>JAOXJJ010001100.1:15470508-15490423 GCA_025769935.1 Phoenix roebelenii
CTATTTTGAGAAGCTCGTGCCTAAATACATGTGACCCCAAAAGGCAGTTTCTAAGTGTTTGACTCTTCATGAAAAAAAAGGTGGCCACCAAGATGGTAGCTTGGTGGTAAGAAAGCTTGAACTACATCCGAGTTATCCAGATTCAAAATATGTGGGCATCGATTAAATCAGAAGACCGTATGCCTCATGCTAGGATGGCTCTATATGGATATGCTTTCTTTCCATCAGTACTGAGATGGCGCTGAGATAGCGCTGGAGTGACGTACTCATACGTGGATGGCCCGGTGAGGTTTCTCACAGGTTGGAGAGAGCACGTGGAAACTTGCGACCCGCATCAAACATTCTCTGGTGGAAGAGGGGCCCAGTGGGAGCTGCTATGCGGGTGGGGTTTTGCCCTTCCCCTCTTCTAATTTTTACCCAAAAAAAAAAGTATATCACGTACTAGCTTATATTTAGTTAAATATCTATTTTTTAAAATATATATATATAATATTATACTTTTTAATAAAGGATAAAATCTTACTTCTATTTAAAAGCTTAAAGATATTTTTTAAAAAAAAAATCAATTTTCATTCTATGAAAACATAACTTTTTAATGTGTTATATGAATTTTTCTTATCTATAAAATATATATAAAAAAATATTTTCATTAAAAAACTTTTTTTTTTTGAAAATTCTAACTAAATATAAACTATTTCTTCATTTTTTTTCTGTTAGACCATACTTTTTCTTCTTCATTCTTCTATAAACCAAATAAATCTTAAATATGCTTGGGCAGACAAAGCAGTTTAAGTTGGTTTTGCAATAATCAAAATTAGGAGGCGGCACAAAGTTTCATTTCTTGCATTCAAGTTCTTTTTCGGCAGCCAATTACGAAGTCGCATGGGATCACCAGCGAATCCTAATTCTGCTTCCTCCGAGTTCTCGTTTTGGTGGCTCTATCTCTAAAGGGTCGACCTAGATTGTCCACACCATATGTTGGGGAATATGTGGGCTTCAACACCAAGCAAGATATTCGTCATGCAAGCATTCTCCCTATAGGTTCTGATAGGGAGCAACTTGGATCAATAACCTCTCATTGCTCACGCTAGCCTATGTGCATATTCATGCTTGCCTATGATTAAAGTAAGTAACAATAGTTATATCTTTAAAACGTGTGTATGGCATTATGTGTGTAACACTATCGAGCGTATTTATCATGCAGAAACTAAATAGCAAAGTTCATCTTTCACTTATAATTGCACAGCAAGAAAAGGTAGAAAGAGTTTATTTTTTAGGCCGCAGTGTGGCAAAAAAGTGGTGGTTTTGCGTTATATCAAAACGAATCGATTCGTTGCCATTCAAATGTGGCAAGCCTTGGTACCATTCTTGCTGTCATGTAACAGCTTCATGAGATTGACCTTAATTAATAAGTATCGTGGAGCCTACATGATTTGCCAAGTGAGCAAGACAATGATGTGGCACACGTGGATTGGAACTTCTCATCCAACCAGTCTCAAATCTGATTGAAAAAAGGTGCATGATCCCTGTATCACCGTCGTACCTGCTATTTAGTTTTACCATTTTGCAAAATCCTTATGTGAGGGAGGATTGTAAGTTGTGGTACAGCCACGCATTTTTTTTATTATTGCCCAAAGTGAAAAATCGTTTGTATATAATCAATTGGGCAAGACTGTAAGTACCAATGCTACGCCAAACGAGATAGGTTGTGATGGAGGCAAAATGGATCCTCCTGCTCTAGCATGGAGCCATCCAATTTCGGTCAAATAAACCTCAAAGTCAAGCAGGCCAGACCTTGGTCACACTAAGAGCCAAGCCAACCCCAAACCCTATCGAAGGTTGAGCCAACCTCGACCAGAGGCCAGACCGACCTCAGCCCCTGCCGAAGGCCGAGCCGATCTCACCAAGCACATGCCACGGCTTCCAAGCCTGCTTGACCTCGCCCGCAGCCGCACCTACGCGCACGGCCACGCCGGCACATGTGGCCGAACATCCTAGCCATGCTTGCTGCTAAAAGTCATACCCTGCCACACCTTCCAAGAGTCATACCCTGCCGCAGCAACCAACACCATGCCGTGCACAAGGACTGCTCAAACCGTATACCTCAAGCGAGCCCTAGCCTTGGCCACACACCACCTAGCCAAGACCATCTCCTCCCATGATGATGATGGACCATACCTCAGCCATCTAGGTATCTTTGTGAGAACTATAAATAAGCCATATCAAAAACACTTACGGACTTTTTTTCCAAAAAAGAGGCTGGACAACTCTAACTTAGCCATCGGAGGGCCTTCACCGGAATCCCCGTCCAAGACTTTGTGCGGGTATCCCAGAGCGCAGGAGGTGGCCTTTTTTCTCCGTCTCAGTCGGCGTCTTCTCGGCTTCCTTCGACGTAGTCACCCTCAGGCCAGATTTCCCCAACAGGTTGCTAAGGAACTTTCTAAGCTAAGCAGCTAACAAATCAAATGAGGTCAAGTGCTTGTCTCTTGTCTTGACATGGATTATCTGTTATAATCATTGTACCTTAGTTAAATCTCCATCTTAAAATACCTATTCATGATATTGTAGCAAGATTCACCGTCTTGGTACCGAAATCCATATCGATGTCCTGCTAGTACATTGTTAGTATAATACCAAATATCAGTATCGAACTAGTACGGTACGAGATATCAGTACCGAACTGGTATGGTACGTCTCATACTATCTGGTTTGGGCTGGTACGATATATTATGTATTGTAGTGTGTGTGTATATATATATATATATTATAAAACTAAAGATTGAGTCCTAAATGAGTGGATTTGAGAACCTGAAGAAAATAGGTAATAAGAAAGGACTTTCAAACTTATTTGGGTTGATTTTTTTTTAAACAAAAGGTACTCATGCAACTTAAAATACTTTCTAAATAAAATAAATATATGATGATATTATTTGATAAATACTTCTACAAGATTTTTTTAAAAAAAAATTAGGCAAAAAGAAAAGCAACATCAAACATGCTTGTTTATATCCTCGTAAGTACTTTTTTTAATTAATAAAAGTCATGTCTGGAATTAGAGGCAGAATCAATATCAAAATAGAACATGAAATAAAAACAAGGATTCAAGATTGCATTCCATTCAATTGTTTGAAATGAAATATGATAAATCCAACCTCATATTTGATTTAGCCATTCTAGTTATACTTTAGAACCACAAGTTAAAAAAATATTCTCAAAATTTAAACCTTGATCAAAATATTGATTCTTATTTTATATTATAACTGCTATTAATTAATTAACTAATACCAAAGGTATCATCCATTAACATTCTATGCTACTCATAATATGAAGATTTTTATATACGAAAACCATTTATCTCCATTTCCACATGAATGAAGATTTTTCATATTTGAGGTTGGAATCAAATTTCCTCTTTATATAGAAATAGTAATTTCAAAATAAAATCGATTGGTTAATTTTGCACAAAAAAAATCAAAACGGTAACAAAATTGAAATTTCATCCATTCAAACCTTCATTCCACAAATTATACTTTCTATATCATTTTAATAGGTTTTATAATCTCTCTTCTTCCTTCCTTGTATAACTCTTTCTTTATTTTGTATATCATTTCTTTCCATTTTAAACAACCAGTCTTATTGATGGTCACGATGAATGGAGAGTTATAACCCCAACAAGCAAATAAAAGTTCTCTATGAAGGAGCAGAAATAGCGGTGTCGAACGAGGCAGCGTTCGTCGACCAAAGAATAAAAAAGAAATAGTTACATTTTACACTTTAGCAATGGGAGATCTTCCCATTGCTAAAGAAATAGTTACATTTTACACTTTAGCAATGCAAAATCTTCCCATTGCTAAAGAAATAGTTACATTTTACACTTTAGCAATGGGAAATCTTCCCATATACACTTCGTTCTTGTTATTCAAACATATGGATTAAGAAGTTTTTCCCTTTATCCAAATAAGAAATGAGACTTGTTTTAAAGTAGATTAATATACAAAGGTATGAGAAAACATTTAAATATAAAAAAGATTAATTTCTTATCCTTAATCTACAAACGGGCACCATCTAATTTCTTTTTAGAATTTTTTGCATGAACACCCTCCTAAATATCAAATTTTGCATAAATACCCTTCCAAATTAATATTTACATGTATACCCTTATAAAATACTTGTTTTGTTATTCTATCCTTTTTTTTATTCTTGTTTTTGCATATATATACCCATATCATCTAACGCCGTTAAAAAAATTATCGGTTTCAAATTAAAATGACTAAAATACTCTTATTAGATAGATGTGCAAAAAAAAACTTTTATAAGATGATCACGATAGAAAACAAAAAAGTAATTTCAGAATTTTATTTTATTTTTAATTAAAATAAATATGATTTTTATTAACGGTGTTTATATTAGGAGTATTTGTGCAAAAACAATGTTTTATAAGGGTATAGAAATAAATATACATTTTAAGAAAATATTCAAGCAAATTTGAATTTTTAGAAGAATATTCATGCAAAAAAATTCTTCTTTTTAAATATACAAAGTTCTAATTTATACATGTACATCTCGGCGGCACAGCATCCGCAATCTATATTTTAAATCTTACAGCTACCAAAAAAACTCTCAGAACTACCTAATGGCCCGTCCAGACCGTTTGTTAGTGCTTTGAACGGTAGAAGAGTCTCCTTTCCTCTACCTAAAAAAGAAGAGTCTCCTTCCCACGAGATGACAGCCTTCAGACCAGATTAAAGAACGGTCCGAAACCAGAACTCAGCGTAAAAAAAATCCAACCAGAACAACAAAGCCGAGAAGCCCCTCGTCCTTGCACTGATCCAAAAATGCTACCCCAAAGAGCCAAAACCACCCTTCTTTCTCTTCTATGGATTTCAATGGCCTTACATGGGATCGCGGTCCCGAGTGAATTCTCCATTGCCGGGTACGAACCAGGTGCCAATGACACGGAGCACGGGTTCAAGCTCTTCGAGCAATGGAGAACGAAGCATGGCAAGGTTTACCGGCATCCAGCTGAGAAAGCTCGTAGATTTGAGAACTTCCTAAGGAACCTCGAGTACATAAGAGAGAGGAACGCGAGAAGGGGAACGGCATCACCACCAGGACATATTGTGGGACTCAATAAGTTTGCAGATTTGAGCAACGAGGAATTCAGGGCTATGTATCTAAGTAGGATGCCTTGGAGGAAAGAAATAAGGGTGGGCAGGAAGGACATGGTGGAAGGGAGGGAAGAGAGCTGTGAAGCTCCTTATTCTCTCGATTGGAGAAAGAAAGGAGTGGTTACACCAGTCAAAGATCAAGGAGATTGTGGTCAGTGTTCTTTTTTCTTTCCCTTGATGCTATTTTGTAAAATGGCATGTCTAGAATGTTTCATTGGACTAATGATTTGGTGAAATTATAACAGGATAACTGAGCAGTTCACAAAATTTATAGATTCATGATGTCCATTTCTTTTTCTTTATGAACTTTGATGCAAATTTCCCTTCAGAAGTTCATGAGTATAATTAAATGCTAATGACTTTCTTTTAGAAAGATTATTACCGACATTTTATACTTAAAGATCAATAATCTTGCCACAGCTTTTCTTTAATTGTTGTTCATGCAAAGCAGATAAAATATGAAAGTCACTGATTTTTTTATTTGAATTTTTAAAATAATTTCTTTCAATATTTGATTAAAATGTTCAGCTTTTCTGATGTTAAAATTTAAATGTAGCCATTTGTTGTTCTCACCTTAAAGACGCTATTGGACAGCCCTACTCATTGCCATGCAGAATCATGGAATCAACTTTAATTTTTCAGTCGAAGTTAGTGTACAATCACTGTAGGTGCCAATAAAGTCCACTATGTTCACTTGGGGCAAACTAATTTTCCCAAATTTCCAAGCTCATGATTAATATTAGCATTGAAGTTCACAAGCAGAATTTTTAGTAATTAATCTATTTCCATAACAACTAAAATTATGACTAGATAAAATTTCAGATTGAAATTAACAGATATAAGTAAGCAATTTATGTGATTTTCAAGCAAAATGCACTGCATGAAAAACAAGAAAACAAATAATGCTTACCCAGAGAAATTTGCACTTAAATTTCCACATACATTGTCAATTGTTATACGAAAGCAACAAACAAGTGGCAGCATAGTTTTTCAATCCTAGAAATACTCAATTCAGCCATCTGCAAGACTAGGTTTTTCATGTTCGATCAAAACTAATCTTTTAAACAAACATTCCTCAGCAACTTTTACAAATTTATGTAATTAATCTATCAAATTCATGAGAAAGTAGGTATCTTAGGCCCTAAGCTGTAAGCAATGAATTTGCCTATATCAAGAATCGAGATGACTCAAACATAGGTGTGCAAAAAAAAAATCCAAATATTTCTTCTATAAAGTTCTCTGTTTTTTTTTTTTTTTTTGAACTCTCAAAACAAACCTAATTGACCCTAAAATTTCAGCCTGAAACCAAATGGCTGGTGTATGCTGTGTGATGGAGATCTTCTTTTTTTTGTTTGATGGAAAGTATGATGAAAATCTAATCCATATATGTCCTGGTTAAAAGTTATTTAATGCGGCTTTAGAATTTGCAGATATTATTGATAGCAAACTACTGCATGAAAGCAAACCTTGAGCATAGAACCCTCCAATTGAGTGGCACTCAAGGCTCCCTAGGATTATTCAGTTAAGCACATAATCCTAGATGGCAGCTGCATTGAGATATGCAGGGATATCAACATTTTATGATATCCAAATGAATTTATGAAGTTTGGTAGCTTAAGATATACTAAAAAATGACTAGAACCCTAGACAAGAATGACCGAGATAAAATCAATGCAAGACAAGATTTATAATCAACTAAACAAGAAAAAATGTTCGAGGAAAGTACAAGAATGAACTCAATGCAGTTTCACATCAGTAGCAAATGACTAAATGAGCATGCCTGCAGAGAAAAAAAAAAATAACATGTTCCTGATTCACTCATAGACCTGATCGAGCATCTTCGAAAAAACTTACTAGCATAAAAGATGAAAAACAATGAGATTTTGGGAAGACTGAATGAACTACTCTGATTATTAGATTGTAATCCATAACTCCTAGGAGAAATATGCTTTGCTAAGAATTTGTTGAGAAACTGCCATCTTACAAACTTTGTTTTTTTTAACATATTTTTACTTCATACACGCACACACATCAAAATGATGTTTCCGCTCAATACATCTTACCAAAGCAAGGCTTTTTCCCCTTCCATGCATCCGAGGATAGCCCACAAACAACAAATAGATTATGATCCTTCATCAACTATCGCTGATAAATTGCTGCCACAGGAAGCTGCTGGGCATTCTCTTCAACAGGGGCTATGGAAGGAATAAATGCCGTGACCACAGGGAACCTTATCAGCCTCTCTGAACAAGAACTTGTGGACTGTGACAAAACCAACGAAGGGTGTGATGGAGGTTACATGGATTACGCATTTGAATGGGTCATAAACAATGGGGGAATTGATACAGAATCAAATTATCCTTACACGGGGCAGGATGGTACTTGTAATGTTGAGAAGGTAATCAAAATCATCACAAATTTCTATGTTAGCTTGTCATAAATTACTGAGAGCACCATAAAATATGGGCTAAGCATCCAAAGTTTGCAAAGAACATTTTTCTTATTCTTGAATGAACTATGCGAACTTTATGATCAGGAGAAAATCCAAGTAGTGACAATCGATGGATATCAAGATGTAGCTCCAAAAGAAAGTGCACTTCTCTGTGCTGTCGTCAAACAGCCAGTAAGTGTGGGTATTGATGGATCTTCATGGGATTTTCAACTCTATACAGGGGTAAGCAAACTATAGTATCTCTCTTATGTCTAATAGCAAACCCTGTTTCAAGAAAATTGATATTTGAAGAACTTGTATTCAGGAAATCAAGAACTTCTAAGCAAACCAAGTGTTGAAACAGCAACTATAAAATGTGATGGTCATCCATCTTACAGCTAACTAAGCCTGATGAAGAACTGAACCTTCACATAGATTTAAGACAGACATTCATGCTATCTAGCTTGTTTATGATTAAGATAACAGAGAATCATACTAATAAATTTATATCATGTGATTTATCAGGGAATCTATGAAGGAGATTGCTCAAGCAATCCAGATGACATAGATCATGCAGTGCTGATTGTGGGGTATGGATCCCAAGGCAATGCCGACTACTGGATTGTGAAGAACTCATGGGGTACTAGCTGGGGAATGCAAGGGTACATATACATAAGGAGGAACACTGGATTACCATATGGTGTCTGTGCTATAAATGCCATGGCTTCTTACCCCACCAAAGAATCCAATTCTCCATCTCCTTTTCCATCACCTGTCATGCCGCCGCCGCCGCCGCCTCCACCACCTCCTCCTAGCCCGTTGCCAACTACATGTGGAGATATGTCATACTGCCCGTCTGGAGAGACTTGCTGTTGCCTATTTGAGTTTGCAGACATCTGCCTACTCTATGGTTGCTGCGCTTATGAGAATGCAGTGTGCTGCAGGGGGACTATCTACTGCTGTCCTCATGACTATCCCATATGTGACATACCAGATGGGCTCTGTCTTCAGGTTTGGCTATCCTTAGCTTCACCATTCAGTAATCAAGCCAGATATTGCACAAGCAGTAATTGGCAACTGGCAAAAGTAAAATAAGATTCAGATTAACAGGATAGTGTTGCACTATTTACATAGACTACCAATAGCTTACTCAGCTTCATATTGGCAGTGATCATTATTTGGAAGGAAAAGAAACAATTAATTGCTCAAAGTGTTACAAGGCCAATTCTACTTTTAAGGCACAGCTGATAGTTTGAAAGAACAAATCAATTTTTGCAATTTGAACTTCTTGAAAAAAATTGCAACTTCTAGAGTTAATTAAATGAGGTAAGAAGGTCTTTTATTTATTGTAATTTTTCTTCTAACATCTCCCATTTCAACAGAATCCTTTTATTGCTTTTCCATGGAAAAATATCTATCTTACAACAAAGAAAAAAACAATAAAATTCTCTCTTAACATATCACCTCGTGAGACTCAATTTAAAATTGACTAGATTATGCTTTAACATACCACTTTATAAATATCACTATAAGCAGCCCTCTTAACATGAGCAAATCAATCCATTACCCAACAAGTTATGCCTTACAGAAGAACTGATTAGAGAAGATCGCACAGTACAAGTAGTATCCCATATAAAATTAATCAACAATATACATTTTAGGCATACACTTCATAGAATCCCATATAGAATTTTCTACCTGTTCTTGTGTCCATAGTAGCATAAGTTTTATTTTCCCTTTCTTGTAGAACAAAAGGGACTCCATGGGTATAGCAGCAAAGAAACTAAAGCTTGCCAGGCACAAGTTACCATGGACGAAGTTTGAAGGAGCAACCAACAATTATCAGCCTCTGGTGTGGAAGAGAGATGGAGTTGAAGCCTTGCGTTAAAGACAGCGGATGGATTTTTCATATGCATTGAAGACAGCAGATGGCCTTCCATTATAAATTATTATATCCAATTTCCATGACAATTTGAAACTCTTTAGATCAATATGTCATGTTAAAGTCACAAGCAAGCCTGAAATCAATAAATCCAAGGAAACATCATGGAGGCCATATATTTAATGTTGTATTGCAAGTTCGTAAATTGTTTTAGTTTGTGAACTACAGGATTGTATTATGATAGAGAGATTCCAATACTGCTTTGGACACTCCATACAGAGGAAGCATCACTAGTTCATATAGGTCTGGTCACAAACTGTAGCTTGCCAATTGTTAGACCTTATCTGGATAAACCCATCATAATCATAATCATCAAACCTTTTTCCAACTTTTTGGTGTCGGCTTTATGGGTCCTCAATCACCATGTATTGCTATTTAGGGCCACTACCTTTTCTGGCTAAACCCATGGAACTCAGTTTATATTAGTTGATTAGTCTAGGCAATTATCAGAATATCAAAGACTTTGGATAAGTTGTATCTATGCTAGTGTTTCTAGCCTTTACATGCAAGCTATATACTTCAAGAGAAATGTTCCAATTGTACTAAAAGATGTGAAAGGATCAGAAATATTTGGTTAGCAAAAAGCATTTAAGTTTATATGATGTCTGTAGTGGCACATGGTACAAATAGCTTGTTCATAGATCATCTCTTTTAAAAAACACCATTCACGTTGTTCGAATTAGACCTAACTTTGGTGGCATCCAGAGCATGTAGACAATTGACATGACCCAAATCTGATAGTACAGTTACCAGATCTAATCTTTTGTATCTTCCTACTAGGATTTTAGGAACATGATCATGCCCATATTGCCAGGTAGTACTACAACAGGGTCTCACACCAAGAAGCATGAAGTATTATATAGATCAGCATTGTAATGCACTAAGAGCACATTATCAAGCTACGTTTGTTTGCTGTGGTGCTCTAGCTGCATAATATCCTGCAGCGATACTAGTAATGCGGAAGGAGCATATCCAAGTAATGAGAAAATATTAGATATCAAAAGATCTATGTGGCAGGAATGAGAACTAAATAGTCATAGCTTAGCAGCAGCAAGAAGCACTTTCTGCTAATCACTAAACTCTCCAAAGAAAGCAGTGGTATCTATATAAAACCCATCATGGCAATCCCCAAATTTCAGCTTAGAACTTCCCAGAACCAATTAGATATCACATCTCTCAAATTCATTTAAGCAACTCACAGGAAAAAACATCAGGCTAAAAACTATCTAACAAGAATGCCTTAATGAAAGCATGGTTTTAAACACCAATCCATATCTGTTGTATGGGCATGCCATTCCCATAACGTTCCATGTGCTGGTGTGGAGGGTGTACCTTACCAACAGAACCCAAACCAGTAAGATACCAGTATGAGGTCGAATCTGAAAACATCAAACGGAAGCAAGGTGGATGGCATCCATGCATCATATGAATATCATAGCTTCATATTTTCCTGAATATATTTTTGGGCAGGATCTCACAAAATATACTAGCTGGTAATTCTTATCATATTTGGGCCTTTGAAGACCACAAAAAACTGAAGAGGCAATCTTCCTGCAGCAACTGAACATTGTTCCATCTATTGGTAGTTGCACAGTTTCTCACAGCCAGTATGGCTCTCCTACAGACTAAACCAAACAAAACTAAAGCAAACTGTAAGACCAAAATAGAACTTCTAGCAGACCTGCAACTTCACAAAAGCAAAACTTGAGTTGTAAAAGTTAGATATGAACAAGGACCAAACTCTTGTTTCTTAGTTGGCCTGCAGTGACAGAATATAATGAACCTGGATAGTCTGTGAGTTTTTTATTTAAATATTTTGACCCAGAACACACTGAGAGCTAAAGTAATTGATCAGAGTTTTGAAGCACAATTAGAATATGTTCTGTAATCTACGAAGTTTGCACACAGTAAGCCTGCAATCAAAATCAAATTGCATAATGAAATCGTGTTTCCATCTTACACACATGCTTGATACCAGAAGCCATTAGAAACTCCAAAGCCTTCTGTCACACGAACCTCAGGGAGAACTCCTTCCATTGAACATTGGAAGAACCAGCAAAATGAAACAATTTAATCTCCACTCTTCAATTTATGCACTTCTGCAAGAGAATTTCTCCTAGCTGGAAAAGGTGGCCACCTTGTGGCAAAAAGCCCGCCACCAAATGGGGAGTCCTTGGCACAGGATTTCTCTGTTTCATCATACAGAATAGTGTAGTTACTGCTGCTCACATTCCTAAAGTAGCATTCACCAGTGCTCTCATATCTGTACACCTGCTGAGTGCTCCCTAAGCCACTAGTCACTAAATTCCCCTTCACCCGCATATTTCCCTGACCATTCTGTAAGTTCCTTAGAGAGCTTAAGGAGAAACCAAACCGCTCTCCTGAGAACCTTTTCTCATTGAATCCTAAAGCAACGTTGCAAACAAAAGAATAGGTTTCATCAACTTGGTCGGTAGTCCCCGTGTACATATAAAGAGGAAAGTTCTGATGCACTTGCTCTGAGTACAACATGATAGATGGGTGCTTGGTGTAAGTACCATAATTGAAATCTATGGTCTGGTTCACCACCTGAATACTTCCATTCCCTGCAAACTGCATCTGATTCTCATAATCAAACCTCTGAAAGAAATGGGTGGTGATCTTCCCAAAGGAGGACTCCACCCACCCAGTCGAAGATATATGCCGACTTGCGGTGGTCTTGAATTGCCCATCGAGCCCCTTAAATTTCGAAATCAGAGATGGCATGAACTCCGGCGCTTCATATTTGATCAGATCCCCAACAGTATGTGAGCTCTTGCTATCCAACCAAAGATGCAAATTTGCATCAATGTACCAAATATCCAAAGCATCGGTTACTCCAAACCCAAATTCATGGGGCTTCCCGTCCAAAATCTTCCCCAAAAATGGCGTAATCTCTATATCATAGGACGGGAGATCAAAGGAGCCAATGCCCGTAATGGGTCTCCATAGCAGGGGATTGATACCCCCTGTGTAGATAACAGTAAAGGGCCAAACAGCACCAACGACCTTGCCGTCTAGTCTCGCAGTCACCTCTCTAAAGGGCCCATTTCCGGGAGAATCGGTGAGATTGTTCGCTAATATATAGTCATTGGGAGGATTGCTATACCAGAACTCATCATCCTGGTGGAAGGAGACGTACACTTCAAGAACGGCGCGGTATGAGTTGCTCGGGACGGCGAGCTCCTTCGACTGAATGTCGGTGGAATTCTGGACAGGAAACCACAAGCCGTCGTTCAACGGGAGGCTTCGGGAGACCGGCAAGATCAGATCAGCAGGAGAGGCGAAGCCGGGGACTGGACCCGCGGCCGCGGGGTGGCGGCGGTGGACGGAGGAGTCGAAGAAGAAGTGGAAGGAGACGTTGACGTGGTAGACGCCGGTGTAGGTCCGGTCGACGAGGTTGCCGAGGTAGACGGCAAGAGTGCGTGGCTGGGCGAAGAGGGAGGCGTAGCGGGTAACGTCCTTGTTGACGGTCCAGAGGATGCCGGCGGCGCGGGGCTCGGCGGTGCAGCTGCGGAGGATCTCGACGCCATCGAGCCAGACGCCGAAGATGCGGTCGAACTGGCGGCCGCGGCAGGCGGCGGACCACTCCAGTACGACGGCGGACGGAGGCCGGTGGAAGGGGCAGTGGGAGGGGGGCTCGTAGAGGGCGGTCACAGGGGGCTTGGTGTAGGTATAGGCGAAGTCGTGCTGGAGAACGAGGGTGGAGCAGGGCTTGGTCTTGGGGAGAGGGATCGGTCGGGTGACCTCGAAGTAGGTGGTAGGGGAGGAGGGTTGGGCTTCTGCAGATAACTCTGAGGTCAGGAGTTTGGCTCTGTGGAGCGCGGCATTGGATGGAGGGAGGGTTAGCAGGAGGAAGAGGAGAGGAAGAAGAGAGGAACCCATTGACGATGTGAGAGGGTAAAGGAGATGGCGAGCTCTTTCTTGGTTTTAATTTGCTGATCTTCTTCCAGCCTTGTTTTCTCAGCTGGTGGTTGAGAAAGGGGCTTTTTGTTATTGATACATTTGAGAGAGGTATTGCTGCAGACAGAATGATTCTGATTGGGCGTTGAAAAGAAGGCTGAGAGTTTCTTGGGTGCCCAATCCTTTGGTATCAAAGTGAAATCCCATGATAGCACGATAGTCAAAGATATATATAAAGATATTGAATTGGAGGTCAGCGCACACCTCGACTCACTGTTATAGAGGCAGAACTTCGGGCGGCATGAAAATGGTTGTCATATATGAGGAGGTTTTTGGAAGCCGAGCGGATGTATCTTGAGGGAGACTCATCTGTGGTAATTGACTAGATCTAAGATATGGATAGGTATGGTGATGACCGTCCTCTCATCAGAGAGTTCCGTATACTGATTCAGGAGATGGGCGACTTTTAGATAGCACATATGTTTCAGAAGGCAAAGGACAGCAAATTGGATCGCCTCCTTCATCGTCCGACATTTCAAAGAATTTCTCTAAACATCTACAAGAGACGTTTCCTCTATTGAGTCACCAAGAATCCGTTTGCTAGAGTGGTGCTACGAGGCATCCAAAGTCTATATATATATATATATATATATAAGTCTAAAGTCTAGATTTGAGATGAAAAGCGGCTCCCATTGAGGAAAAATGGTTATCCATTGAGCAAAGAAAATAATATTATAAAAAACAAAAGAAAAGCATTTCACAACCAGGTCGCAGATGTTAAAGGTGACTTGATTCACGAAATAGTGCAACATACGGTTGGCCTCTTGAAACGTGGCAGCTATTGGAGCCGTAGATTGCTTCTACATTGATGGAATTCTGCTATGGTTGCTTTACGGAGATGAATGGCAGTGGAAGCTCGAACTTCCAAATAAAAATAGGGAGGCAAATTTGTCCTAACCCATTTTCATATCCAAATTTATCTAAATAATATTTATATTTATATTTATATTTTAAAAAATAAATATAGATATAAATAAATAACTATTCAATCTATATTTAAATATTTAATTTTATTTATAATTTTATTTAAGCTTATGTAATACTCATTTTTTAAAAAAAATAATTATATTAATATATATTTAATTTAATTTATCATCTATTTAATAATATTTTTGATTATATGGTAATAAATTTTAATTATTCGATTTATATCCATATTCGTTTAAAATAGTTATAAATATAAATTTCTACATCTAACTAATATTCATATTTGTATTTATATTTATCAAATAAAATAAATATAAATTTAACTATATCAATATTTAATCTGTATTTTATTTTAATTTTGTATTACTTAATAAGTTGTTGCTAAAAATATGAACCAATCAAACTGGTTGCTGCTGCTGAAATATGAACCAATTTCACTCCAAAGCTATCATCTTCTCTTTAAAACCATAAAGAATTTTTTTTTGATACAATGGCTGCTCATACTAATTTTGAGTGAGCACAACCAGCTGAATAAATAAAAAAATAATAATACAACAACGGAGGAATATAATAACTTTTGAAAAAACTTTCGGCTAGTGTTGATTATTTATAAAATTATGAATTGGGGATTGTCATGATACTTTTTATATTTTTTGTAAAAAAATGCAGACACATATTTCGGTGGGTCGACGGCTTGATACCGCTGTGCCAGATCACCGCCGGATCACCGCTCGCTCCCTACTCTCTCCATGGTTTCATCCCCCAACTCCTGCTCCGGAACAGAGGCTTCGAGATGCCAACAAATGCTCGATAGAATGACACCCAGGGTAAAGGTGCTCTACGGTTTCTGGCAGCCATACAGTACCGGTCCAGCCATGAGCTCTCGGGGACCCTTTTAGCTCGCCGCTCCGATCACCACGCCTTCACCGTCCCTGGCATATCTCGGATCCGGAACGGAGGCTTCAACGTGCCCCACAAGTGCTCGATAAAAGGACACTCTAGGTAAAAGGGCAGCCATAGTCCAATCACGAGCTCTTGAGGTCCCTTTTGACTCGCCGCTCCGACCACCATGCCTTCACCGTCCTGGACATGCGTCGGACCCGAAACAAATGCTTCAACGTGCCCACAAATCTGCACTCCTTTTGGCTTTGCAAGCCCTAAATCAGTTTATTGCTTTTGTCTAAATTCATCAGCATAATGCATGATATCTTCAATTTTTATCGCATGCTCTTTTTTTTTTTTAATGTGGCATTGATGCTAGTGAATTGTACATATTTTTCCTTCCTTTTAAATGATGGATGGCTGTTTTCTTCTGTGCTTTAAAAGCATGTTTAGTTTAGCTTTTTGGAATATCAGCTTTAGAATTGTGCAACATTTCAGTGATGGGACACGTCTTTCATTCATTCATATATATATATATATATATATATATATATAATTCAACAAATTATTTGGTGAGGTCATTCTACGGATGGAGTTTCATGATGTTTTTAGCGGCATCAATCTTTAGATTGACCTTTGAAATAGTCAATGTCATTTGAAGCTGCTGAGGAATTATGCATATAATTATAACTAGTTTAAAGTCTAAAAATTAGGATTGGATGGTTCTTACGATGGCAGTCTCCATATCTCGAAAGTTGATTTAAACATGAAGGTGCTAACTTATCAAGCTGGTAAAGTCCTTGGCAGTTGGACCAAGTGACTTGGAATCGATTTCTGCTTTTAGTAGAGTTAGGGAGATTAAGGGTATTTGGTGGAGGGTTACCCATGTTGTGTAGCTAATTGCCTACAACTGCTTCTATCGGAAAGAAAAAAAAAAGGAAAAAGTTGATTTGAATATTCTTTTTTAAGAGAGAGAAAGAGAGGGTTGTTTGTTGGAACATACTATAGTTATAGATAACATAATAAAGTTTTAGATGTGCAAACAAATTAGTTTCTTCTTTGCTTTAAAGAACTTCTTAGAAGGTATGTAATCTCAAACATTAAGATGAGAAAAAGTATGGCAGCTTTCGGAATGATGGCCTAGAAAGAAAGAACATAACTTATCAGGGCCAATGCATCATCTCTATTGGACACTTGTAAAATGGTTTAAAGATCAGTGAGAGGAAAAAGTGGTATGAAAAGGTGGGCTGACAGGTAAACATCATTTGAAAAACAAGCTGGGCTTGTTTAAAAGACATTGCTAGAAACTTATAGATGAAAGGAGCTGTAGATTGGTATTAGATGTATGGTCACAGTTACTGTTTTCAAGGGTTCTTGATAGGTGAGGTTGAGTTTTATACATGTTTGTACCATTGGATTTTTCCGATGGAACATGACTATTATGGACCATTAAAGATCCAGGTCCCTGGATATCGGATTTTGATGGCAGTAAAGTTGGAAACAGAGTAGGATTTTAGGTGATGTAAGGCTGGAAGGGTCTTCCAGTAATCCTCTGTCAGGTCTTTTGTGGGTCGAACAATGGTGGTGAAACATGGTGTCTGGTACAAGAAGGCATGACTTTGTTAAACTCCATAATTGATTTAATCTTTCGTACAGACAGATATTTTGATTTTGTTTTTAATTGTGACAATGTCCATTACAATTTTGTGAACAAAATGATGACTCGCTCCTACACCTTCATTTGAAGGTTTGTTGGAGAGAATTGATCTCTTGTTTGTTACTTCTTCATCGTTGTCGTCATCATCCTCATCATCACTGTCATCTTCTTCGTGTGGAATCGCCAATTAAATGATTGGTTGCATGGTCAGAAAAAATTAGAGTTACAATTTTTTTTGTGTTCCTAGGTTTAAAAAGAAAGAGCCTGAGAGTCTTTAATAACTTATCATCTCTTTCCACAACAGGGCTTGTTTTAATTTGACCATCTGATCTTGTAAAACTCCCTGTTTCCTGTAACTTCTTGTTACAACCTCCAGACCCGTTCGTTCTTCATAATGCTGTTTATGAACTAGCTTTTTCCCCAAGCACAATGAGCAACAAATTTCACAATCTCTTTACCTAGAAGCTTGCATAAGGCTTCTGATATCTCCTTTCTCAAAAATCTTCTTGTTGCTTCCATCCAACCTGTGGTGACTTGCGGTTCTCCCTCTAGTTTTGATATGCATTGCTTCTTGGTTGCTGGGCTTGGAAACTAGCTTATCATTATTATTATGTGGTGACAAATCTATGACCAAAATCATCCTAATCCTATTCCTGGATGTCTTCTGTCTACTGTACTTATGTGAGCTTTGATATCAAATGTGGGATTGCAAAGGAGACTTGGGCCTGATGGATGGTTCTCTCCTCAGTGCATGTGCTGGGGAGAGGTTCTGGATTTGATCATGAATGGTGTCTCTCCTGCAATATTTTCTTGATGAAAAAGGTAAAGGAGTAGTAGTAGTATTAGTAGTCCAATATTGTAGGCATGGCCTTGTTCTCAGGGTCTAAATCTTTTTCTGACGACATGGTTTTCTGTGCATCGATTGTTCAAGATTTTTCTTTTGAGAGAGTATTTGAAGGATGCTCAAGTTATCTATGGTCACTTGGTTTTCCTAGTCAGAAGAACATTTATCTTCCAATTTGTTAATTGCTGTTTTTGTTGTTAAGCTGAGTCAATTCAATCAGCTCAAAGTAGCACATTGCTTCGAGTAATCGAACCATCCAGAAGATACTTTTGAAATAGTTCTAGAAGGGAACTCTTTTTCAAAGGCATGACTTTAGGGCATGCATCTCTTTTTACCATGAAAGTGATCCAATGACACTTTGAATTTAAGAAACACAATTTTTCAGTCTTGAAGAGGGGAGCAGTCTTCTTCTTTTTTCTTCTTCTTTTTTTTTTTGGCCTAGTGGATCTGAAATCATGGTTTGCATCAATCTCAAAAGACAAAACTGATGGTAGCTTCACTAGAAGGGCGTGGGCTTGTGAGAAGTAAAATATGTCATTCATCTTCCATGCCTTGGGAGATAATTTTAACATGCCAAAGAATGGAGATATCAAACTGACTGATGAAAATAGGTCAACATGCCCCTCTCATGGCGATGGGCATGGGATGAATTCTCGTGTTCATAAGCCCTCCGTCACAATCAGGACCTCATTGAAAAAGACTATCTAAAAAGTATTATTTAGATTCTTTGATCCTGGATAAATATTCAAGATCTACCCAATAAATAATCAACATGGGACTAAACACGCGTCCGCACGGATTCTCATATACTTTCCTTGTTTAAGCTCCGACATACTCATTAAGCTACGGGTCTACATCCATTTAAATCTAATCACAAACACCACGATCGATCCATGGTCGGCCTCAACAAGACCATACTATATTGTCCTCTAGTCCATATGGGCCATGGGTCAGATTGCTCCGATACAATTTGTCACAATCCAAAACTTTATCCAAAAGACTAGCCGAAAGGTATCACTTGAATTTCTTGATCCTACAAAATATCTAAGATCTATTTAATAAATAATTAATGTGAAACTAAATACATATATGTGTAGGTCCAGCCCTGTGTCAGCTAGCCGGCATAAATTGCAGTGCTTCTCAAAAAACCACCACATTCTTCACAAAAATTTTTACAATTCTGACTGTAATTATTGGGGTCTATCGTAAGGCGATAGTCACAGACTTCGGCCAACTTTGTCCGTGTGGGCTTCCAGAAGCAGAATCTTTCATTCGTGGAGCTGCAAGATTTCCCAAACGTAGAGAGGACGATGGAAATTTAGGTGGGATTTCCACCTGCATCTCACGTGCAGCCCGGTTCGTGGCGACGAATAACTTCGTTTGGTTGGAGGCGGATGACGCTGATGCTGATGCTGCCAGCAACCAAACACGTGGCATTGCTGCAAAAGGCATTCTCTTTATCCCTTTGTCTTCATGTCCCAATTGTCTACTTCTAAAGCAACATTAAAAGGACGAGAGTTGGATGAGAACATCGTCGGCATGAGCTCTCTTATAGGTGGTTGATACGGAGGAGGAAGAGGAGATGAAAAAAGTGGAATTCTTCTGGACGTCGATGATGAAGGGCTGGACTCTCCCCTTAATCTCGACCCTCATCAAGGAGTCCGAGTTATAATATACGAGACCGGCTTCACTCTGGCGGCCTCACCTGCGCTCCGGTAGGTACTATAAGGGATTCGCTAGACAAAAGATATCATGTCCTTTTTTCTAAAGCTCTATTTGGCAAAATTTTTGGTGGGCTAAAAAGCACTTTCTGATCATCTAAAAGTATTTTTGGATGATATAGTGGTGTTTGGTAAAAAATCGAAAAGTTGTTTTGGCTTTGTTAGAAAACTTAAAATGTCTATTTGGAAAAATCTCTATTTTGAAGCTTATTCCTAAAAGTACTTTCTCGCAAATGTCAAAAAATCATTTTAATTTGAATAAAATTTTTCTAATGACCAAAATGCCCACCAACAAATCTCATAATTACATCTTTATCATAATATATTATTATATTGTAAATATTATATTACATTATATTATA
>JAOXJJ010001100.1:15494803-15518729 GCA_025769935.1 Phoenix roebelenii
TATATGCTGCATCAACTAATGATGTAGGGGATGTTATTAGCCCAGAGTTATCACATGCTCTACAAAAAGATTCTTATATTTAGAATCAAGGAACCTCTCACCACAATGCAATGTACGGGCAAGCAAGCATAAGTTAACATTGTGTCCGTAATATATATCGCATAAATCAAGCTATTGAAACTACTCTTATTAAATATTGCCTTATAGTGTGTTCTCCTTTTCTTCCTTTTTCTTTTCCCTTTTTAAACAAATAGAAAATCAAACTCTTTAACAAAAATCAAAAATAAAAATTAATTATGTTTGGGGGGTGTGTATGTGTACACGACAAACACATACATACATAGAGAGAGAGAGAGAGAGAATTATGCCTTACATTGTATACACCATGTGGCTCTGCACCAAGCCAATCACTTCATATCTATGTTGTGGGCCAATCACCAAGATGAAGGCATGATGAATGGAGCACATAAGAAGGAGACGAAGTGATTGGCATGTGACGGCCATGTTGGTGCTTGCAGTGTAGGGTATAATTTTAGAGAGAGAGAATCAATCCATGGATGCAAGAACTGCAACTAATTCACTGTTTTCATAGGTATCTTAAATATTTCCCCAAATATTTCCCAATGATCCAAATGACAACATATCAATTTCAGATGATCATAGCACTCCAAATTAAACATGTAAAATCCAGAGCTACTATCACTAAAATGCAAGGACTCAAAAGGGATCATTGGCTAAACCTTATTCACGCGCAGCATAACTATGCATATGGAAAGGCCTTAAGTACTTGAAAGATCTCACTCCAATGCCTTAATTGACATGGTCAGATCTGAAGTACTCAGCCCCATAGCGACCTTGTGGCTGCTACCTTTTTGCAGGAACTGGATTTCGGGCTTCTCGGTTTCTTTTTGTCGCATGGAAATAGGGGTAGAGAGTGAAAGTGAGAGCACGCTATCGACTTCCTCTTCAGCTTCGACACCCTTGTTGCTATTACTCTCATCATGTTCCAAATTTGGGCTCAAGCTTAACTGCAGGTTGGGAATCCAATCCCTCTGCATCGTCATTCTCATCCTCTTCACCTCTGCGATACGGCTCTCTTTTTTGGCAAGATTCTCTTGAGATCTAGCCATGGGCTTGCTCATTGGGTGATTCTGCAGCTGCGTCACAAAATCATGAATCAAAGACGTTAGAGCTCGCCATTTCATTGTTAAAAGCGAGATTGTTGCTCAAATGGTTTTCAAATATCTGCAAACTACCTCCAGTCGAAATGGGTTTTCGAATTGCGGCTCGAGGCTGTCATTAATCAGATCTCGAGAGTTAGAATGGATCCTCCCTTTCCATCCCGAAGTAGAATCTGTAGAGATTGGGTTCATAGGTACAGCCGTGGCAAGGGGACTCGAGCTACCACCCATCAAATCAAAGCTGCCAATCCTACTGCCTTCCAGTCTTTGGTCACCAACCATTTCGCCAGGAAGCCACCTTCTTTCCTCAAGGAATTGGTGTGAGGGTCTCATGTTCCCGTTTCCGGTGGTCGTCTTCCCCACGTCAAACATGAGAGATGTCGACGGCTTCTCATCCTTTCTGAAGATCGCATCATGTATCAAACACTTTGCTGAACCGGGATCCTTCGTGGTGCCAGCTCTTGCTGCAGCTTGCTGGTTGAAAGCCCACTCCTGATGCCTGCTGAGAGGCGAGAAACAAAGAGAAGATAAAAGTTTAGAAAATTAGGGTTTGGGTGCCGAGGACACTTTCTTGGAATTCTTAGCTCTTTCTTTTACCCAAAGTTGCATCTCCTGAGATCAACCGGCTGTTGGAGTTGCAGTCGATGCAGAAGGCTGTAAAGCCGGGCATGGTCGGGGGTGCCCCTGGAGGGGAAGAAGCCTCCACTCTCCATTCTGAAGGACTGGTGTGCACCTGGTCTTTGGTAGAACATCTCATGAAGGCGATCTCCTCTTCTCATATGCATATCCATTGGTGACATAACTGTGACGAAGAGTATCAGCCCCAAGCCTGTTAGATATTCTCTTTTCATGGAAAGCAAGAATTAATAAATTAACACAGCTGATTTATCATGTCCAAGTAAAAACGTGCTGCATATTAATTGATCGTTTTTCTATAAACATATTATTTTCCACCATCGTTGTAGAATTTCTGTTTGGTCATGGCTGATAGAAAGAAGACAAAAATCTGAACCAGGGAAGTGGATCCATAGTTCATGTTGCACAGAACTGTATAACCCAGCAATAACTTCATAGTTATACAGCCCTCGCAAATTATCATCTTATTTAGAGGAAACAGAAGGATTGGAGACGTGATCAAACCTGAAGACATGGATGACTTTTCTTGCCCAGAGTCATCTAGCTTCTTGCTTCGGTACATCTGATCCAAGCAAAGCAGCAGAAAGAATTATCAGCTAGGGTACGGAGCATATTTAGAGAAGCAGCAATTTCTTTTTTTAAGGAAAATTTCGAAGAAAGCAGCAGTTTGAAGTAATAATAAGTGCATAACCAGGAGAGAGAGAGAGTGGATGGCAGCAAGACCCAATTCTCTCTTGCATGCACCACAAAGTATGTTCTAGCTAGGGACTGCGTTTTTAGTTTTCTTTTCCTTTTTCGTACCTGCAAGTGGCTTTTTACATGAGCAATACTGAGTCCCCTCACATTCATCATCTGAAGAACCAACTTTGGAGTTGCTCCTGCACCATCCAATTAACTCAGAAAGTAATTACAAGTCCAGAAAACTGAAAATAAAAGGCGATAATCTGAAAATGCTGATTTTTTGTTGAGAAGATAGAGATAAAAAGAAACCATCACTTCATCAAATTCATGGCCAGATCTCGAAACTTTCTTTCAGGAAACTACCGATTATCATAAAATTTAGGGAAGGGAAGAATTGGTGGGGGGTTTCAGGTCACAAGAGGAGGAGGGGCTTTACTCTCTTGCCCTCCGAGCCGCTCGACGGCATGGACGAAGGATAGGTGGAGATCCGGTGTCCACCGAAGCCTCGGCATTTTGGAGCGGATATACTGCCTCACCCGGGGCACTTGCTCTCCGTTCCCTTCAGCTACACCGCTGTTATTGTTGTCTTTGTTGCTGCAGTTGTTATTACCGCTGTTGTTGCTCGAGCTCCCTCCTCCCGCAACCTCCGTGGTGCTCTCCCCATCATCCTCATCATCTCCTCCCTCCGCCTCTCCCTCCTCGCTTCCCTCGGCGGCCACAACCTCGTTTAGGTCCAGGGCTGGTGCTGGCCTCCTCAGGCTTGGAGATCGGCTACTCCCCACGCTCCTCTCGCTCTTCTCACTCTTCTCTTCGTCTTCACAGATCTCCACCACCTCCTTCTCCTTCTCTGCTCCCATATTCCTCTTTCTCTCTCTAAACTACCATTTGGCTAGATTGATGCAGGGATGTAGCAGGGGGGAGGAAGAAGAGGGAAGACTGTGGGAACAACGAGTCATGCTAAGGGTAGAAGAAGAGGGTGATGGAAATAATAAAAAATAACGATATAATATGGGAGGAAGACATGAACAACTATTCCCTATATTGACTGGTTTTCAATTAGGATTCTTCCATTTTTTTTCCGTGTTGTATATGTCAAAAGAAACAGTGTGTTGGGATGAAGGGGAAGAGGAGCGTAAATAGCATCTAGAGAGTGAAAAGAAACGGAGGTTATAATTACTAATGGGTGGGAGAAGAGATAATTGTCGACGCATTCCCCAAGTGACCACAACGTTTTCCAAGTTCATCATGTCCGCGGTATTCCCGCTGGGCTCGGCTTGTATCTTTCACACGAGAGAATGATCGGTGGTCATCCTTCACGATTTCTACCATTGGGTCACTCTCCACGTGAATCTTAAAGTACTCTAAACTTTTTTTTATCTACTTGCACAGATCATGAAGTAATCATTACATGATTTCGTGCAAAAATGAGGAAACATTCTTTAGTGCCAAAGATTCAAGAGAAGAGGAGGAAAAATATGGTTAACGAAAAAATCAAAAAAAATCTTATATTTGATTGGAATTTTTCAAAATGAAAAAGTAGCTTTCCCATCAAAATAAAATTTTCATATTTTATGGAAAGAAAAATCTATATGGGATCTAGAAAAGTCACTTTTTCACCTGCTAACAAGCGGTATATATAACTTTTTTTTCAAAAGTGCCCTTGACCTTTTAGATAGAATGGAATAAGGTTTCTCCCTCTATTAAGGGCATAACATATATTTTATATAACTTTCTCAGAAAAATAGATGTTCAAGCAAATATAAGTCACTTTGGAATGTTCTACTTTCTTATGGTTAACCAAACATACAAAAATCACTTTCTCAAATATTAGAAAAAAAAATATTCTAATAAAGAAAATTTTTTTCTACAAACCAAATAAGTTCCTATTGAGCTTCGCTAAACGGGCTCCTCCTCTAGACCTCTACTATATCCTTATTATATCTTAGCATATACGTAACTCATGTAAATCAACTAGCGGAGTGCTTGGCTTGTTGATTGTGCTTCTTAGCTCTTAGATATTGCAACCAATGCATATAACTGGGCATACAATTTTTTATCATTGTTTTTGTAATTAACTTGTTGTTTTTTATCAGTGGTAGAAAAGAATATTAGCTCACCAAATCCTTAATGAATTTGAGTTTTATAAATGGCTGGTTATGTGCATAAAATCTTAAAGAAATGGTTGAGCTAGATGAATTTATCTTTCCAACTTATTAGTCTAATGTATTCTTTTATATTTTCATTTGTAATTAACTTTTCCCATTGCTTGCTTTTTTTAAGCCCTAGTTAACATGAGCAATCGTGTAATTGAATAAAGACAAGAAATATAACTGATTTGTGCATTATAAAACCAAATACAGAGATTATGAAACCGAGTATGGTAAGCATCCATGTGATAGGGTTAGGATCCTTAATAGTGCATTTTTGCATCATAGAGGATAGTGCATGTTTGGATGGACGACACGTCAACTATCTTAGAAATGGACAACCATCACCGATCTCTCGACCTGCTATGTCTGCCATGCCAACTATGTTTAGAATGCAAATGCGATAGATGACAGTAATCCATTTTTGAGATGGTGACATGTTGTCCATCTAAACATACATAGTCCTTTGCAGTGCAAAATATATACTACGGAATATTCGAACTTCCATGTGATATATCCCTCATAGATATTCAAAAAATTCTAATAACAAGAGCATCAAGAAAAATCTTGCATGAAAAGATATACCAGATATTACATCTATTTAAAATTAAACTTCTATTTTGCTTTGCAGCAATAATAATTTTTTCTTCAATTCTTCCTGATAAAAGATGCAATATTTGTGAACGAAGATAAAAATAAAAAACTATAAGAATCCCTGTAAGATAGAATCTAAAGAAATAACTTTTTTATGGAGATGTGAGTAAACAAGATTTCATTTTTGGAAGCATTAGAAAATTTAAAATTTGATGTTGAGATCAAACCAGTAGTATAATACATAGATTAAAATTACCTTTTGGTATTATATAATTTACATAATTAAATATTAATCACTCACTGTTTTTTTTCCTTCTTTTGGATAAAGATTACATCACCCACTGTTTGTGGACAACAGTTTATAGATTGTTTGTACTTCTAACTTTATAATTAAATTAATATCTAAATTATTATTTGTTAAAGGTGAGATAAGAGAGCGAGAGTATGCAACCTACCCTCCCAACCGGCTTTAATGCCGGTCTGACGATTGACGGCCAACCCAAGCCGTTTCAAGAAGTTTAAAACTGAGCTTACAGAGAATCTGCCTCGGTAGTTTAAAAACCGATGACGCATTCACACGTCAGCCCAGTTCAACTTTTTCTCCCTCTCTTTCTCTCTCTCAACCACCTCCCTTTAATTTCTGGGTGCGTCACGTTTCGTCGCAGGAAAAGGTACTCAAGTTTCCGTTTCATGCAAAATCGCGCCTTTTTCGCGAATTAATCTACGACATTGGCATACTTCCATTGGTCGACTCTACAAGTATTTGGACTTTTGTTCCTAGAATACCATATGAATGCTGGGTCAAGATGAATAATATTTTTTATCTACTTCACATAAGTGAGTTATATGCTATCCAGATAGCATAGTTTGATGAATACTGCTATACGGACATCTCATTGTTTTGATTTATTTATATATATGTCTTTTAAAATTTTTAAAAATAATTAATTATCAGCCTATAATTTAGAAGACAAGCGCCACTAATAAGAATGACATATGATGGGTAGGTGCTTCATATGTTTAGTGTTGTTATATTAGTTTTCAATATATACAGCATTGATGAGGAGAAATATCAATTAATTCTAGTTAGGCAACCGATGATTGGGTTTATGCATGTAGTTAAGTTTAATGTCTTTTAATATATATTTTAATATTTGTATTAGCATTTAAAAGGAAGTTTGATATCCAATAAAATAAAAACCTATTTCTCACTTCTTTTGAGGATTAGTTCAAATATCTTTATGTGTAATAGAAGTTCCATCCCAGGCACTTATTATTCAACATGAGACAAGGTCTACTAGTACAACTTAAGGCCATGCAAGTGTCTGTGATATTGTTTCTCAAAAAGTGTCTATAGTGTTTTGCTTGTTTATTCTTATTAGTGGCTTCCTGTCTAAACACATCCATAGTTTTCTTCTTCTGTTGGTCTGATCCACATTAATGGATTTGACAAGACTCCTGTCCTCTCCAAATGGCTTTGCATGCTAATGCGAACTAGTTTACGATCACTCAATACATGTTTTCAGAAAAAGAGTAAAAGATCATTGCTTACTAAATCTATTATTTATTTATGCGAGAAAGCTATCCAATAGGAAACGGGGTAAGCTAGGCCTGAGAACGGTTATCTTGACCGGACGCATCATTGGGAGTGCATGCAAATGTTGCCAATGCTGATAATAGAATACATTTTCAAATCAAATCATTTAAATTCCTTGAAAGGGCAGAAATAACAAACCAATCAAAGGCTCCAACTCATTGAACTGGCATTGCACTTTCATTAACATCACTCTTAAAACCTAAATTAATGATATTTAAAAGCATCTCTTAGTTTAGTTGACTCATAACACAAAAAAGTAACACCCCAGATTAAATGAAGCATATCATGAGTAACATTTCTTAGTTAATAAATTATTAATTTGTAACGTCTATGTCACCTACTCTTACATGCATTCATTATAAATAACATGCTCAGTTCTTGGTGCACTAAATCAAAGTTCTTCTTTCTTTTAAATTATTAATTTATTCTTTTTCTTGTTCCTACTCTTACATGCATTCCTTCTGGTCCACACCCATGGAACGAGGTATTTAAATCTCTGACCAAAAAAAAGACCCTCTTCTTTTTAACATGCAACATGAATCATCTCCAACCTCCTCCACGTAGACTACGCTATGCATGAGAATAAAAACACTCACGTAACGCCAAAAATAGAGTTGTTGCTGCATGTTTTAAAAATTGGGCAACTTATCTTCTGTTCCCAGCTGATTTGATGGCCATTTGGTGATCAAGCCCCGTGGACCAAACACTTAGCATCACATTATTGGTTGAAACGTTGACGATTTAAATTTTAGCCTGTAGCCTGCCAGAGAACAAAAATAATCTATATTTTTTTTCAATGTCGAGCGTGGTTTGCTTGTAGGGCGAGGAGAAAGAATGTAAAGATCAACGGAGTGGGTGAGGGTGGGAGAATCGTTTGGTCAGACGTGGCACGCTGTGTCCGCGTACAACGAGAGATGCTTCCGGATGGTACGACTCCCATTGGATAAAGCTGGAAGTTTCCACTTTCCACCACCAAGTACTCATTATTTTTGCTGCTTCACCGCAACAACATATGATGAGTAGAGTTTTGGACATCTTGATCTAGGGTTGAACCAATTTTCTTGACTTCAGCTATGACCGAAGTAAATAGCTTCGATATGAACCGAGGTGCTATCATGTTCGATGCAGTTAGATTAAAATTACACCAAAGTTGTAGTTAATACATGATCAACATGATTGTTGCCGCATGCTAATCGCACGGAACAATTATTTTATCGTTAATTTGCAGTCAACCGTTATCGTGCAGTTATAGCCTATTTCGCCAAGTCACGTAACGGACACCTATCTTATCTTATTTATAGGGATGACTCGGAAACTCTTAAGTAAGCAATCTTAGACTCCTCTTAGCATATTTTCTGTCTTCCATTGTTGCTCTAAATTTCTGACTTAAGTATCGGAGGTTTCCCATCAGAAATCTTTCAGCAAGCGGATTTTTTTGCACGCTGACCTCGGTTTCAACTGACTCCGATTTGCTTTGGTCTCATCCAACGGCGCACTTCAGTTCTAATCGACTTCAACACACAACAGGCGGATACCTACCTTAGCTCAGAATCTTGCGGCAATGTTTTGAATTGCTGTTATAAGCCTTACAGTTTGACATTGGCACTATGATTAAAATGTTTATTTTGATAAGATACTGTATCAGCCGGAGGAAATGGAATTTTGAATTCCCAGCCTAGAAAACTGGAACATGATTTTTATGATTGTACAGCAACATGTGAATCAAAAACATCATTTCTAATATAGCGATCTTGTGACAATCATAATTCCTGATCGTCATTAACTTGATATGACTTTAAATTCCCTAGATTTCTGTTGTTAAAAATAAAGAATTAAAAAAAATCATGGCTCATGCACCTTTTTCTACCAAATACTGCCGAAATTTAGATGGGATCTCTACCATCTATTATAATTTTTATACTCTTATACCTTACCACCTATATTTTGCTACCAAATTCTAGACAAAATTACAATGAAGGTTTTAGATGCAAATATTATTTCTAGAATTCATGCCTGCCCTCTTTTTTTTTTCCTTTTTTCTCCCCTCAAGTATTCGTGCTTCTGAATTTCATATATATAGATAGATAGATATATCGGCTGCTTTCTCTCTCTCCCTCTCATATGAAAGTCCTGATCATCCAACTAAGCCCATATTTAATAGTTCTCGTCATCACCATGGGAAAGAGGGGCTAGCTTTCTCAACCACCAGGAGGTTCCGAAGTAGATAAGAGCTCACGGGTGAAGGTAGGATTTAGGAACAAGATATAAAGAGTTCACTGCTGGCTCGGAAATTCCAGTACCCACTTTGAATAATGGAACCGATTTGTTCGACTCGAGAAGCTCATGTGAACCTTGGCTTCCTCTGTTTCCTTTCCTTTTGGACAGCTTGTCGTTGATCTAAGCTGCCCATCCGTGATTAGCTTTATTAGTTGACCTCGGTTTGTATCTGTCCTCATAAATAATTACCTCTGTGTAGATAAACGACATGCATGCTTAAAAAAACCTTTTCCATCTTCACGTCCGCATCCATGGGCATACTCTTACAGGATCCATTTTTACATTCCATGGATCTGGGTGATGATATTAAATTGCTAATAGACCGGATCTGGCTTGGCCTCTCTCTTTTGGACTGATCCATTGAAGGCCTAAATAGATTACGTTGAACTGAGAGCCATCCGAATCTAACCATAGCATTACTCGTAATTTGTGACAAAAATAAAATATTATTGTTTTATATGAATAGATCTTCCTGGACTATGGGGCATATATATAATGTTTTTATTTTCTCAGATATAAGTTGTGTATGCATGTACACAAGGTAATTGATCCTGTATGAAGATAGGCTAACTATGGTTAACTCCATCTGCCTTTGCACCATGATGGCTAGCATAACGTAATGGAAAATTATACCCTACACCGTATGCACCACACCAATCATGAGCTTATTGTGACTCGTCTCAGACTATTTCTATCGGGCACAGATGATGTGGTGCATGTGGTGTAGGGTATAAATTCTTGCTTGCATGTTGTCATAGCAGCACGCTAATCTAGTTAGTCAATTTGACCTATTTGAATCCCTATACAAGACCGATTCAAACTCGGCCTTAGGATGGTTCAAAGCCTCGGGACCTATGTCCTTTGGTAGGTCTGAATCCTTCCCATTTTATCGAACATCTGTTGCAGCGAATTGAATCTTCCTATCAATTTTAACATTATTTTTTTATTAATTTCTACCAAAAAAGAAATTCTTTTAATCTTATTGTTCCCAGCCTTTCAACGCAAATTGCTGCTTTCTAATTAGTCAAACAATAAACATAAACACATCATTTTCCATTTAAGTAGTGGTTCAGCTTAACTCTTGATGGATGTGCCTACAAATTAAAAAAGGAGTAATTCTTTGCAAAATGTTCCAAGCATAAGCCTATAGGACTAGGTACGTATTAAGGGAGACTGGGATTCTTTTTGCTCATTCAAAATATAAATATGGGCTGAAGGAATAAAAGAGGAATGGTTTTTTGCTGGGAGATTTAACAAGCATGAAAATATAACAATTCTAGAGATTCCATAGATTCGTTAATATCTTATGAACGACCTCAATGTATTGAATATAAGGCCAAATAATCAACTGAAAATTGTAGATCATTAAACACAAGTGTAGGGCCCGTTAAAAGTTCATCAAGGCGTACGGGCATCATGTCACACCGAGTGGCGTGCGCTGGCTTTGTCCCTTGGCCTTATTGGTAACATTAGGTAGGAACGGGACTGGAAGTCAGCACAGAGATCGGATCATGCCATACCAACTACGACTCTTTTGCCACTTCATGTTCACTTTAACTTTAGAGCTTGGAATTCCAGCCAAGAACCCTTCACATTCTCATTCCCAAATCAATAGCCTAATAAAAAAAAAAAATCTAATGGATGATAAATAAGTGAAATAAAAAAAACTTTCGAGGATTGATGACAAGGCACAAGAAAGATTTTTTTCTTCATAATTTGACATTTTAGACCGGCCGATAAGTATGACTTATGGTCTGCAAGCAATAGATTATAGACCTAACTAACTCAAACAACTCCACAAACCTTCACATCACAAATGCATGTTGTCAATAACAATGTATTTGCGATAACTAGAAACCCTAAAACACAAAAGGTATTAAACACATGTGCTATATGAGTTACCTTGAGAAGAAGTAAAGCAGCTAAATGGCCAAATATGCAATCATTTTTTCTAGGCATGCCAATTTTCGTGCAGTGTCATAAGTCAACCGAGTCAATGTTGGCAACGGGCATCCCTTTTCTAACACGTAAAGGCACATCTCTTAGGTTTCAACTTTCAAACAATGACCATCAAACCTTTCTTTTCTTTTCTTTTCAAGAAAAAGTTAGAATGACCGCCACATGATTTACTTGGACACCCACTTTTTGACACAAATTGCTCGCATTCCTTTCCTTGTGTTTTTAAAACCATATAAAAGAAGCCCAGCTTATTGGCACGACGGCACTTTAAAAATCCATCAGAGCGGTCTTGCGCTGAAAGAAGCATGAGCTCACACATCAATATATAACTTTGCTTCTTTGTCGTGCTCCATGATTGCTTTCTTTGGTTGACCAACGACAGATGACCAGCCCATATCCATATGAATACATGCATGCATTTATATATAATGCTAGCTCCCAGGGTTCCAAGGTATCACTCTCTTAAACAATTAATGTTCATATATGTGTATGTATGTCTGTATTATAGTATGTCATGGTCGTCTCTAGGACACGAGCCTTGGACACGCCATGAAACAATGGTTTTAAGACAACTAATGAATATAAGAACAACGTAGTAAGCGTAGAGAGACAGAAGTCATCTTTTTCTAAGAGAAAAATTAAGAGGACGAGGGAAGGGGTTGGTTGGGCAGGCATCAGCAGGTTGATAAACCATGGGCTCGTGCTGAATTCCAAGTCCACAAATGGGCGATTATTTTAGCTCTTCCACACCTCTTGTCCGTGGACTTGGTGACGGAGACCTACCGCATCTAGGTCTGAAATAATATATATGCCCTGCAGTAACAAAATATGAACTCATACGGAGCTTTTTATGTGTCTTCCTGCCCTTAAGTGATGGAAAAATGGCGTACAAAGTTGGAAAGGAGGTGTTACATTCCATTGGTAGAAGTAGCATCATGCAGCTAGTTGTTCATCCGTCAACCAAGATCATGCTTTTAATCATTCAGAAAATAGATTAAAAGTTGGCTCCATTAAATTCATGAAATACATATCATCCAATAAAGGAACAATTAATCATTTGCACTTCTAGAGGATATACGCAATATTAGCTATCACCATATATACCATTGAGGTAATGACATGTCGATGCAAGTAGGGATATGTGAACTCAAACATGCGGAAAAAAGTGCATGATATTGTTTTTTTAACTGATTCCAACTAGATCAAGTTGGGATAAACACAAAAAATAACGAACATGATTAATGAAAGGAGTGAAATAGATATAACTAGATCCAAGAACTAATCCAACCTGAACCGAGAAAACATCATATGGCTCATCTTGATTCCAACTGGAGGAGGACTGGATGCTATATCTGAACCCATAGTTCAAACATATTGGAGCATATATGACCATGAGCCACCTCAACTACATGCATCCGTAAATGGATATCAAGCAGACGCTTGCTTCACTTTTCATGTTTAATTTTGTACATTTTTTTTGAAAGTAGTAGCTTGTTGAGACGACAAAGAATTGGGTGATGGATATGATCAATGTCCCTGGACTAGTCTTGGTTCATCAAGATTTCAATCACGCCTCCCCCATTCTACTTTTGAAAAATCAGCTTGTTTTTTTAGTTTAGATTAATTCAAAATTCGAATCTAACTGAAATAGATTCTTTTTTCCACCAATCAGCTCACGGTTGATGTATCTAATTTGGATCTCATCACTAATAATTTATAATAGCTCCACATCTACTTTCACTATAGAAGATTAATTATCAAATTCGTCTTTATAATTTTAAAAAAATCACCTGGACCATGAGTCAAGGTTACTCGTGCATCGAACGGTCCATCGATTCCATCTTAGTCCAATAATAATTGTATCACATCTGACATGAGACAGCTAAGCCACTGGCCTATAGATCGTTGTAAGCTCACATCCCTGCGGTCCCTTGGGGTCACACCATGACGATTAGATGATCTCATCTAAAGTTAATTTTTTATACTCTCTGCGAGTATGAACAAAGAAGAGAGAATACTTCGTGGAAGGAGCCAGCGAGGAGGAGAAGCTGAGGCGGGCGGGAATGGCTGGGAATACAAAACTGGGTGGCGATTTGTCTGTATTACTATCCCGTACATACCTTTTTCCATCTTCTTTCCGATCGTCCAACCACATAGGACTCTTTTGTTCCTGGGAAAAAAAAATTAATGATAATATAATTTTTAAAAATACTCTTAAGTTTGTAAGATATAATAGGATAAAATTTTTATTATTAATAGAAATATAGCAGGTATTTTACATAATTTTTGTAGACAAATAGATACTCAATAAAATATAAATTATTTTGAAATATGTATATTTTTTATAATAAAATTTTAGATATTAGATATTTGGATATCAGCTTTTTTTTAAAAAAAAATCTTCCTTCTTTTAACTATTACTTTCTGCGATAATTTTTGCTTGTAAAAAGAAAGCTCTTGCTGGGGATTTTACACCGTATGGCGTCGCGTCTGAGAAATGGACAGGCTCTACGTGTCATGCTATTTTTTAAAGGTTATGTTGTCAGCCATTTGGCTAAGAGCAGGTCTCGGGGGAAGCGAAGTCAACGATAGGGAGGAATCGTTTGAGCGGATTAGGTGACAGGCTACAAGACACTGCGAAACTTTACGTTTTAATTTGTCGGACATCCGACCTGATACATGAGCGATGCTTTTTAGCAGGGCTCTTACTAAAATTCTTTATTTTAAGAATTTTATCTGCAATTTTTATCTATTATATATATATATATATATATATATCTTTTTGTTTCTAATGGAATATATTGTGGCATTACCACTGTTTTGCTATAAAAAAAAAAATCCTCCAATCCTAGAAATTTTATTGACTAGGCATGTATCACCATTTTTCATACTTAAGTGACATTTTGCTCTATAGATATCAAATTTTTGTTGCTCCTTTTTAAGCAAGAACTTTGAGCTAAAAGGTGGAATTACATGTTGAGTTTGTACAATAATTTATTTGGCAACTTGCAAGAAGAGCTGCATTTTAAAGGATCATTTTATTTATTAGGCTATTTATTCATCTGATGCAAGATGTTATCTAAAAACTTATTATTATTATTTCTATGGTAGGTTGAAACCAGTATGTGGTGGATGTAACACAAAGGTAACTCTCCTGTAAAATCTCTAAACACCAACCTTGGTGAGGGCATGATTGAGAGCCAGACTTTTGCCGCATTTTTCACGTATGACATAATGCTATATAAATAATTTGTTGCTTGAGAAGTTTACAATCATTAGATAAAGCTTATTACAACTAACTTGGTAAGATATTCGATCAAAAATAAAAATAGCAAATTAGATTAGATGACAAAACAGATTTTAATGTTGACAAGCTTACCTAGCTGCAATATATATTTATAGACCCACTACAAGATATGTTTGATTGCATGGAGCAGCTTACTTATTCTCTCGTATATTTCATTGATTTAGTTTTTCATAATAGTGGATATGTGGCCAACCTTTTTAAAGAATAAGATAGAGATTACTTATATAAAATATTCTGAAAGCACACAAAACTTATTCTAATGAAAGCATAGGTGCAATCACCAGCTTATAGTCTAATGTCGCACGCTAATAAATCAATTTAAGTCATATCATACCACTATTCAGTTGTGCTGTATTAGATTCTTTCTCGGGGTCATTGAATCAGATGATGGCGTACAATCAGATAAACAATACTATTTATAAGGGCCATTTCATCGGGTACATTTCTAGACAACTCTATTATGCTTAATGACTTTACATAGAGTGTGTGAGAATTTATATAGACATATATTTAATTCCACATCGGTTATACGTTAGATAGATTTTGAATATTTATATCAGGCTAAGAAATCCACATAATACTATCTGAATAGCCTTTTAGGATGAAATATTGGATTGTTACAAAGCAGAACCAACCCATGGTCTATATGGACTAATTAGAGGCACTGCGACATGAGTCCAAATTAGATTTGTAGTATTGCAATTTGATTTGAATGGATTTGGGTTTAGCCTAACGAGAATACCAGGGTTTAACCGTTTAAATAAGAAAAGTATGCGAGGACTCATGTAGGCGAATGTTTAATTTTACATCGACTTTGTATATCACTCTTCAGCTAGCTATTTTGAGTAAAGCCTTGGGATTGTTACAAAGTGAATCTCAATGCTTGTTGCCAGCATTTGGCTAAGACTACATAGTCGAAGCATGAACAAATCTCATATCTGATGAAAAGAAGTGCAAGTATTTGAGTCTGGAAAAAGTAGAGCTTACATATTTTGGAGAGAATATTACTAACATAGACTATAGAGACAAGGGCATTATCATATAATGATTTGAAAGGCAACATGCAATAATCAACATGCTTGGAAGCAAGTATGCATGTGGATGCGTGTGCGCCACCGGCAAGTATACCCCACATAATGAGATTCCAAATATCAGAGAGGACAAATATTCCAAGGGTCGAAATAATAAACTAAGTCCTATTAGTACTCCAATGCAAATATTGCAGCTGTGAGCAAAATAAAATAAACGCCACAGGAGAGAGACTCGGGAGCAGGAGGCACGAGGGGAAACCATAAAATTTCCCTGCAAGCGAAGGGCCTCGTCGTGAATTTGTCCGGACGTCTGCGCGAGAGTTGACATTGGAGTTCTTTAAGTGCAGTTGGCGAATCTCGGGGAGAATTTTTGGAGCTTTTATATCGGCTTCATGGAATGGGACGTCATCCCAATTGTAATCTCGTGAAGGCTACCGCCCAACAGCAGTCCATAGAAAGTAGAAATTATTTCTTGGGTCGGATCAAATGTAGGCATTCCATGAAGTAATTAAACTAATGGTGACAGAGATAACCAAATTCTTGGGAATGTTTTTCTAAAGTATAATGGGATCTCGAGGCTAGTAAGTTGTAGCCCTCTCCCTCTCTTGGGTGGACCAGGGTCTGGCTTTATATTAAGACCCAGAGGAAGTTGGGTGGTTATAGGCTGGTCCAGTCTTTAGGGCTATGCCTGACCAAGTCATAGTCAGGGAAGTCGGCTAGTCGAAAAGTATTTAATATGCATAAAATTATCTTTAACAAAATTTAATACATAAACATATTTTCTTGGCTTTGCATAGTTTTTTGTATGCATGAAAGGACACATGCATGTATCTATCTACGTATGTATCTGTCTTTGTGGATCCATGATCCGAGGATATGTCGATATATTCATGTGTTTATAATTCATAGGATTACAAATATTGTCATATTAAATCAGTAATGCATAGGATTCCATCAATGGAGACTAAAGGTGCTTCAAAAGAGCTGAAATATTCAATTAGAAAAATCACATCAGGCAATCTCGAGGGCAGAGGGACTCGAATTTTTAATGAACTTTGGTTGATAGATTTGAAGAAATTATGGTGGGATAACATTGGTCAAGTTTGGGCTTCGTAGACCTTGACTCAAATCCCATTCAAATCAACTTTGAATCAACGTTTTGGACTTCAACTTAATGAAATACGATAGTTACATGTTAAGAGTTTTCAATCAACTTTTCTCGAGTCCAACTCCTATCAGACTGGTTCCATTCCATCTCTGACTACACTAGATCCATAACCAACCAGGTTGGAATTTATATATATTATGAAGGACAAGGCAACATTGCTTTACCTGTGTGCCACAGAACTTGGATAAGGGTTAGGAATAAATTAGCAAGTGTTGATAGGATTCAACTTTGTCCACCAAAATTGCACCTAGGAGTTACATGCATTGAAGGTTTTCCAGCGAACACAGTTGTGGAAATAGGGGAGGGGAACACAAAAGGAAAAGGAAGAAAAAAAAAATACATACTATGAAGCATGATAATGAAGTATTGTTTATCCCTTAGGTTGATGCGTTCATAATTTAGTCTCTCACTTTCCAATTCCATGTTGATCATCACTGAGAGAACAATGATTACTATTTTCAACAAGAAAATTGTCCATCCATCAGTGAAAAATAGGAACCTTTGAGAAGTGAAAAAACACTTCATTTCTTTTCATTTATCCTGCTTTTTAAAACAGACCTAGAGAGAGATGCGTCGAACAGTAAGATAGAACTGTATCTTCTAAACACTAACTAACAAGACCAAATTGCTCAGGAGCCTAGCAAGAAATCCTTCTTAACCTCAACCAGATCTTTGTGGTTGGATTGAACTGCCAAGAAAGCTGTTTTTTTTTTTTTTAAAAAAAGAAATTCCCTTGGTGTGAAGGGGGCCGGGTTTAACCCTCCCTCCTTTGAGTTCTTACAAAACAACAACACACACACACACACACACAAAAAACCCTACAAGAACGTAGGCAGATGAAACCGAGAAAGCCTTGTCTTACTTAGACTCCATTCCCCACCACCACCCTCTCCCCTGGGCCGTCTGTCAGCTCTAGACTCGGGCGTGGTAGTTTCCATATGACAGCATCTGTCCTTGGTCTCGCCACTGCTGCATGTACCGATGCCTGCGAACCGTCGAGAACTGCAGCTCCCCTGCCCTGGCTAAAGACCCGCCGCAAAAGTAGGAATTTTATTCGACCGAACCACTGTCTCACATGCCCTGCTCTTTGGCCTCTTTCTCTGCACTGTAATTACTCAAATTCAGCTTATGGTACAGCCCCCATCCCTATATACCTAATCCGGAGTGCATGGAACAAAAGGACGTCATACGTCCGCCTTGGGGCATGTTATTATTTCACTGTTTTGTAGCTTTTCCTCATAGAGGTCATCATCACGTTTCTCCAAAAATTCTTTAGTTCAAAAATTTATATGTCCGTAAGAGGGTACTTGTGTGGTGTGTAAGACAGCAGGATAACTTTCACCTTATCATTGGGCCTCCATGAAACAAGTTTAAACCCGGCTAGCTAACCAGAGTCTCGAGTTTAAGCAAGTTTAAATACAGATATCAGGTTTGACTACTAGTTGCTCCAAGTTAGAAAGCCCCTGGTGTTCAAGTGGTGTCATGATATGGTGGATCTGCTCGGGAAGGCTTCTGAATGAGCGTTTTGTGTTTTCATTTCAGTACTTATGATGGGTCTTCCCATCTTTCTTTTCGAAACAAAGGGAAAAAACAGAGCTCAAGAAGGCTTGTTGCCCATCTACATATCACATTTCCGAATCATAAATGGATATTGTTCATGCATCCGGGAGTGATGGTTTTTATATTGAAAGAGACTAGAGTATTTCTGCAAGAAAATTATTCAGATTATGAACAGAACAAATTGTGAAACAAGTGCATAAACAGAACAAAATGAGAAACTTCGTTAAATGCCGATAAAAAGGCATCAATAACAAATTGTATCCATGGTGGGGGCATAGCATTAGTTATACAATCATGTATGTCCATTTTCTCTGTTGCATCTGGTTTTACTGGGTATATACCAAGATGTGGTTCAAGAATGATGAGCTATAGAAGTGATTTATTTCAAAAACATTAGAGCAAAATCTAGAACTACCTGAGCAGATGGAGAAATAGCTTTCCATAATCAATCCCTCCTTGGGTTCTCTGGTTTCTATGTACATCTCTTATGTATGTGAAGGCCCACTCAGGCCTTGTCCACTTGACTTGCCCGATTGGGCTTGGCCTATGCTAGCCCCACACGTGCTTCACATGTGACGAGCGGAAGGCTCCTATCAGGATGGGAGCCTTCCTTCCTCCCTTCTTTCCGACGAGTCCGACTAGGAGTCGAAGACTTAGAGCTACTGGAACTTAGGTCTCCTCTGTATTAATGATTTCCCCCCTATGGATCTCCACCGGCGATTATCGAGCTTCCTTCTCTCTTTTTTCTTCCGTTGAGTTCAGAGTTGCCCGATCTTGTGCTCGTCGCAAATCGGGGCCATTGGATGCTACTAGAATTGAGGTAAAATGCCAAGCTTCTATCTTTTTTCTTCTTCTTCTCCCCACAGCCTTAAGCCACTACCACCGGCCAAGAAATCGACCGAAAATCAATCGAAAAACTCTCCTATTCACCATCCCCTGTTTTGGCCACGTTTCTTTTTTATTTTTTTCTAGTCCTATTTTGGCAAGAGTAGCAAATGACCAAAATCGAGGGAAGGGCTTCAATTCTCTTGTTTTCTGAGTCCTTTCCTTAGATTTACTTGCCGGACGGCTATTACTGTCGGTTGTCCCCCACCTTCGACCACTAGCCAAGTCCTTTGGCACGACCCTTGATGATTCCCACTTCTCTCTTCTCTCTCTATTTTTTTTCCTATTTCTCTCTTTTTTTTCTCTCTCTTCTCTCTTTCTCTCTAGTGGATCCATGTACCCCAACAAAAAGTCTCATCTTCCTGTCTTATGGGCATGGGTGGACCCTGCAAAGAGCTCGCGCACCAAGGTGGTTTAGATCCTCTTTGTAGGGGTCCACCCATGTCCATAAGATAGGAAGATGGGACTTTTTGTATTTTTATGAAAATTGAATTTTCATTGCAAAAAGAAAAAATGATTAATCTACTATTAAAGGCTTATTTATAGATTATGGACTCTATAAATCCATTTAGTGTTTTATTCATATATGATTTAAGGAATATGACTTAAAAAAATTTGTTTTTTAAAAAATATGACTATAGACTCTTAGATAGCAATGTACGACTCCCGCTAATAGATTACGGTAGCTTGGCATATAGCCCTCGCTAATGGGTTATAGTAGTTTGGCATACGACCTCACGAGCAGGCTATAGTAGTTGGCATAATATTGATTACGATCTTATCACAAGTATAACATGACTTTAGCATTTAGTCTGAGAGAATTATTATAAATTATGATATGGCAAAATGACAAATGATTTATAACTTTATAAAATTAGCATGATTTATGATTTTGTTTATGCACTGGGAACTATATTTATGTAATTTGCATGATTTTTATATATATGCAAGAGCATGATAGATTATGATTATACTGTTATTATGAAATATTCTTTTATTTTCAATGGTAGTTATCTTCTTTAAATAATTTATTAATGCATGCAAAAACTTATGCTTGATCCAGTAAGATTGTGAGAGGTTTACTTACTGAGCTGTATAGCTCATATCTCTTTTTATTTTTTTCTTTTTTCAGACAAATAGGATCACTAGGAATAAAGGATGATTCAGGCTTGGAGCTCGAACTAGCAAGCTTGACGATTTTGTAGAAAAATTTTAGTATTTTAATGGACTATATATTTGTAATTAATAACTTTCTGAATTTTGAGGATTATGGGTTTTGGTATTCTTATTTGAATTTAGACACTTTGAACATGTGTTTGCTTTATTATTTAATGGATGATGGATTTGGATAATTTTGTTATATTTTTATTTGAGGTGGATTTGTATACATGTTATGATTGTTGGCTTTGTGTTATCGTGGGCGGTACCCCTCGATAGTATAACCGTGTTATGCCATATATTTCGGGCATGATATTTTATGGTATCGGAGCAATAGGTTCGATAATGGGTAATACATAAAGTTGAGCAATGAGTAGTTAGGTCTCGTTTAGTTAGATTCCATTTAGTTGAATAAGGAAAGGTAAATATTCTTGATTTTACTGTTGCTTATCATATACAAGAGCACAATATCATAACATAAACAAATATGAATGTTACCCTCAAAAAAAAAAAACAGAATGTTAAGCTTTTTTATCTAAATGTTAGAAAAATCATATAGAATATACAAGGTGGATCTCCTCGAAAAAGAATAAAAGAAAAAAAAAAGAAAAAAATCAGCAACACAACATATTAACTCATATGTTCATTGATGCATAGGCAAAGGTAATTTGAGAGAGAAGAGGAGAAAGTTTGTACTGTAAATTGAGAGTCGAGACATCCCAGGCTTGCAATCTAGCTGACCCCAAAGCCATATTTGTAGATATTTCTAATGCTTCTCTTATCTTTACTTGAGCTTAGACGTAGCAGCACGGATGGCCCTCCCCTTGCCAAAACTGTCCAAATTGTTCACCGGGCCGGCCCAATCCAGATCATTTTGGGCCGTAGGCCTCACCATTACCATAATCGCATCCGATCTTGTAAAGTCCATCCCCCATTCCCACCATCCAAGCGCTGCTGAGAACCATTTCCCGCGCTAACCGTATTTAAGTTCGCTGCTTTGGGCTTGTTTTTTGGTACATTCTGCTTTGGGCTTTGCTTGCTTGCCACGCACACATACGGGAAATCCTATGCGGTCCAGAGATCTCAAATCCTGTCCGCTAATATATGACATCTCGTTCCGATCCGATCCAAAAACGGACGGACCGGATCACTTGAATCGGCAAAACGAAGGGCACACGTATCATCTGGCGGCTGGCAATACATGTATATTTTTCGATATGACCCACCGACATCTGCGCTCCTATAAATAGAGCCCCTCTTGTTTCAGACAACACAGCGCAAAGTGGAGGAGGTGGAGGGGTGGTGCGGGGGAGCGAGAGGGAGGGGGAGACAGACTAAGGAAAGAAAAAAAGGGGTCTCTTGCCGAGAGGTGGACGAGAGATATAGCCATTGGAAGTCCGTGATCCTCATTCTTTGCGATTGGTTCGCCGACCGGAATCTCTCGATTCTTTTGGTACTCCATCTCGCCTCTCTCTTCCCTTCTCTCTTTTCCTTTTTCCTGATTCTTGGTCCTGCTAGGGTTTTGAACGAATGCCAAGGGTTTCTTTCTATCATGGGGTCCTTACTCTTGGTTCACTTCTTTGAGTTTGGAAATTAATGGTTTCTTGTTCCGATGAGGGTTTTCATCGTTCTTGCAGGGTTTTAGCTTCTGAAGTTTTGATTCTTCGTTTGTTTCTTCCATTTCTTGATTGGTATTCTTGTTATATTTTTCCTCTTGAGATTAACAGAGATGAAGCAAGGGACATGAGGCAGGGCCAGTACCTTTAACAGATTAGATGATGAAGAAAAAGAGGATCTTGGTGCAGTGCTGTTGACATCACAGTACTTTGGACCAATGTCGTTTTCTAGTTTTCTTGGTATTTATTTTTAATTTTTACTCTACTTGTGAAAATATGGTGCTATGTTGCTTCCTTTAACCAAATATGAGTGAATTTTTTTGCCAGAAAGACGGTAGAGGGTGAAGGTGGTATAGACCCTGTCGATGATGGTGGCTTAAATGGATGGGGAGGACTCTGATGGAAATGATGATGAGGAAATATACTATAGGCAAAAGATTTTCAATTATTTATTAGTTTAGCATTGTTCTTCTTAAGTTGATATCTTTATTTCGTTGATATAAATTCTTCAAGTGCTATTTGCAAGAGTTCAGGTGAAAAAAAAAATTACCCTGTTCCAGTATTTGATCTTAAAAAAATTGAAAATAATGTATTTTGATGCCGTTGAAAGTTTTATTATGACCGTCAATCGAAAAAGTTTTAATATGACTACCGCATTTGTTACAATACAGTGGATAATATTTCTTGAAGTTTACTTATGTTCACTCATTGTCACCAGAAATCACATGGTCAATGCTTGATCTTCTTCGCTTATTATTTTTGTTTTCACATATTCTTTTATTTAAATTCATGGGTTGTTCGAATCATATTTGTATTTGGCAGCAATATTAATTCTTTCGTTCACTTGACTCTCATAATATTATCTCTGCGAATTGAATAATTTTTTTTCAATTTTTCTTTATATCGATCTTGAGTTTTATTTATTTTCTTTTCTTCTTGAGAAGAAAAACTCATGTTGCTATTGATCTCTGCTACTTTAATTTTGACCTTTTTTAATTTAAATTTCTTGAAGTTGTTCCTTAAATATTCACTGCAGCATCATTATCTCCATAAACCATTACTTCGTTTATTCTAAGAAAGTATCCATTTGTCTCTCCTCTTAATTCCTCTTTTTCTTGAGTAAAAGTATCCATCTGTCTCTCCTCTTAGAAAGGCATTGATTATTTACTAGGTGACATGGTTTAGGTTATGATTAAATATTCTATTTTCTATTCATGTTGCATTTGGTGCTGATCATGGTGGCATTTACCTCATATTATACAACAACATATGAATATACTTTACATTTGTTGCTTCGGAGGATACTTCTAGAGTACTTATCATAGTATGATATTTCTTTATACAATATATGAATATGCTTTATATTTGTTGATTATTTACCAATTGCAGTAGATTATCTAGTTGTTATTTTGCTTAAAAGTATGTGGTGATCTACTTTTGGTTTATCTTGTGTAACTACAATTTTCAATGAAAGATACAAATACTTTCTTCCTTGAGTATACTTTTTTTGTTATTATATTTCAGTTTTTATGGATTTATATATATTACTAGTTAAAATTGTATAAATCTTATATTTTTCTAACCTGTCTTTTCCAGGCAGCTTCAAATAGTTTTAGAGACAATCATTTTGTCAAAAAAGAGAGCTTTGGGCCGAACCTATTTTTTAATATTAAGGTAGTGTTTGGTGACCTAAGTAGAATCAGCGAGGGAAGCTTAAATCACTGGTGATCTTAAGGATTCTTATCTTGGGGTAATCTGATCTTTCATAATTTAAAATCACCGTATTTGGTATGCTATATTTCAACGATTAAAGATTCTCAGATATCCACGAGTAACGTATTTGGTATTACATAAGAATTTAAGATCATTCACCATATAATATCGAAATTATCTATGATATATTTCATAAAAACAAATTTATTAATCCTATAAATTTTTAATCCCATCAAGATATATTTAATTATTATTATATAATTAATATTTTAGCTTATATATTATATTATTTTTAATACTAATAATTATTTTGATTAGAAAAAATAAGATAAATAGAAGTAATATATTAAATATTTTTATTATATAAATATAAAGTACAATAATATATTTTTATTATAATTTAAAAATATTATTAA
>JAOXJJ010001100.1:15527645-15550506 GCA_025769935.1 Phoenix roebelenii
TTTCCCTTTTTCCCCCCCTCGCTCCCCCCCCCCCCCCCCCCATCCGGCATTTCATCAAATATCTTGCACTGCACTACTCAGCGTCTCCTTCGAACTCTCCCTCTGAAACAATCCTCCCCCCCTCCTCCCTGAAAGACCAAGTTAAATCTTAAGCCTTTATATATATTAAAGATGAGGGACAGAAATCGGAAATTCACCGCCAAAAAATGAGCTCCTGGGATTGCCCAAGAGCTCTTTACGTAGATAGAAGGATTTTCAATACAGTTAGTTGTTGCTGCATGGCGTCATTCCCTCTTCAGATGTTAGCAGAATGCGGCTTTTAGGTGAATTTTGACGTTCCGAGGGATCGTCATCGCCGCTGCCCTTGGCATTGAGAGAGATGGGAGGTAGATGGAGTCTTTTCGAGCTACAGCTGTACAAGATCTTGTGGGTTGTCTTGATGCTTCACCTGCAGAGTGATGAATGCCTGTCGCTTAATCTTGAAGGTTTATAATTTTTCTTTCTCTTCTTTATAACTATAATTTCTGTTATGGACACTAGTTTAAGCTTTGTTTCCTAATGCTTGCACTGAAGGATTGGCTTTGTTGGAGTTTTGCTCGAAGGTGGAGGTTGATCCTTATGGCGCCCTTGAAAATTGGGACCCTCTGGCCAACGACCCATGCAATTGGTCAGGTGTTCATTGTGTGGATGGTAAAGTAGAGATTTTGTAAGTCCATTGTCGTTCTTTTAAGTCCATAACCTTTGAGAAACCTTTTATCGATCCTGTCATGATATGAATCATTCACATGAGGATGAAAGACTTGTATTTGTTCTTAGCTCGTTGGCTGCGATGGCTTCTTCTGTTTTATTTGACATTTCATCAAATGAATCCTGGTGGAGCTCCCACCATTTTTCTTAAAGAAAAGAAAAGAAAAGGCTGGAATCCCCGAATTGTGATTAGTTTGTGAGCAGTTTTTGTTAAATTTGACCATGCCTCATATCATTTACATTAAATAAATCTCTCCCACATTTTCTGTCCAGGTTTCTGAGGCCCTTCATTTCTATTAGTATTTTCTTGTAGTTGCTGCTCCATAGCTTCCTCTTCGATACTCAGTGTTACTATTTAAGATGTTGAAGTCTTACTTTTCTTCAATCTTCATCATCCTTTTATCTCACTCTCCTTCCCCTCTGCCCAACATATGGATCAATAAGATATTCCTGCCGTGACTGCTAGCTTGCAAGATTTTGTCATCAGACTTGGCAGCATGGGATGAGTGCAGCACTCTAAAAGCTTGTTTTCATTTCACCTCCACTTCTAGCTTTATGTCAAAAGCTTGGAGAAGAAATAAATGGATGGGTATTGGGAAGCGTGAGAAGGAATATATTGATCAGATTGAAGCCAATAAATGGAGAAAAAAATGATGTCAATAGATTCTTAAGCATATCATCATGAAGATTATGCAAAGCTTGTTGGTTTCTGTTAGTGTTAAACATAAAATATATACTTTACTGATGATCCTACAGCACATTATGATATGGATATTTAGAGGCAGGAAAAACAAAAAAAAGCCTTTTGCATTACCCGGGACTATATCATCACTGTTTCTACGTAATGCTGGTTTGGCATATCTTGGCAAGTTAATTGGCTCTTTATGCAGGGGAATGTATGAATTTGTATCATTTATCCCTCTAACATGTGATATAGATTGCTCATATAAATTTATTATTGCTGAAGATTTTTATCTTTGCAGTGTCATGAACATGCTCTTCTGTACACCTATGATAATGAAATGGGTATCAAAAATCAAAATTTAATACATGAACATGCCTGCAATGTCATTTTCCTAACCCTGATCAAAAGCACACCATAGCTTGTTGGCCATGATTTGCATATATGTTGTCTATTCTAAATCAAACCTGATTGCACCTGTAGGGACTTAAAAGGAATGTCTTTGGGTGGAATGCTGGCACCTGAGCTTGGAAAACTTGCTCACTTAAGATCTCTGTAAGATTTATCTTTGCTTTGTACTGCACTCCAGCCTACTCAATCAATTTCATTGGCTGTGGATTTCATATTTTTTGTATTGTCAGTTTCTAAGTTCTATGACCATAAAGATAGATGGTTTGGCATTAGTTATGCTAGGCTCTTAATAGACAATTTGATGAATGATCATCTTTATGGATGGCAACACTTTGACTTCTTATTGAGTCCATTTTGCTACTTTCATGATTATCATCTTCCAAAACTACTTTTATTGTTAGTAATTTTTTGGAAAGTTCTTGGCTTGTCGTAGAAAAATCAGAGGTTCTAAACCAATAAAGGTTCTCTTCTTTTACTGAATAGATGTTTGTTGCATGATTTATCATTTGAAAATATGATAGATTTTATGTTAGGCTGTTTAAAGTAATCTAGTGATGTTTTAACTTATAAATCCTGATGAGAAATAATGCACCATGCAAATCTTTGGTGTTAATGGCACCTTGCAACTTATGTGGAAAGCAATCTTGTTGAACCTGAAAGTGTACTTTCTTGACAAAATGAACCTTATTATCTTCAAATCAATCTTCTCTAAATTCACTTTCCTTAAATCTCCTTCCAAGGTCATGGACGAATCTAATGGAACCATCAACCATGTTTTATAACTGAACAAGGTTACAGAAGCAACTGGCCTCACATCTACAAAGCATGCTGGAACACTAATAATATTCGAGCCTGAATGGGGCTGACAGGGTCTAGTTTTTAAAACATGGGCCACCTGGCAAAAGCTCAGATTCCCTATGTGCATCCCTACCTGCAGATTTAACAGCATGTGCTTCTATGCCCTCCATCCCACCCCAAAACCGAACAAAAAAAAAAGCATGCACTTTGTGCAAATATGATGCTTATTGTGATATCAATCAACATACCATTTAAATCTTTTTCTTAGTTATTATATCACACATGAACCGAATCATTTCTAATATATCATATTCAATTATTTTCATCAAACTAAGTATGGGAAATATTTAATGATGGAATAATTGGTTGAATTTTGGTGTACTGTTTACTTTTAGATAAAAAAAAATTTGCTAATATCATTATCATCACTAGCATCATTATTATCTTCTTGGGTTATATATAAATACTCTTCTTTTGTATGCAGTGTGCTTTATAAGAATAATTTCTCAGGAGTTATCCCTAAGGAGATTGGAGGGCTGACCATGTTGGAGCTCTTGGATTTGAGAAGTAATAATTTGAGTGGGAGAATTCCGGTGGAGATCGGGGAAATGCTATCACTTAAGTGCCTGTGAGTCAACAATGACATTATTTTTTTTGCTTTTATGCTCTAAATTTGAACTCACGTGGCATGTTTTTTTATATTGGATCAGTCTGCTTTCTGATAACAAACTTCAAGATGGCAAACTTTCGATTGAGAAGCTTAATATGCTTTCAGAGATAGAATGTAGCCGAGGTCGTTCTGGTGATGTGGCTACTGAAATTGGCCGTATAAACAGAAAGGTTGGACAGTGGTAAGTGACCGTCATTTCTCTATATGGTAATGGCAGCTGTACATGTTAATAGCAACATAAAAGCTTTAATAAAACTTGTAAATGATATATTTTTTTAATCCAATAATTTTCTGATTATATGGTTTTGGAATGATTTACTACACAATCTACTATGTCTTTAATCTTTTTTCTCTTGACTTTATGCATGTTTGAAATTAAGAGTATACATATTCTAATGAGGCTAGAATGCTTTCAGTGGCAGAGCTAAAGCTCCCTCTTCTCTCCAAAGTATTCCCCCTTATCCCCCCCCACCCCCCCAACCGCACTTGCTCCCACCAAAGATTGTGGTCGCCATGTTTCCCTTCCATGGATCCCACTTCCTAATCCTTCCACAGTAATAAACGGTCAATGTTTTTCTATCTTCTCACTTCCTAATCGTATTTGTATATGTATAATTTTGCTTGTTAACCATATTACAGTCATTCTTTTTGTGTCCGCTTGATATATAGGCAAGAGACCTTCAAAATAAATGATTTCTAGTTTTTAGATATTTTGTGCATTGTAAATCATAATCAATCATCTTGAGAGGGCTATCATTGATTTTTGTCAAGAAGCATTTCAGGTCAAATGCTCTCAAAAGCATCTAGCTTAACCCTATATAATCTATAGTATATTAAAATGAGTGGATCGTGAGCAAAGATATTTCATTTTTTTTTCAATCAAATTCATGGATAATTTGTGTAAAACTTTATTAAAGAAAAACTTTCTAATGGGATATGGTTTAAATATTAGATAAATAATGTCTAGTTGCTTAACTACCTCTCTAGTACATAATCTCTAACTGACCTTGACTCCCCAGACTCATCTGTATGGTTGATTGACATGGTATTCTTGATATATATGCTATTTTTAGTTTCACTTGGTTGACATTGATACTTCTGCTATGTTGGACCTAGAAAAATTGTGGTCTGAGGTGTGCTAGGGTTAAGGATAGACTAAATAGACTTACTTAATGTTAATTCCTTTTTGCTATTGCCAATTGATAGCAGCAGGTGTGCAAATCCAGATCTTTTGGCAATCAAGAACAATTCCACAAAGGATTGGCGATCCTCAAAAAAATCTTTTAAATCTTTAATTATTTATTATATCCATGAAGAGTATGAAAGGCTGATTTTTTGTGCTTTATGTGACTAATTGCAGATATCTTGATCAAGATTCTCTATATGTTTACTCCATAATAAAGCACAAAAGATATGTTTCCATCTGCATTCATGCAAATATCTTCACATACATACATTCACACAAACACACACATTGAGACATGAATTTCTCCTATCTGCATATGGCTCCTTTTCGCCATTATTCTTTTTGTAGATCAAACTAATATTTTTAGAATATACTATATTGAGCATGTGTATATATTAAAACCTCAGCTTCTGGTAAAGTGGTCTGCAGCAACTGAAAGTGGCTAACTCCATTGTGTTCTCATTCAAAATAAGACTTCTTTGTTCTCTTGTCATCTTGCCCTTTATTTTTTCAGTTGTTAACATCTTGCCCTTTTATGAAACTATCTGGGTCTTTCTTGTTTATATTTTTTATTTTTTTTAATGCTTCCAAATAAGGAAATCTCCTATGTTATAGGATCAAGTTCAAAAGGGGCTTTCCTTCACACAGTCATGGAGGGAAACATGACACTGACTTACCAAGTGAGTAATATACTCTTTTACTGGTAAAGATAATCTTCATAACCATAACCAAACATGTTATATAGGCCTTCTGACATTTATATGCTTCTGTCTGCTGCAGGTTTCACTGAGCCATATCTTGTGGAAAATGCACCACACATTGTAATTTCTGTTCGTCGTAAGCTACTTCAGGAGGCTCACAATCTTCCCGCTGCTCTAGTAAAAGGTGCCACTCCTCAAGAATCTGCTGATGTGCCATCTATTGGAACTGGCTCATTTCAGGCAGTTCCAGAAAATGGGAGTGGTAAGGACCTACTTGCAGCGCCTGCTTCTAGTTCACCTCATACCCAAGGCACACCTCCAAAGGAAAGCAATACAAAGGATAACAACTCTGCACTAAGTGGAATAATGGGAAAGTGGGGGTATGTTCTCGTACTTCCAGGGCTTGTTTTACTTCTTACTATTACTGGAAGCATTTTCATGTGCCGCAGCCAGGGAGGGGAAAAAATGGGTCCTTGGAAGACTGGCCTAACTGGTCAGTTGCAGAAAGCACTTATTACAGGTGATATTTTATTATCGCTTCCATTTTTTAAGACAACACTCTCATTGAATGTGGAAGATGGCCAAATACTGTTTATGCATGACACTGCATTAAATGGAAAGAATTTTTTTTTTTAAAAAGAAGATCCTGTACTTCTTCATATATTCCAGGTTTTTTTTAAGAAATTCATATTTCCAGGTATTAATATAAGATATTTTATTTATATTATCCACGTTTTATTAGCAGCTCAATGAGAGCACATCTAACAATGAAGAGAAATAAATACAAATGGTGATCTGTTTTTATTAACGGAGCTTGAGGTTGCAGTTACTGATTCATGACATCCCACACACAATGGGGATGGCTATACATCCCTGCAGAGACCGATGAGGTACAAATAGATCGCTTAACAAGTCATTATACAAAGAGATGTACGCATAGCTTGAACCTGATGATGCTATAATTGGTTACCCAAGCTCTGTCAGGTTTGCGACTTCAGGGAGAGGACTGGTGTGGAAACAGTGGATTGTTAATTATTTGAAAACTCTTTCAAAAATTCAATAATTTGCTCTACCAATTGTAGATGCTGTGGGGAGAGTCGAGATCAATCTAAGTATTATTTAGCCACTTGTTGTATAATGAAATTGGGAACCTGTGCAACATTACCATTTATCACACTAAAGTGGTAGAGATTAGTGACATTGACACCCGTATGATGAAGCCATCTATAGCCAAATAACCTTGCAAAGTATCCTTGTCATTGCATGATGCTCAGCCTTAGTTTTGGAATGAGAGATGATATCATGATTTTTCACTTTTTCAACTACTAAAGAAAATAATGCTTCCCCTCAAAGTTCTCCCAGAAAAGGTTTGACTGGGTCCCTCTCATTTGTGGGTAGTGCACGCTCACAAAACAGTGCTCCTAAAGTAACACATCTCTCTTCTAGCACCGAAACAAATGTTTGCCTGCCCAATCTGTCGTAAATGGTGTGGAGCTCTAGCAAGTTCTGACATAAAGATAAAAGCAAGAAGTGAGAGGAGCAAGTGATGATGTTATGTAGGTACATTATAATAAGTGGAATGAATATGGCACCTGATACTATGATGTTATGTTAGTGCGGCAAACAATACGAACTATATCAAGTGGGGGAAATTTGTTTCCCTTTGACATGGCTCTCAATGATATGATCTATGGTGTTGGTTCTGGAAGAGGCTCTTCATGTTAGGATATAGCTATATTCATTTATCAGAAGTCATTTGAGTCATTTACGTAAGTGATTTATAAGCTGTGTAGTGATTCATAACAAGCAGACATGTGGAAGACACCAACTCAAGAGATCCAACAAAATTTATGCATTGATAACCTTGACCTTCTATGTCCTTTTGATGTACAAAATTTTCATTTTCTTAATGAGTTGGTGATGGGTTTCCATATTTAAATCAAAGAAGAGAAAAAGAAGAAATAATGGAAGAAACAGAAAGTATAGATGACCAAAATAGCCACTTAACCTGAAAAAGGTTGCTTTAGAAGGCATTTACAGAAGAACAATCATGATGTTGAGAGCAATTTCTTGGTAAATATGATGTTCAATTAAGCTGGAGTTGATGAAAAATGGCCTGGTCATATAAGCTCAATTTGAATACTTACATGGATTACAAGACGAGCACTTAAAACTTGGTGCATCATATGACATTGCCAATTGGCTTCTTTGAGTTGCCAAGCTTTCTAAGTATGTAATGCTTTGTACATTGCCTAAAGGGTAAAAAAAGGGTACTTGTTGAAAGCAGGCATTGCACACAAAGTGGCGCTGTAAAAGTATAATCTTAATGGTAATTACCAAATTCAAAAGTAATTTGAAGACTTTCTTGCCATTGACTTTCATGGCTCGTTTGGCCCCTTAGCAGTACATTATTGTGGGAGTATTTGCCAGAGATAATACTGAAGAAAGAGTTAGTCCGCACTTCAGTTTCCTTTTGTTAATTTTCATTTCTTCCTCTTATATCAAATACTATTGCTATACTAATTGTAGATGTGGCAGTGTACATGATACACGACTCTGTAGTAAGCCTTTTTATCATAAGTTGGGTTTAGAGCTTACATTCCAAGAGTTTTTGTCACCAATTGGCAATCCTATAATATATGCCTTTTAGAGCAGTGCATCAAATAATAAAGTTTCTAATGTAAATATTGTTTTTCATGATATAGGATTTTTATGGTCTAAATATTTGGCTTGATTTGCATTTCTTCAGGGGTGCCAAAATTACAACGATCAGAACTGGAAGCTGCTTGTGAGGACTTCAGCAACATTTTAAATTCTTATCCAGATTGTACTATGTTTAAGGGGACATTGTCAAGTGGGGTTGAGATAGCTGTTATCTCTACCAAGATTGCATCTACCATAGATTGGTCAAGGCGTTCAGAAATGCGTTTTAGAAGAAAGGTTTGCCATTCTCTTGTTATTTTATGCACTTTGAACAATAATTTATGTTGGCACATATCAGCTATTAATATATATACGTATATATATTTTTCTTTTATCCGTATTGTGCAGATAGACAGTTTATCACGAGTAAATCATAAAAACTTTGTCAATCTTATTGGTTACTGCAAGGAAGATGAACCCTTTATGAGGATGATGGTGTTTGAGTATGCTCCCAATGGGACTCTATTTGACCATCTTCATGGTAGGAATACGAAGTTTTTGATCTGATGAATTTGTTGGATTTTAAGAGGACTATAAATGGAAAGAACATAATGATGGAATTTCTGGCTTTGCAGTCAAACTATTTGAACCTCTTGACTGGGGTGCTAGAATGAGGATTATTATGGGCATAGCTTATTGCCTTCAGTACATGCACCATGAGCTCAACCCACCTGTGTCATTCTCTAATCTGCAATCAAATTCTATCTTTCTGACGGACGATTATGCTGCCAAGGTACATTAATATATGTGCCTGTGTACAACTTTTTTCCATACTCTTTGGCTATAAACTGATCATCTTCTACAGATTGCCGATCTCAGTATGTGGAAAGAATTTACTGCAGCTGCTGCTAAACGAAATACATCTGGGGATGATTTGGATCTCTCTGGATCACCTTTCAGTGATCCTGGGACCAACATTTACAGTTTTGGATTACTTACTTTAGAAATCATTTCTGGAAAGCTTCCATATTCTGAAGAGCAAGGTTCCCTCCTGAATTGGGTAAGACCTTGTTTTTCATCCTTGGGCACAACAACTTATGGAGTAGACCAATTTGTGTGGCTTTTTCTTGTTATTTGTTTGCATGTGTGAAAGTTCCAATTAATGCTAGAAATTAGTAGTCATATCCCGTAATCCTTTTTCTCAAAACTTGCAAAAGCAACGGCTTATTTTCTTGAACATTGTCAAACATATTTTTGATACCAATTTATCTCATTTGCTAAATTTACAGGCTATGGAATATTTGAATGATAAGCATAACATTAGGCATCTGGTTGATCCCACGTTGAAGAATTATAAAGACAGTGAGTTAGATATTGTATGCGAGGTAATTCAAGAATGCATTCATCCAGATCCAAAGCACAGGCCAAATATGAAGGAGATAACTGCTAAATTAAGGGAAGTGCTGGCGATCTCACCTGATGCAGCAACACCAAGACTTTCTCCTCTTTGGTGGGCAGAGCTTGAGATCCTCTCAGTGGAAGCAAGTTAATAGAAAAATTGTAACTGGTTAGCTCCATTGTATTCCACTTTGTAGAGTTAATGCAAAATATTTGTGTCAGTGTTGCTTCTCCTTGTCCCATGTTGATTTCAGTGTACCACCCACTCTCTCGCATATCCCGCCTAATAGAATTCTCTCATATTCTTTTTCTTCTCCACTGACAGTTTAAATAAAGTGTGATCCATGGGGTCATACATGGTTTATTTAATCTCCCCACTTACACTGTGAGAGAGACTGGGATGTGACAAATATCTGAGTGCTTGGATTGGAGGCCTTTCTACAACATATTTATTGCAAATTTTGTAGAATTCTAATCCAACAGTCGTTCACAATGGATTGATAATGACAGGTTCAAAGTTCTAAACTCCTTTTTGATCATTTTCTTTTTCCATTTTAATTTCAAGGTTTGGTTGTTCTATCTATAACTAGGAGTGATATTGTCATAAACAACTGCTTAAAGAGCATTATATATGGATGGCCTTTCAAAAAACAGCGATGGTTGCTGCACCTCTCTTTTTTTATCATGGGACCGTTGGTTTTTCTCTTACTCAAGTCGTTGACAGCAAGCGGATGGGTACGTGACCATGCGATAGCTCTTTGACGGGCAGGCAGCAAGGTTACTTGCACTGAAATGGAACGCATGGTAGCTATTGATCAGTGGGAGCAATTACAGGCCTTTTTTTTTTCTGAGGAAACACAGTAGTAGTCAGCTTGGTGCTAGTCTGCTCATAATTTAGCAAAAGTTTGCAACTACCCAAAAAGATTCTTTGCATCTTTTCGCAGCCGACTGAAATCGGGAAGGAGGAAAAAAATGTGAGGTATTCTGAAAATTTAGGTATGATCGCAGCGAAGGCTTTTGCCACCATGTTTAAGCAAAGTTGAAACGGCTATGTTTCAACTACTGGTTATATATCTAAGATTATTGTTATGTCTAGTCCTTCAAAAAGCCCCTCCAAATATATGAAACTAGAACCTCAATTTCCTTAAATCCTATAATGACTGATGCGTGCAAATAGGCAGGAGCTTTAATTATTAATTTGATTTCATTTTACCGAACTAATTGCCGCCATTCAGATTCATGGTATCTAGTGATATGAAGTCGATTTTTAATGGCAGAATGGGCTACGAGTTGCTGCTTAAATCTTTGCTAACAAATTAGATCTGGATCCGGGCTGATTTTTCAAATATTCTAGGCTATATGAGCGATGCTAACCGAAATCAATCAGGAGCACGGATCCTCTCCGGTGCATGCGCGGCACCTAAGTGACATGCAGTGTGGATGGCTGTTAAGAGATAGATGGCCACCGAACAAGGTAGTCCACAAGCATGTACCATGTCATACAAAATACATTGTTTGATGGCCGTCCATCTTCTAATAGTGGCCGTCCAAGAAACAAGGCAGTTCACAAGCATGTATCATGTCATACAAAATACATTGTTTAATGGCCGTCTATCTCTTAATGGTGGCCATCCAAAAAACAAGGTAGTCCATGAGCATGTACCATGTCATACAAAATACATTGTTTGATGGCCATCCGTCTTCTAATGATGGCCGTCCATAACCTTGGTCCACAATTCATGGCTCCCACTGGTCTTAGTCGTAGCAAAATTATATCTTGTTCAAGGCCACATAACATATTGGATTGTCAATGGAGAGGATGATTGATAGCAAACTATAGAGGAGATTTATTACTCACCCATCGAGAGAAATCAATGGCAGTCTAAATTATGGAGAGAAGGCAAGGGGGCCACCAAAATCTCATGCAAGGGACAATATTTGCTTGCATAGCTTCTTTATGGTGTCATGTTGTCTTGCTCCTCTAGGTGTCCAAAAGTTTAGTTACATGGGTCTAAAAAGACCCATGACGATATCAGGCCACCATCAAGTTTTCTCACGTGTGGCCTGGGACAGGACTTATTTTGCTACAAATGGCTATTACAGTTTCCATGACTTTTTCTTTTCATTTTTTGAGCGAATAGTTTCCACGACATCTTTGGTTTAAATATCGCACATTCATTTTCGATTAGTGTTCTTGGGGAACACGCGCTTTGGACGGAAAACATCAAAATAGAGCATGCAAGTCATATGTGGTGATAACATCAAAAATATATAGCTTTCCAAAATATAATTACAAAGGAAAAGAAACAGTAATGTCCCTAAAACATCACATGATTATTTAGAACATACTCCTGGTAGACTTTGAGGTTAATAAACCATTATAGTCAATAACCATGTAAATGGAAGCACTTCTTGTTGTGCAAACTGGTTAAATCTCAACGTGCCAATCTAAAAATAAAATTTCTCCTTACAAAGTTCTTAAGTCCCATGACAAAGATGGTAGCTGCAAAACATCCGCAACCCAAAGTTTAGTACATGTTTTGCACCACAGTGAACCGCCTTGTTGCTCATATTGGAAACAAATCGTTCTCACCTATCTTGGAAACAAAAATCGTCATGTCGGAGATACGGGATCTTTTGTAGTGCAACTTTTGCACCGCAGAGTATGGTACCATCGTGGATAGCCTCCACATCATCCATCTTGGAGACGGATGATTCTTCTTTCAATGCTCGGATGCGCTGTGTATCACACTAAAAAGTCTATAGACATCTTTTGAGATAAATGTGAGTTGTCCATCTCCAAGATGGATAATATGGTAGCTATTTATAGTGGTACAATAGAGCAAAAATCGCTCTCCATGTTGGATGCTAAATTATGTAGTAGAGATTGTGCAAGCTCTCTATTTTGAGATGAGTGATGTGGTTACTGTTTTAGTATGTACCATTTTCTATGGTGCAAAATGCGATCCTTCCCACCTTGTGTCTGAAGAATAAGACGCTAGAAACCTCACCCGTCTTACGGGCATAACCTGTCTTTAGCCAATCGATTTCTCCATACCGAGTGAGGCGGAGGCCAAGAGTTAATGTCCTCGTACTCGGGGATAGATAAAAACTTGCGTGGGTATTTGCGCGTGTTATCCAGGCGGCCAAGAGATGGAGAAGAAAGGGTCAATCCTGATGCACTGCTACGAGCTTGGAAGGATGGCTGGACAGGGGACCTTTGGAAAGGTCTGCCATGCAAAGAACATCACCTCTAGCCAAAGCGTGGCCATTAAGATCATCCACGGAGAGCCAGGTTGACTCCGACGATGCTCTTCAGCATCGTCTACTCTCCATACAAGAAGCGTCGGCAAATTTTGGCGCCGCAGCTAAAATTGCCGACACTTTTACCTAGCTTCGGCAGCCCAAAGTTGGAAAAGGCTACTCAACATTGTCCAGCTCTACGAGGTCATGGCGAACAAGGCCGACATCTACAAGGTGGCCAAAAGGGAGGCTGCTCAAGAAGGATGCTGCCAGCAAGTATTTCCAGCAGCTGATAGGGGCTGTGGACTTTCTTCCACAGCCGTGGTGTCTGCCACTAAGACCTTAAGCCGGAGAACCTCCTCGACGATAATGGCAATCTTAAAGTGTCAGACTTTCGGCCGAGCGTCCTCAGAGAGTCAGAGGCTAGACGGGCTGCTCCACAGGACGTGTGGCACACCAACCTACGTCGCTCCGGAGATACATCAACAAGAACGGGGATGACGGAGTCAAGGCCAATATATGGCCTTGTGGGGTCATCCTCTTTGTTCTACTGGCAGGCTACCTGCCATTCCATAACCCCAATCTGATGGAGATGTACAAAAAGATGACCCGAGCATAATTCAAGTGTCCTTAGTGATTTTCTGCTGATGTTCGTAGCCTTCTAACCAGACTCCTCGACCCAGCCCCAGCACCAGGCTCACCATTAAGAAGCTGATGGAGAATCCTTGGTTTAAGAAGGGATTCAAACCAGCAGTAACATATCCTGCAGTAGATTGCTCGACCAGCCTGCCTCCCAGATGTGCGTGAAGCTTTCAGTACTGGTTATGAAGATGATGAGAGTGATACAAGACCTACTATAGTCTGAACGCATTCTGTGAGAATCCGTATAGACGTATATTTAGTTCCACATCAGTTATTCGCTAGATAGATCTTTGATACTTATCTTATATAGAATTAAAGAACTCAAATAATATCTTCCGATTAGCCATTTTTCGATAAGATTTTGGATTGTTACATATTCGACATCTCTAGTTGCAGGAGAGCAAAAAAGGAAGAAAGAAACAATTGATGCAGAGATTTTTTAGGCTGCCCTCTCTTTTTTTTGTCACAGTGGGGGCGACCTCAAAAATCACCTTCTTTTTCTGTGGGTTCGAAACAATTCACCTTCTTTGCTAACATCAAACTGTTGGATGGTGCAATAACCACTTTTAGATCTATAAAGATAGAAGGAAGAAAAAGTTGAGTGATTTGAGAAATATGCAAAAAGCGATCTAATAATTGGAGTCGTAAAAAAAGATCAACTAATTTTTGGTGCAAATACTAGTTAAAAAAAAGTTTTTTTGTTTGATAAATGGCCATGAAAATAGATTAAGGTGCAAGAGAAAGTGCAGCCACCAAAAAAACCTTATATTAGACATAATAGACATTTACCATTGATATTTCATGTACTAACACGCACTAAATTAATTACCTTAATTATATTTATAAAGGATGTAATAATTTTCCATTGTTTAGATTTGTCTTAGTCTGGTGTTTATGCTCAATTTGTAGCTCGAAACACAGAGCCAGTGGTGTTGAAGATTGAACATTTAGCCATTTCTTGATGTTTCATTTATTTCTTTGTGCTTGACTATCACTTGTTGCCTAATAAAATGATCATGTTAGCCAGCTTAACCTATGAAACATATAGAACAACCAATTAATTTGCTAACCTACACACATTAAAATTGCTTGAGTAGAGAATCAGCATGCATGTGCAACCATATACCTATTATTCTAGCCCTCGAGGCTTGGATGTTTGTATGGAGCTCTCACAAGAGGATGAGGATAAGCATGTTCTATGTAGGACTAAATAAAAGTAGCAAAAATCACACTAACATTTATCAAAGTCGACTAAAAGTCAAGGGAAGTCCGAGTTTGAGTGGACTTCGGATCCATCCTAATGGTAAAAGTGGTGCCACTTGGAATTATATTGATGGTTAAGTAGTCTGCCAACGATATTTCACAACCAATGAACAGTAGTAAACTATCAGTTAATTATGAACAATAATGTGCCCTATGGTACCTTCTCATGGTATGTAGTTTATTGCTTGTAAAGTCTTCTCATGGTATGTTATAAAGATACATATCCTTATACGTAAGGTTTTTAAAACATATATGTGTTTTAATTTTATTAGAAATATAGTTCTGCTTCACCCTGTCATTGGGCAAGCAGAGGACTAGTGGAGCTTTATAAGCAGTAGGATGCGAAGGGAGTGAACAAAAAATGGATAAAATATATTTATACCTGTAGATAAATAATTTTTAGATGATAGATGCAGGTACAAATATTGAAATATAAATGTTAGCAGATATTGAAACCAAGATTCTTATTTGTTGGTAGCATACGTTAAGCTGGATACGGCACAAGCAAGATGTAAACTTGAATGAAACTCCAAATTCAAATAGGGGAGAGAATTCAGCAAATAAAAATTTAGATGCAAATTCTGTTATAGCATATAGTTCGACGATTGCAGCCATCCGTGGGAAATGAGGTTGGGATTTGGATCTCAGTAGTCTTGAGTGTTTGAATCTCAATAGAATTATTTTGCAATAACCATGTGAATTTAATCAGTGGTGCTTCCACTGTAATTATCAAATTAAAAAATAAATAAGAAGAATAAATGTGTGGTTCAAGGACCCAACAACCTTTGTAGCTCTGTGCTTTAACAATTCTTATGAAATATTTTGTGAAGAAGAAGTGCAGGTTCCTCTGTGTTGGCATCCTATTCGGTGCATTAATTCAATTTCCATTTTATTTCTGTCTCCATAATTGTGGGTAAAACAAACATAATTATGAAAGAAACAGGCGTAATTGCATGCAAAGTTACTAATGTAAAGAATTAACAGAGAAAAAAGGCAGAAAAAAAAACGTGTCTGGAAGTTTCCCTTTTGTTAGGTTCCAGAGAATAGTCGCAATGCTGAGTGCAGGTTAATTGAGAGGGTCATTTCTTAAAATTAAAAAAAAAAAAAGTGGAACATAGGGCCGATTGAGTGGTCAGCCCACGGACCGGGCCTAAGCATTTAATAGATAAAAGGCCTCAGCCCAGGAGCGAACTCCTCAGACGTTCCTGGTAAAATTACCGTTGAAACTGAGGTGGGGCCGGTGCGCGACTTTATCTCGACGCGGCAACCACCATCACTTTCATTAAATTATATCATACAGCTGCCTGTTTGTTCACCTTCTCCTCACCTTCTCCGCTACTAACGCCGTTAAGTCTTTGGCCTCCAACTTCCACGTTTTTAACGATGCCCCTCCCTCCCTCAGCGTAGAACACTCTCGACGCCATGCCACCCTCTCCTGATCTCCTTCCTCTTCTCCTCCTCCTCCTCCTCTCTTTCTTCTCCTACTCCCACTCCTCCTGCGACCCATCAGACCGCGAACTTCTCTCCCGCGCCTTCAGCTCCGTCTCAGGTTTCCAGCCCCCCCGGCCCGACTCAAGATGCGCCAAGATTCAGAAGATCAGACTCCCCAATAGGAACCTCAGCGGCACCGTATCTTGGACGTTCCTGCGGAACATCTCGAGTCTCCAGATCCTCGACCTCTCCGGAAATGCTCTCGAGGGCTCCATCCCTGCCCTCTTCTGGTCCGACTCGGCTCTCCTCGAGGTCAACCTCGCCGCCAACCGCTTCGGTGGCGCCCTCCGGATAGAACAGGGCCCCGCCGGCACGTATCCACCCCCTATTAAGGTCCTCGACCTCTCCGGAAACCGGTTCACCAGCGCGGTGGGCTTGGAGGACCTCAAAGGCTTGAAACATCTCGATGTTTCTAATAACTCCATGGCCGGGGATTTCCCCAAAGACTTCCCACCGCTCGCCAGCCTTGGCTTCTTAAACGTCTCGTTTAATAACTTCACTGGAGTGGTGGAACCCGAGGTGCTCGAGAAGTTCGGGAGCTCAGCTTTTATAAAAGCCGGCTCTCTTAACTTCTCTTCTTCTACTGGAGACGCCGCCAGTCCTGCTCCCTCTTCTTCTTTAGTTCCTCATGGGAAGAAAAGCAGAACAAAGAGTCGTGAGGGGGTGCTAAGGATGGGAGTTACAGTAGCGGCCGCCTCTCTTGTAGTATTTTCTCTGTTGGCTTATGTGTTATATGCGGTGATGAGGAAGAGAAAGGGACGGAAGGATGGGTGGAATGGGGAGGAACCAGCGGCCTCTGCTGCAGCGGCGGCGGTGGGGATGGAAGCGGGATGGGTCGCGGAGGCCAGGTGGACGGCGCCGGTGGTGGTGTTCGATAAGCCGCTAATGGCGCTGACGTTTGCGGACCTGGCGGCGGCCACGTCAGGGTTCGGGAGGGAGTCGCAACTGGCGGAGGGCGGCCGGAGCGGGCCGGCGTACCGGGCGGTGCTCCCTGGGGACATGCACTTGGTGGTCCGGGTGCTGGAGGCCGCCCGCGAGGTAGACGAGAAGGAGGCGGCCGCCGCCTTCCGCGACCTCGCCCGCCTCCGCCATCCCAACCTTCTTCCTCTCACCGGCTACTGCATCGCAGGTATTTGAATTTTCTCTTTTTGCCCTTTTTCTCTAACTAATTTCTGGCACGTGTGATTTAGGATGGATGGCTGTGATTCCATCAGACTAATGATTTTTTATATTATTCATATTACTTGATAAGCGCACTCCCATCTTTAACGAATGCTTCTGCTCTGCGGCCTCTGCTCCTATTTCTCACTTATTATAGGGCATTACCTGAACTAGAGAAAGCACATTTACTAAAATAGCAGTACGCCGTTGCCGACTCTATGAAATTGTATTATTTTATCATTTTTCTCATATTATTTATAATAGATTTTTTTTAAAAATAATATAGGAAGAGAGAAGCTACTGCTATACGAGTACATGGAGAAGGGGGACCTCCACCGGTGGCTCCACGAACTCCCGGCGGCCTGCCCCGACGTCGAGGACCGGAGCATCGAAACGTGGGAGATCCACCACGGGGAGGAGAGAAGACCGCCGGCGGCGGCACCGGCATCGGTGGGGGACTGGCCGACGCGGCATCGGATCGCGCTAGGGATCGCGCGGGGGCTGGCTTTCCTCCACCAGGGGTGGGTTGGCTCGCGGCAGGCCGCGGTCCACGGCCACCTCGTCCCGACCAACATTCTCCTCGGCGAGGACCTGGAGCCCCGGATCGCCGATTTCGGGGTGGCGACCGGCGAGGGCACAGCGGACGGGGACGTGTACAGCTACGGAGTGGTGCTGATGGAGCTGGTGACGGGGAGAGCGGGGTGGTCGGACGCCGAGGTCGGGTGGACTCGGATGCTGGTTAGGGAGGGGCGGGTGGCGGAGGCGGTGGACCCCAGGCTGAGGGAATGGCCGGAGTGGGAGAAGGAGGCGGTGGAATGCCTCCGGGTGGGGTATCTCTGCACCGCCGAGTCGCCGGAGAAGCGGCCCACCATGCAGCAGGTAGTGGGTCTCATCAAAGACGTGCGCCTTTGCTCCACCGCCGCCGCCACTGCCACCTCATCCTTCTCATCTTCTTCCCATTAAAGGAAGCGCCAAATGCAACTCCTTTTACTCCTTTTCTTTTCTTTTCTTTTCTTCTACTACTATGATTCCTTTTTAATATCATTAGTCGGTCTACCTTCTTGTTGTTTTGTCAAAGGACAGGGAGAGAAGGCGATTTTAATGTTAATGTTATTAATTAGTCTATCTTTCTTGTTGTCTCGTTAAAAGATGCTGAGACAGAGAAGAGTGGGTTGGGGAGAAGGAATGGGGTGCGACAAGGCAACTTTTATGGCTGGAGACGGTAGGGGTTTCGTTGTCGGTCAGCGAATCCCACTGGTTCGCTCGATGTCTTTTATTAAGTTTGTGGAGGAGAGTCAAGTGGGGGAAAGGTTTGGATAAAAAAGTCAAATTCGGAGATGGCTACAGGGCGGAGGCGACGAAGGTATAGGGGTCGTGGGTGCTGCTTGTTTTGCGATCGGCCCGTTCGAGGGAGGGGTATCTATTTGTCCGTGCTTGTTTATTTCAACGCAGAGTAAATTTTCAAAAAACTCTTAAAATTAGAGATAAATTATACTAACTTCCAATAGTTTAAAAATTATCTTCATAATTTTTTTATCCAATATCTTAATCCATAATTTAATAGTATATTAGTAGAACTGTTAACTTTAAATAGAACCTCAATACTATATCAAAAAAAATATAAAATAACTAAAATAATAGTAAATGACATAACATCAATCAAGGATATAAGAAAACATGCACATCTTTCTTATTATCTAAATAAATTTTGACTTTTCATATATAGCAAATAGTTCCACTAGCATCGTTAATTGAATTGGATGTAAGTACAAGTTTTACAAACCATTGAGTGTAAATATAATAATTACATACCTCATGAAGATTTTTATGATTTACTCAGGATTTTATTCAGTTAGCTGCTTTTAGATTCTTAGGGCTTGTGATTAGGACAAAAAGACTCTCATGACTGAAGCCATACCAAGCTTTTATCTAACATCTAGGGTAGACTGTATTCATCTACCAGTTCCTAGCCTTTCAAAACCTGTCATATATTTTTGTTAAAAGAATTTTTTATCACTTGGGTTTCTGAGGGTCATTGCATCTGTTTAGTTCCACTCAAGTACACTTTTTTTTTCTTGTTTTCTTTTTTCTGTTTTGGTTTTCAAGGAAGGGGAGGGGGTTGGAGGAATCATGGGGTGGGTTGAATCATGATAGCGACACCAAAACTAAACTGCAATTAGAAATCTCTTGTGCAACTGAGGCTGAAAGCCAACCGCGCGTTCACATATATTAATCTCGGGCACTCCGCTGATCTAAGTGGAGTTGAGAGGGAAGTGCTCGCGTCGTGAAGGGGTTCCTCTCTCCTGCGCGTCAACCGTCAAAAGTCGGGGGTTTCGTTTGTTGTTTTGTGAGGCCAGGCCGCATCGAGGACCGGTCAAGCACGGAAGAGCGGGTGGCATGGACTTATCCGCGTCGCCATGTTCTTGTTGTGGGAATCTTGGTCCCCTGCGGCTGCTTTGAGCTCGGTCCAATTTCAATGGGGCTGGCCGCTTGCTGCTTGATCCGATTAGATCAAGGCAATGAGGACCCAAGGATTGTATTGGCTATGGGATTGGTCCATAATATGTAACGCTTTTCACTTTAATTAGATCAAGGCACAACTGGCATTGGCATGGCTTACATCAACTCCAATTTGGGTGCATGACCATCTATCTTGCAGCACAACCCTTTCCAGCACGTGATGATAGGAAATGCACAGAGATTTTGTACGCTACGACTTCGTGTGATTTTCTCTTTTATGTCGGAGATCATCACCCGCAACACACGCCCGATAGGAATATACATAATGGTGGACAATTACAAAGGCATCAATCTATGAACAAAATCTTAGGATGCAACACCAGCATAGCTTTGAACACTTGTATGGAAACTCATTCGCTCGTTGGGGAATTAATTCGTTATAACATCCACCCTTCTGTAGTTTGAAAAAAAAAAAAGAAGTCAGACTCAGTCCACTAGCAATGAAGATAGAGAGGTTACTTCAAAGAAAAGCCGTGTCATGTAACATAGAGCTGGCCCTTACCAATCATATAATTCGAGGTACCTTCATTAAATAACCATAAGTGATATCCATGCTAGAGATAGAATTTGAAGATAAAGCTTAGACAAGAAGAAGGAGAAGTTGTTGTATGAGGTCCAGTGACACTATAGTTGGACAAATAGAGATAGTGCGGAAGATAACCCAATATGACAACGAAGATAACATCAAAAAAAGAAGCCACCCCAGGCAGAGCTATACCTTGAGTTAGGGATGTAACTTATATCTTTCATTTGGAAGGATAATTAAAATTCAAGTGCGCCCAACTCCTTATAAAAATGACAGGTAGAATGTGGGAAGATCTTTTTTCTTGTCCTGTATGGGTTTAGTTGATGTCATGGATTGACGACTTGTTAACCAGATCGAAACAAGGTATAAATTTTGAGAATCTCTGTTAAAACGGTAAGAGTACAACAAGCAACGGTCCAACCGGATTGGTTAGGTTAGGTGACCAACTTTGGACAACGGAATAAATGAAAACCGCCCGTACAACACGGTAGCCGCGCCGTAGCCAATTCAATTATAAATTATAACTGCATGAAGGGAATCATCCATACATAGATCGTCGTACCAGTATACCTGTATACTTCTGACCGTCTAAAGTTTTTTGCCCTCGCCATCCACGAAATAAAAAGAAAAGCATTATCCTTTGGCTGAGTTTTACTACCATTAATAAGCATACTGATGAAATATAACATTAGAGAAGTAATGAAACGCCAAACCCAGTAGGGAAAACAGGATTCAAGAGAGCAGCTAACACTTCTAGCAGAATTCACCTCTCTAACCCTCCAAAACAAAAAGTAAGAACAAAAGTCTAATTATCAAATAAAACCCAATATCAAATAAAATGAAAGCAATCCCAGGAAAACATCCATTTTATTTATCAAAAACAGAAGAAAAAAAAAAGAACACAGCTATCCATCAAATGTGACCTCCTCTTGAAAAAAAAACTAAAAATCATATCGGTCCAGCAAAACAGGGCACAACAAGAGTCCTGGCCCGCTGTGCGCATCTCAATCATCCACTTGTGCGAGTTAAATTATTTGCATCATAAATTTTCCAATGTTTCATACAGATTAGACATGACCACGCCGTACACAGATATGATTATAACATTGAAAATAAACAACAAAACTCTTCCATTGACATCTGGTCAAAACTGTAGATTCTTGTTTCCAGCATGTTCTGGAGTCTTGACAGTTTTACCTCTGATATTCCACTTAAAGAAGATCCTTAACCTCTGATACCTGTAACCAAATTCTTACTGCCGATACCTGTAACCTAATTCTTACTGCTGATCTATGAAATGCAGAATCAAAAATTGGCATATAAAATGCAAGCACATAAACAATCACAAATACAAACACGATCCACCAGAGAATCTAGCCAGAACAAAGAAATAGCATGCACGATAACTCAGAGAACATACAACTAAATTCTTCAATTCATTTGATAGCAGAAGTTGGAATAGAATTTTCCTATGTTGCCAATCACCTGACTGCAGTCTCTGACCAAAACTTTAAACGGAAATGCTTCCCAAATACACGGCAGATTATTACGTCCCAAAAAACCATTAGGTATCACAATCTAAAGGTACGAATTAAAGGTTATCATGATATCAAAACCAGCCTCTACTACAGATTCAAAAGCCGTAAATTCATTATAAATAGTTTGAAGTCAATGCATACTGAGATCCCCAATAAGTTAGGACTTCTACAATCCCACTGTCTTCTCAATCTTCTGGATTTGGTTCAAAAATATCCATGTCATCTGCACAAGAACACATTCAAACATCAACAAAAAGTAAAAAAGAGAAAAAAGGTTTCTAAACATAAAGCAAGTTTGATTCGAATATGAGGGATTGAAGCTTTACCATGACATGGGGAGCGATCCTCACACAGTAAACAGGAAACCCAGTGTAAAATTTGAAAGGTCCGCCACTTTTCAAGGTCTTCACAGCACAGTCCACCGACCCAGTGTATGGATATTTCCCAGTTGCATCTGGCTGCATCTTCTGTATTTGTGTTTTGACATAATCAAAAGGCAAGCTGCAAGCTGAAGCAAAGAATCCTGAAACAGCACTAGCCCCTGCCATAAAAAGATAAAGAAACATCAAATTAAGTTGCAACAAATAGTGAAATAAACTTTCTAATCTTACCAATTCATGTAGAGATTCCATCTTCATAGCAGGTCATATTCATGCATTTTGCAACTAAGTCTTCCTACTAAGAAAAGCAGAAACAATTTATGACAGCAGCACTAAAAGGCAGAGAACAATAAACATCATGCCATTGATGCCCACTTTGCTATTCTCCTTAATGATTAAATATACACATCCAGAATGTCATAATCAGCACGGATACAACTTAATGGTATCACATATATAGAAGCCAGTCAAGGCAGATTGTGAGATGCAGACTAGACCAGATCTTGGGCGGCCGCCTGCCCGCTCGAGCCTGGCGCATCCAAAAGGGGCCTTGACCTAGTTTTTATGCCCAACGGATCGGGCTGGGCCTGAAAATTGAGCCTGTCAATTAAACAGGTCGGCCTCGGTTTTCATTGACCCAGCCCGAGTCCAATATTTCTAATAATATATAATATAACATACATATCATGTAGGATAAAATATATCCTTCTTCTTCTTCCTTATCTTCTTCTCCTCTCCTCCCTTCGCCCCACACACTCCTCCCATCTCCTCCCCAAGCTGTCCCAGATCCCAAATCTGTCTCCCACCATCCTCTTGACCCTCTCAAAACCCCCCCCCCCCCCCCCCCCCCCCCCCCCCCCC
>JAOXJJ010001100.1:15555663-15603059 GCA_025769935.1 Phoenix roebelenii
AAGGCATGAGAAGTGCTTCATTTTTGTTCCTTTTTAAAAAAAAGAAGTGCTTCCTTTGACAAGCGGTAGAATAAGAAAATTTAAACCAAACCCTTATCAAGACAATAAGGCATGAGATAAATTTGATATGAAATATCAAAGTGGTGTTCATTGTTCAATTCTTAGAAATGGAAGTAAATATAGAATATCAAACCCATACTAATTTAAGACTAATCCAATCCTGACCACTCTAGGTGAAACTTTTATTGCATCATTTGTTTCAATTAAAAACAACACTATTTCATTCCATGAATGAAATGAACTGTTGGTAAAATGAGTAGAAAAGGAGTTGGATTTCATTCATATCAACATAAAAGAGACCATGAGACACCATAAATGACTTTGCGCAGCAAGATAACAACTCAATCTAGAACAGCAATAATTCAGTTATATTGTGAGACCCTGGAACTGGGCCCAGTCCATTTGACCAGCCCAGCCCAAGCTTTCGGCCTCAGGTGCATCGCACATGAGGGGGCATGATGAAAGGGAGAAATTCATCCCGAAGAAGCCAGGAACGTCTCGTTATTTTTAGGGCTTCTTCCTCCGCCTTTGAAGCCATCCAAAGCAGAGCCGCCATGCCCAACTGGTTGGGGGTTCTTCTTCCTTGGGCTGTCGGCCAAGAGAGAGGGAGAGAGAGCCATTAAAAATCTGGTTCTTCTTCGGCACGAGTGGTCTTCCTCTACCTCCATTGCCGCCGGAGAGAGAGCCGTCGGATCTTCGTCGAGGCTAAGGTAAGGGCTCCTAACTTTTCTCTCTTCCTTACGTGATGTTTAGCCATGATTTATTGTGGTTTTTGAGCCGGCCAATCGCCGAAAATTGGGTCCAAAATGGGGTGCTCTGCTTCGGCAGGGTCGGCCTTGGGAGGATGTTAAGATTTAAGTTATATATATATATTGTGATGAATTTTAAAAGAAAAATATAATTTTTGGATATTAAGTTTTGCGAGGAATTTGTGAGATTAATTAGATTTGTTGTGGATCACGTTCGATGTAAGTAATGAACTGCCTTTTCTAGACTCTTCATTTATATAATATTATTTTTGCATCAAATAAATTGTTAGTGAATTTATATGTGATTTATGAATTTTACGAAATGATGATTTGAATGAAAAATAGATGTGAATTAGAATAATATTTTTTGGACTATTGTTATATTTACTATTCTTACATCGTATATGCATATTTAGATCAAATTATGATATATCTATTATGTTACAAAAAGAATTTTGATGTGTATCAGATTTGGAACTCTTAGCCTGACTATGTTCTGGACTCTGCCAATTGAAGGTTATGCATTGGCAATTCTGGCCCCACCGCAGGATATAAGTGCGGTATTCTGGCCCACTCCGCAGGGTATAAGTGCGGCTCTGTTTCTGGCCTAGCCACAGGGTATAAGTGTGGTCGTAGTTAAAGTCTGTTGAGTTGAATGTAATTTGTTTCGAATCAGATTTATGATTATGTATATGGATATTTGAAAGATACGGATTTCAATGAATTTGTGTTTGAAAAAAATTGATTATATCATTATGATGATTCATCGTAATTTGTATTTATATTTTATGTTATTATATTAATTATCTACTTAAGTTATTTATTACTTACTGGGCTGTTTAGCTCATTATACAATTTCTTGTTGTTTTACATATTTCGAGAACTAACCTATCGAGGTTTTACAAAATGGAAGAGCGACTAGGACAACTGAGGCACAAGTTATCTTAGATTAGGATTTATTTAAAATGATGTTTTATCTTAGACTATTGCTAGACTTGTGAGACATTGTAAGTTGTGTTAGTTAAAGAAATAAAGTTTGCAAAATATTAGTTAAAATATTTTCGCTGCATATTTAGAACTGTGGAACTTTATAAATTGAGTTAGTTAATGAAATAAGATTGCATTTTTATTTAGTTGAATTATTTTATAAAATTGAGATGTTTGGTTATGATGCCTTGCATGCTCGTGGGGAGAGTTTCCTACGGATGTGCGGCGGTTGGCGCAACCCCTGGCTCGTGATATCGGACCGCAGGCGTGACATATATCTAGCAGAATCTTGACAGTAACCTAAGTAGCATCAGCCGAGTGTTTATGTGGAGGGAGCAAAAATTCTTCTCATAAAACAGGAAAGAAAAAGCAAGAACAAAGCAGTATATGTATCATATTATACAAAATAGTAGATAATAGTAAATGATTTAGTTTGTACTTTGTACAAAGCACAGCCGATAATTAAATATACAAAATCAACTTGAGAACTTTTGATTAAACTAGGACCATTATTGATAAAAATAAAGTAAATGAAATTGAAGTCGATATTAGAACTATTGAGAAGAAATTGCCTAAACTAGCAAAACTTTCCAAAGTAAGCATGCAACATATGGCAAAAATTGGAACCATTCGTATGAAAACTTGCTCAAAGTCATTTTAAGTGAACTGAAACACTTTCATCTGCTGGGATTTGCCTAATGGGATAAAGACCTGCCAAACCTATTAGGATGAAGGACTTGCTCAAAATATTATGTAGGATAGAAGAGGTTTTTGCCTACAAAATTACTAGGATGAAGACATGCCCCAAACTATTAGGATGAAGGATTTATAAAAGCAGCATGAAAATTGTAGAGGTAAAAGGAAGAGAGATGGGAGCTGACAATTGACCTAGATAAATAGTTCAGGGCTTTATATTGAACTCTAATAATAGCAATTCTTTTGGTCATTCTCCTTTAGTGCATGCTGATGATCGCCAGTAAAAAGAGAATTTCAACAAAAGATTGGTAAAGGGGGATTTTTGTCACTAGTTCATTGATTTTCCATCCAAAAAGCTCAGTGGGTTGAGAAAGAAAGAAAATAATTCAAGTTGAAACATCTTCAAAAATAGGTGGAGCAACTTCCATGTAGGACATAGATAAAGGTAGAAGTAGAGGTGCTTATTATGTTCACTAGGGGATTCCAAGACCTTCAATGTCATATCACTTGGTTTCTCCATTTGCTAATTTTATGGTTCTTGGATATGTATCAAGATGTATTAGTCTCTCCCTCGCTCTGTTATTAAAATGGTTCTCCATATCCAAGAAACACACTAACGGAGACAGATAATTCCAAATTCAAAGGTTTCACCTTTATTGCAAATATAATATTCTTGCTCTGTGCTTGTCGTTCCACAAAATAAATTTCATTAAAGATGCTTCATTTCTTACTTCACTTAAATGTTATAAATAAGCTGGCATGCGGTACAATTGTGTATGTCGCCATGTCATAGAATGATCTGCTCTGGAATCCAAAGTGCCATGTCAATCAAACAATATTGAGATTAATAACAACATTAAAGCAAAACAGGCAATGACAAGCTTACCATAAGAAGAAACAACTTATCATATATCACATAAAGTTTCAAGAAAAGCAAATCACCACGAAGAAATGGCAAAATGGAGACTATGGAGCAGGCTGTAACGTAGTTGAGGAGCAAACCTTGTAAAACGAGCCAAAGCCCTCTTGGGCGAGCATGTTCTTTGTCACTTGGAGTGCCGATCCCTGACCCAATTGGATCCTCACCTACCAGACAAACATTCACCAAATATATGCATCACATCACCGAGGAAGGCTATATTACAATATACTATGAATCCTACAAAGAATAGATCTCAGACCCCTCAAAAAAAAAAAAAAAAACAATCCAAGAAAAGAAGGGTTTCTTTCCACAACAGGCATCCACTTCGTTGAATCAAGAAACAGAAGCCCCTATTTTCTTGGACCTAGAACAGAAAACAAAATCCATCAACGAAGAGCTCTCAGGTCCCCAAGGAAACAACTTTGATATCGAGATAAAAAGATAATACAAATAAAACAGCCAAAAAATCGAACCCATTGAACAAGAAGCACCGGAGTCATAAGCCTGTAACTCCTCCTCCAAGACCCAATCTTTCCTTGTTCTTGGGGGTGCAAGAAAGCAAAAATCCATCAAAAGATACGAAAACAATTGGCAAAGAAGAAGAACGAAAGATCACGATCTTACCTTGACCATATCGATCGGCTGGATCACGCAGGTGGCGAGCATCCCGGAAGCCCCACCATTGGCGAAGGGCTTGACGGTGTTCCAAACTCTGGCCTGGCTCTTGGGCTTCGCCTCCCCCATTTCACCCGAAACTAATGAAAAAACGAGAGGAAGAAGGGACGAGAAGAAGAGAGGCGAAAGGGGCAAGATGAGGAGAAGCGACCGACCATACACCTAGGATTTAGCTCTCATATAAAAACGCCGACTCCTCGCTTGGCCCGCCACCGGTCGGGCTTAGGGTTGTATCCTTGGCGCCAAGGAATGATTGATCTTCTTTCGCGACGGCAACCAGTGGATCGTGCCTCACACAGCTCCCAAAGTATGACCAACTTTCCGTACATCTGTTTGCACAAATCTCGAGGTATACATTGCGCGATCCAACGGTGGATCTTACGAAAGAAGGTGAATCATTCTTTCGCGCGGAAGATACAACCCGAACCCGCTGGGGTCGTGATTCGGGAGGCCCACTGCTCCCCTTTTGGCATGTGGTGAGGTCCGACCCGCGTCGGACATCTTAATTGTCCAACCGGGTGGCCTTCCACTTCTTTAATTTCTGGTGGTTGGACAGAGAGATTCAGTGATTTTTATGATGCGGCAAGCTCCAACTTGCGCTTTTTTTTTTGTTTTTTGTTTTTGTTGATAAAGTAGGAGGTGGAAACCTCAAGATAAAATGAAGCGAGGAGAGAGAGATATGAAGAGAGAGTGACTTGGAATCACACAACCACGATGAGACTTGTGCTTCGAATTATGTTCAATATAATGCTAGGGTTCAAGATGAAATGTACCTTTATTTTTTTGGTTATTTTAATAAAGTGACAAGAGAAACTAGATTGGAGAGGTCATAAATGAGTATTAAATAGGAAAGCTAGCTCTCCATGGCTAAAAGGGAAGCATAAACATCATGTGTGGCTAAATAACCCGGCCAAAAGCCAATGCTGACAACTTCTTTTCTTTTTCTGATCTAGCTTTTTGGTTGGTTCTTTACATTCGGAACGTAACATGAGCGTGCATTTTAGTCATAGCATAAGCAAATAATTCTGAAATAATACAGGCAACTAGTGAGATTTTTTTGGCGAAAGGAAAGCAAGCTTTGGATTCTAGGAACATATGAAAAAAGAGATGTAAAAAATGGAAATGGGCAAAAGGTGCCAACTTACCAAGCTCTCCTAGAATATTGCAAAGAAAGAGAGAGATAAGTACTTGCAAATTTTTTTCTTAAAAAAAAGTACAAATGTTTTTTTTGGACAAAATCAGATTTTATTCATACTAATTTAGAAAAAAAAATATATTCATACGAATCAAAAAATAAAATGTATGAAAAATCAAAAGAAATAGGTGGTCAAATGTTTCTTTACTCGCACATCCTCATGCTTTCAGCAAATGAAACCTAGATGGCACGGTAGATTAGGTTCCAGGTTATATCATTAGTATTTCAAGTTGTTTTAGAATAATTGATAATTTTTGAAATCTAGAGATAATGGACAATTACCGATGGGGAGTACAGATAAGTTTTCTTGTCGGATAAAGGTAAAATACAATCTAATTCGACTTCAAAACAGCTTGAACCGTTACGGCACATGTTACACTTTGGATTGCATAATTCACTTTATCCCTTTTATATATGATGTATTTTATGGTAGGGGCAGAGGTCATGCAGTCTTAGAACTAGCATAATTTTTTAATCAAAAGAACAGAATGAATAAATCATGGAAGGAAGGGAAAGGAAAAGGGCAAATTCCCAACCATTGCCATTGAGTAACATCTTTCATTTGCAGCAAAGATGTTCTAATGTCAAGCTATTCCAGCTTTACAATAAGCATGCATACCACAACGTAGATGCTGCTTATATCCAGCGATGAAGTTTTTTTAAAAAAGAAAAATCAACCGGCTCAACAGCAATATATATATATTGTGTTCAACCTCCTCTTTTTATTCATATTCCTTTGCTGCTCAATCGTAATTCACATTTTTCTGATTCATCATGCGTCCATTCCTTCTGCGGACCAAATCACAATCAATGAATCTCATTCCATTGGATATAAACAAATATTTCATGTTCGGTTCCTACAAGGAGGCTCCATCTCCACTGTCATAGCTCCAAAAAAGATGTTTCCATGTTCCTTATCGACTCATATAGAAGTGGATAATGATTCCATTGTCAAACTATGTGAGTTAATAATGTCGAAACCAAAATTTAAGTGGATCATATAGTTCATCAAAAAAATATTGGATCGTATAGGTTCATGCATGTTATAGACATCTTGCATCCCCAAAAAAAAAGTATCAGACAACAAATATGCGTCATCATGGTATGTGTTCATGTTTGATTCCTAATAATTTTCTTGATAGACAATAAGTTCACACACCCAAATCGCCGCTACGTGAGTTCTTATGTCCAAGACGCAAGCAAATTCTCTCCCCAAGTAACATGTGGCAGAAATAATAAATAGATGTGACTAATACCTCTACCACCTTTTGTTTTCTTGGACCTAGGCAATTACAGAAATTAAATGATGAATAATAGTGAGCATTAGCAATCAAGAGAAAGGAAGCCATCAACCCAACGACAAAAGTATCCATTTTCAAATGAGACCATTTGCCTCTTCGCGCATAGCATAGCATGTCCCTCGTTGCGCCAAAATAGGCAGAATTATTCTTCATCCCATGAACAAGTAAAACATGTCTATAGATAGACCAATAATAGAGCTATGTATTGCATGGCCTCATATGTGGCTGACCACTCTAGGGGAACCCTCTAAGTTGGTAAGAGGAAGTTGCTTAGAGCACTCTGAGACTTATTATTTTTGACTTTTTTTGGATGTATTCATACTAGAAGTGTATGAGTCATCCATTGTAGCAAAAAAAAAAGTAAAACATTTGCAGAAGAAACGTATCTACCCTGATAATTCTTCTTTGTCCTACAAGCCTTAGCATTAGTAAAACCATCCACATGGCTTCAGTGGTCCAAGTTATTAAGTTTCAACTCTTCTTTTTCATGTTGAAGATCAGCAGCATACACTCTCGAAAAACCAAAACCACTCTTCTAGTTTGTCCGGCTCTTGTTTTCATTAAGGTGGTGTTTGATATGGGGTGACCCAAAGATTAAGAATGATATAGGCGTAAGTGATAAGATCACCTTGTTTGGTTATCACTAGTGATGCAGAGATCCCAAATCACCCCTACTTCTCAAATCACTGGCCAACCCAATGATCTCAAATCTATTTTTAAGAATGGGTATATAGTGATCTTGGGATAAATTTTGGAATAATCTTGCCTATCGATCTAGCGGTTGAGTATTGGTCAAATCCCCACGTGCTTAACTTGAGAGACTCCAGGAAAGAGCTATCTGTGAGGAAGCACCATCGGTAAAGAATTTCGATTTTCATCTTGCTTCCTTCCTCTCCTTTATTTTTTTTTTAGCCGCAGTGATTAATTGAATTCGTGAGGTATTGATTTCTTTATTTCTTAATTTTTTGATATTTTATTCTTTTTATTTCTTACATTTGATTGAGTCTCTCTTATTTTTCTGAACATTGATATCAATGCAGAAAATAATGTTTTTTCATTCTATAGATATGTTTGTATATCTAAGGTGTATAGTCTTTTTTCCGAATGATAAGGAGAAAAAAAAAAGATTGGGTCAAAAGAGAATGCTATTTTGGAGTTTTATCAACAATTTGCTTGTGTAGGTGAGGATAGATTTTTTTTATAGGATTTGTGATGCATAATTTTTTTTTTTTGTAGATCTATCCTATAAATCTATCCATTTTCTAAGATGTTTGCTATTCTTCAAGCATATATATTTTTTTTGGAGCTATTTTCATACACCGGATGTATCCATATATGCACATCGCGATGTATGCTATTAAGTACTTATAATAGTATATATATTTGTAAGTTATTAATTTATTAATGAGTTATGATGTTCAAAACTCACTAGGTTCTTGACCAAATCTTCGGGTCAACTCAACTCAGCCGACTTTCAAGTCTAGCCAAGATTTTGGAATTTTGAACTGTATTTTTGAAGGAAAGATGAAAGAATAAAAGAAAATTTTATTTTATTTTGACTAACCAAGAAAATGACAAAGAAAAAATAAAAGCAATGTGATATGTTTGAGCTACTATGGCCAATTTCCTTCGAAACTAATGACTACTTGAAAGGAAGAAAACAAAGGAGTTTGTGTAGAAAACTTGGTCTTTTAATGCTTTCTTATTTTATTTGCATTCTATCTTTCCGTTGCCACCATATAATCTCATATTTTAGCATACGAGCAGGGATATCATGATCTGAAACAACATCTCTTTTGTGTTGTGATAACAAAATGAGAACATGCAGGAGTATTCATATATCTAAATACTCATGATTTGGTTTGAACACTCTCTCTTTGTTTTTTTGGTTTGTATATTATGGCTGGTTACTCGTCTAAAGCGAAATAATTGCTCCGGATTAGCAGAGCCTGTACTCTTCCCATCATTCATGAAGGTTTTCTCCAATACATTGAATCAACCAATACATCTAATTGCCTCCCAGATTTGTCCAGTTTCATGTAAAAGTGGAAATCAATGAACGGAAACTTGCTAGAATAAAACCCAAATTTAATTTACACTCACGATCAACTCAACGGGTACAACGTATCATATTGCTGGCTTTCCTCTGCACAAAGTGGGTATACTCAGGCTACTTTAGATCTAAATTAAGGGTAAGAATGAGCTGCAAATATCCGAACCCGGTGCATTCATGAACTTGTTTTGATCGAATGCATGTTGCAGTCGAAAGCTATTGGTTATTCGGAAAGACCGAAAAAGAATACAAAAATCGACACTCCAGACCCTCTAGGATCATACATGGCGGCATCACCACCGGATATACGGGTGGCAATGCTTAATAAAATAGACCAATTCAGGCTTCATCAGTTTAATAATCAGGTTTAGATCAAAATTTTTAATTAATTTGGTAAATAGATCAGATTCAAATTAATATTTTTTTTATATATTTTGTATGCGATCTAATTGGCGTCTAGTCTGTCCAAACCGATGGCTGCCCCTGGGCGGATAGAATCAGCTCAAAGATTGCGTGGATCGTACGATTCGGAGTGTCGCTTACGTTTCCCTCCAACGGCCAACGGACCGTGTTCGAAGACAAATGCCCGCCCATTAGGCCCGATCAGCCGGTCCGTTCGTCCCCTTGCAGGCTAAAACCGTCGCCGCTCCCTACTCCCAAAACCCAAACGCCGCCCGTGCCCGCCGTCTGCGCATCTCCGTCGGAGCCGATGGCCCGCCTGGAGACCTTCCTATCCCACGCTCGCCGCCATTGCGTCCGACCTTCCCACCTCCCCCGTCTCCCCTTCTCCTCTCTCTCTCCCCACGCCCATGGTTCTTGAGGTCGCTCTCCTTCTCCTCTCCCATCAAGCCGGTCTCTTACCCCGTCAAGCCCATGGATCCCTCCCCTTCCAAGGAGGAGGTGGAGGACCTCAAGAACCCTCCTACTCCGCGCCCTCCGCAAGGAAGGCAACGCGAGGCGCTGCGGACCGACACCCGGCCTCAAGAATCCGGCCTGGAACCGCAGGCGGATGCGGGATCACGTCCTTGGACTCGAGCGGACGCCCGCTCCGTGAAAGATATTCCAGTGATATCGCCGTTCTCTTATCCGTCCCGGGTGGCGCCTCTCCCTGAAGACCAGACATCAGCTCCGGTGGAAGAGGTAGCGAGGGGGACAAGAAAGGGAAACATGAGCAACTGCAAAGAGAGGTGAGGAGGATCCAATCCGATGCCTGGGTGTGGAGTTTCTTCGGCATTCAAGAAGAGAAGATTCCGTTCTCGACGCTCATCAAGCCTGAGAAGAGGCCGCAGAAGGTTTCCATGGATCTGATGGAGGCCATCAGAGAAGTCAAGGTCAGCATATGATTTTAATTATCTTTCTCCTTCTTTTATTGATTGGTTACAATTAGGGCTGACATCCTATCCGATATGGATCGGATGTTAGCATATCCATATCTATATTTATTTTGTTTGACGAATACAAATACGTATACGAATCTTAGTTGGATATAAAAATTCATACTCATATTTGTTTTAAACAGATATGGATACAAATCGAATACCGAAAGTATCCATTCTTGACCTTGACATGTTAATCTTTTTGGCTTGTAGTAAAAATGGTAACATTAATCATAAGCTGTAACAGTAAAGATCCTTTTACAGATCACCCACTAATGATCACTTCTCTGTTCACCAGGGATGTGGCAGTCGGGGATTGGCATCCAACATGGTAGGGCCGATGATGTCAGTCTGGCCCTGCCTGTGCTTAGCCAATAAACGGCTTCCACATCCCCAGGTGAACCGAGCAGTGATCAGTAAAGGGTGATTTGTAGCTTTTCCAGCTGTAAAATATTCAACTAGTTTCAGCAGTTGTAGCTTTGTTCAAACAGAACATGTTTTCGAGCATATGCACATCATTTTACTTGGACTGTTCACATGACTAATGGCTTGTCCTGAAGATATAGTCTAGACGCCCCAGTAATTGCTGCTCTATTACCATAGCGATAGAGGTTAAAAGTTTATCATGATAATGTGATCCTTAGCTTTTCATAAGGAATCCCTTTGATAGTTCTATAATGGCTTATTGCATCCACAGGTCATATCATCTATAATTGTGAGTTGAAGTGATCTAGTCCAAAGAATCACCAATTCTCTAGTTGTTTTTGGGTATAAACAATGCCTACCTCATGACCTGAATGGAAAATCTGTTTGGAGTTTGACTCCTTTTATTGTGCTAACCAATGTAAAGATCTCAAATAGGAAAACTCTGTGTTTTCTTCCTCTTTTTTGATTTTAGGGTCTTTTATTCCATAACTATTTTTATCATTATTTTTTTAGTACGAAGGTAGATGTGTCTCATTATGCATACATTCTGAGACTGATTGCATTTTTTTGTTTCATAAATTGACACAACTGAGTCATGGATTACTTGTAGAATGGGATTAAATTAGAACAGCAGAACTGATCTAATAGTTGCTAGGTCATTACCATTCTTTATCTTTGTTGTTCTTCAGAAGTTGTAAAAAAAAAAATCAAGAGTGACTATGAAAAAAAATACAAGTGGTTTGTTCATACATTCAAAAGATTTCTTGGTCATTCTTATCTTCTTTTTCTTTTTCGGTTTGTTTTATTGTACAAATGCAGTTTTCGCTGTTCTATGTGAGTTCGAGTCAATTTTCAGGCTAATGCAAAGTGCAAATTTGTTAAAACGGTTGAAGCTCATGTTAATTTGGGTGTTGATGCACATCATGGTGACCAGGTCTAGTCTACCAAGCTACTTATTTTTGACTAATTCTCATGCTTAAATTAGTTATATTGCTTTGGAAGTTTGAAACCCTTCTTGTTGTGCTTGTGATACATGAAATCGCCGTGGTTTGTGGTATATAAAGTATTCCTACTTATTTTCATGGTTTTGGACTTATGTTTTAGTGAATGATGTTTTTAATATGAATCCATTGCAATAAAGGAACTTTTAGCTAGTGTGATACAATTGTGTCCACCATGGAGCTAAAGTATGACAAATTAATAAGCAACTCAAGAGTTGGCTAAACATTGAAACTCAGTTCCTTATTGAAATATTAATAGATATTAAACACACAAGCCTAGGAATTGCCTTTGCTTCATTTCACAGTAGAAAATGCCATGCAATTTATAGGTGAAAACTATTTAATAGTTCAATTCAGTGATCAAGTATACCATGTGACGTTGCATTTTTTTTTACTTGAATTTATATGAAGGTTGTATCCATGTGTCTTGTCACTAAAGGATGTAATGTTAAGACAAACTCATTCATATAGAAAAGGAGACAATTTTAATGCTGGTGTCCTTACTATTCTTGGGACCATTCTCAAGTATTCTTTAAAAATCAACAAAAGTATAATTAGTGGCAAGATTCGCCGTGCTGGTATCGGAGCCCATACCGGTTGGCCGGCCGGCAGCATGGTTCAGTACGCCTCCGTGCCATTCCGTGTCGGGCTTGTACCAACACAACAGAGGGAAGAGGAAGAGGAGAGAATGAGAGAGAAAAAGTGAGAGAGAGGAGAGGAGGAAGAGGGAAGAGGAGCTCCAGAGGCCGCCGTAGTGGCGCCGAAGGGCCTTAGAGGACCGAAGGGGGAGCTCCGCCCTTCAGACCTTGTTTTGTTCGAAACATAGGTCCATCTGGGCTCCTTTTTTATTTAAAAAATTTGAAGTAAGTCGGCAAAGGGGTTATCGACTTCACTTAAATTTGGGTCTCTTTTTTATTTTAAAAAATTTAAGTGAAGTCGGCAAGGGGGTTGCAGACTTCACTTAAAATTTTCAAAATAAAAAAGGAAGCCTTGATAGACCCTTGTTTCGAAAGAATAGGGGTCTGGAGGGCAGAGCCCCTCCTCCGGCCCTCTGTGGCCCTCCCTCCCCTCTCTCTCTCTCTTTTCATCTCTTTCTTTCTCCCTCTCTCCCTTCTACCAATTTCTCGTTTTAAATGCCTGAACCATTCCAGTTCACCGCCAGCATGGCTTGGTTCACCCCGAATTGGGTGGTTCAAGACTGTTCCGAATACCTTGATTAGTGGAGATGAAATACGCTAGGGCATGAGAATATTTTGTGAATTATATCAAATGGATGTCAAAGAGAAAGGGCAAAAAGATACAAATATCAAAAAGCTTGAACCTAAAGAGATGCCTCTTATCTAAAATCAGTGAAGTCCATCAAAGAGTGATGGTTATGGGAAATTTTCTTTTAGACAATTTTGAGGAAGACTTAGTTTACATAATGAAATGGGATGTTTTACCACTTGGATCTTCCTCAAAGATGTCGAATTCTTTAGTGTAATGTTTGGCCTGCTAAGCTTGAAAACTCAGCAGCATTGTAATCCATACAGAATTTATTTACGTATATGCATGCAAACTTATTCTATGTTTGTGTACTTATATCTTTTTGGTGCAAGCACATATTGTACTTAAAATACAATATCAATATGTAACATAATTGCCATCAAGGTGGTAGCCCAGTTGGAACGGGGCGTTTGCTTCCAACCAAATGGTTCCAGGTTCAAAACGCACGGGCGTCGATTAAATTTGGGGACCGGATGTCCCTAGCCTGGACACGGGGTCTGGAAGCGCTACTAGTCGGCTGGTAGCCTGGGTGGTGCCAGGTGTGACGTACTCACACGGAGGGTCGGGTCGGGTAACCAAGCCGGCCCACGGGTGGGGAGGGTATGAGTAAAACCGGCCGGGGTGCCCAACACACGGTCATTTCTACCCGCATCGAACATTCTTCTTGCGAGGTGGGAGCCAGTGGGGGCTGCTACGTGGGGTGGGCTTGTCCCTTTTTTTCATTGACAAGCATTGGATTACTATGACATTTATTGAGTACGTAGATATGTGGTAGGGCTATCTACAATGTGAAAAAATAAAATGTTCTTTTAGAAGCAAAAATGGTGAGATGAAAAGCTTTATTTGGCATTTATTTTATGAATACACATGTGTATAAATATTAATACACAATTATTTACAATAGCTTCTATACTTCTATTCAATCATTGTGAGGACTCATGGAGGCATGTGTTTAAGCCTATGTTAGCTATGTACTAGGTAGATCCTGGATATATGCACAGAGCTAAGGAATCTAAATCATACCTTTTGGCTAACCTTTTTAGGTGAGGTTTTGGATTGTTTTCAATGATTTTAGAGTGGACCTAGCTGATGACCCATGTGGAATAGGAGAGGTTGCAACATAAGTCCTTTTGGGACTGATCACGAGTTGATTGTGGTATTTGTAATTGGATTTGAATAAATTTGAACCCTTCAACTGATGAGGACACCATGGTTTAAAAACAGGGGGAGCATGTGAGGACTCATGTGGGCATGTGTTTAGTTGTACATCGGTTATATACTTGGTATATCTTAGGTACTTATACAAGATTAAAGAATCTAAATAACATCTTTCGACTATCTTTTTTGAGTGAGGCCTTAGATTGTTACAATCATAAGAGACTGAATAGCTAACAATGTGCACAAAAATGGCCTCAAATTCACATTTCTTTGTGAAATGCATGATTGATGTTATAGAGATAATTTCTTAACTTTTTATTTTCTTTTGCAAGATGTTTCCTTTCTATGTTGAAATATTTGATCACCTAAAATGCCAATACTGAAATCATAGTGATATTTGATCTGAGCCATGATATATAGCTGTCCAGTAACTAAGTTGGATGGTAGTTGTGGTGCATGTTGATGTGCTATGTTGTGTCATGAATTGCCAATCACTCAAAGAATTCTAGAGACCATGTAATGTTGCTCTCAAGGCAATAGGTAAAGTTGATTTTCCATGCAGTGAGAACACTGAAGTGAACATCATCTGTTGAATTATAATCAAAAAAAAAAAAATCATCTGTTGAATTATGACATTCATGGCCCAGTGAATCTTATTTTATTTTATTTTTTATGTGTGTGACATTGATCATCTAATAGACAAACATCCAAAAGTGTTGGCCTTTCTGGAAGTTTGGTAACTAGGATATGTAAGTCTGCCAATTAACTTTAAGCAAAGTCTTGAATCATGGAAGCAACTTCTCAAGATCACACTGCAATATTTCCATATGCCTTTAGCTGTTGTATTTCATCTATGTAGTCAGAAAATTTAGCATATATATCGGTTACTTTCTCTACTAACAGACTGACTGCTTTTAACGCTGTCGAGTTCATAATTTAGGTTGATATATCATATCATTATATAGTTGTTGTAGCTGGTTTGCTTCTTTAACATATTGCTTTTCACAATATTGGTATGATGTCACGGATGGTGCATGGTGCTATGACACTTCCTCATGGCACTGGAAAGGTACCTTTCAATGGCAAATAACAAGCCCTTTCAGTTTACATTAATTAAATCTGCTTTATTTCATACTGATAGTTGATATATATTTTTGTAAAGACTGTTAAGAGTAGCTGTATTTGCTGAAAGGCCTGCAGCAGACGAAGCCAGAGCTTCAGGAGCTGACATAGTTGGTGGCGATGAACTGATAGCGGAAATTAAAAATGGTATTATATTTACATAATTCTTAATGTACTCAATTCTTTGAGAGACATAACAGCTTGATCTTTGCCTGAAAGTGAGCCCTTTGGTCGTTGTTCTTACAAGCCAACTATCTGAATGTTGTTGGTTGTTTCTGTAGTAACCATCACTTCTTTCTGTTCATGAATTTTTCAGGATGTCTTTTTGACTATTGAATCAGTTAACTCTCTTTATTTTCTGTTTTTATGTTCTCTGTTTGATGTGTAGTAGTGCTTAAACATATTCTCCATTCTGAAGATTGCACATCCTGAGAGTTATGTTTAATATGCTTGCACAATTGAGAATTTTTTTTCTTTTTTTGGTAACCATGCACAATTTTGTGCATGTTTAGTTTGTTCACAACTGCGGTAGCTGGGTCACAGATGACATGCAATATTCTTTGGTTCTATGCAAAGAATGCTTTGCTGCAAAGTTTATATGTTAATCACCAGATGCAGCGTCACCTCATCAATTTTATATTTGCTGCAGTTCAAATGTATTAATCTGTCTTATGCTTCTGGACATAAACCCTGCAGGAGGGGGCAAACTTAACTTTGACAAGTGCATTGCCACTCCTATGTTTCTGCCCCGTCTTTCCAAGGTTCATAGCATGAATTTCTGTTCTTGCATATTTTAGTTTCTTAGATTTATCTGTAATTCATTTCACTTACAAATCTTCCTTTATCAGATTGCTAGGATCCTCGGTCCACGTGGGTTGATGCCAAAGCCCAAAGTGAGTTTCTTCAGTTATTTCCCTGTATGCTATGGTAGATATGTTGATAGTGCTGCTCTAATTGTTTGCTCTTTTATATAGCTAGGATCTGTGACAATTGATGTTTCTGGTGCAGTAAAAGAGGCAAAATGTGGTCGTATTGATTTTAAAATTGATAGAACTGCTATTGTGTATTCAGGCCTGGGGAAGGTATGCTACTTGTGCATGTACTTCCTGTGTATGCAAGCAAGATTAAGATAGCAGGCTTACCTTATTGTAGACTGAAAATAGAAAGTTACACATATATATAAAGAGAGAAGCTAGGGAGCCATGCTTGGCTTCCCACGCCCCACCTCCATGCTGGAAGCAACCAGTAAATTTAGTTTCTCTTCCAGAAAAGTTTTTACTTCCATAAATACCCCTCACTGACCAAGGTGCCCTGCCAATCCTCCCTGAGCAAATATCCCCCAATAGCCTTCACCTTTGCTTATCACAGCAAAGTTCAGGACTCCCACAACCTCCCTAGTCCAGATGGGTTTAGAAACACCAAATTGATGCTGTTTACACTTAAGTTTGATTTTGTTTTTGTTTTTGTTTTTTTTTTTTTTGTTTTTTTTTTTTTTTGAGTCTTATTTAGAAGTGCTTCCAATGACTCTGTTATCTTGCAGACTTTTTTTTACCTTGGTCCAATCCTAATCTCGATATAGTGCAGCCCTAATTTCTGAGGGAAAAAAAATCAAGGGTTCGAGGAAGGACCTATTCCCATGATGAACCCGGTTTGGAAGGATGGAAATCTTGCAAAGTCTTCAGTCTCTTAAGACTCTCCCCACCAAAACACACAGAGAGAGAGAGGAAGGGGGGGTGCGCATTTCTAACATTTTTTCTTGTCCCTTGCTTTCGATCTGACTGAATTTTCAAAATCCGTATATTCTATTAGTTTAGGCTTTTTAGGTCTTGGATTTCTATTTCTGATGAAAATTATGGTATTTTCTTGTTCTGGTGGTTTGTATTTTCGTGCTGTCATTTTTTTCAATGGTTGATCAGGATCGTAGGTCTGAAAAAGAGGGAGAGGAAAAGAGGAGAAGGAGATGAAAGGAAAAAGAGGAAAGGAGGGCGGTGTTGGCGTGGTAGGGATAGGAGGAATGGGAGGCAGTAGAGGTGGTAAAAGAGAGAAGGCAGTGTTGGTTGGGGAGGCATGGATATGAGAATATATATTAGGATTAAAATAGGTTTTGCTTTTTACTAACTGGAGCATCCCGCTGTCCTCTTATTCACTGATTTCTGCGTCTTCAGAAACCAATCAAAAGGAATGGGAAAACTGCATGGGGAGGTTGAGCGTGGCTTCCTAGCTTCTCTCGTATATAAAGTCTATTAGAGAATATTTCATGAAGTAGAAATTTCTGTAGTGCATATGCATACATGCTTATCTGGAATGTCTGCTGCCAGGCATGTCTTTTTTATGAAACCTGATGCATAACAAATTTATTTGGCTACCTTATGAATATTTGCTGTTTCGATCAATTTTTCTGCACATGCAGGAAATAGAATTAAATTTGCAATCTTATTCATATTAGAACCATACATTGCTCAAATGCTGGATTTACAAACATCTACACCCTGAAGACCTAGCCAATAATGTCAGCTTATAATAACTGATAACACAATATGGTATATGGAGTCTGGGGTGCTATTGTTACAGATGATGAGAAGTAGCAGAAGTTAGAGAAGTTTGTAAGTAGGCCATTCCAACTTTATTGTCAAAAAGAATTTCTGAAAAAAATGGGCCAGGTGTCTTATTCTTGAAGTGTGATTTCTCAGTGATGTGGTGGCCCTTGATTCGAGAACACTTGGGGTGGTAAAGCAACGAAGAAGTTCAGACTTGTGCAGATCATTGCATACAACTACTCTCAAATGGGCATCATAAAATTGTCACTCAAGTTTAGCTTGTTTGTGAAGAGTCAAGTATTTGGGTCATCAAGTTTCTCTGCAGGAGATATAGACATATTCAGGCATGCAGACCATATGATGGTCGTTTCTCTACAAAATTGTGAAAGCTGGTTGAATAGCTGGGTCATTGTGGTCCCTTGTGATATAGATGAAGTTTATGACCTGTTGTGTATGTGGGATGCAAGGTTTAGGATTTTGGTTCTGAGCTTGTTAACCTAATTTGTGGAGTAAGGTTCTGGATAGTTTAGAAATGAAAACAAACCGAGGTATATTTTAAAGTCAACATTAGAAATTAGAAAAATGCATTAACTTTTTCTTATAGGTATGAAATGCTTAATGAAAAAATAATATAAAATTTAAGGACTAATCGATTATATAATCTAGTAGTTGCACTAAAATATTATGTTATGTATCTAGTATGCTGCAAAAACTAATTTTGGTTTTCATATTCTATTATGAAAATATAACTTGGTAGCTGATAGTGTAAACGTATTCTATATTTCCTTAGGTCCTTAAATCTTACCCTTCCAACCTTACATGCCATCTAAACACTAGATGGGGAAAAGCTGCTATGATTTTCTGTTAATGCTGTAATGTGATATATGTTTTATATTGTACAATAAGTGCCTAAAAATAGTCTAGGTGAAGACATTTCTAGTAGAGGTGATTTTGTTCAACTTGTAAAATGCTTTTGTGGTGTAAGATGTGACCATTGCATGCTTTGATGACCGATAGAAAAACTAATGAACCAACTATAACAGTTGCCAGGTCAAACAGTCTGGAATGTTCAGTAATAAAGAAGCCTGAGATAAATGTGATAAAAGACATTTGCAGAGATGAGGAGTCTGAGATGGAAATGTGGTACAAATCAGCAATGATAGAATAAGAAACTAACACATCAGGTGAGGCACAGGAGTTTTACTAGCTGATTATGATGGGAGCTAATCTAAAACATGGTGGTAGTGGTAGAGTGTATAGATTTGCATTGGAAGATCAAAAAAGAGATGGAAAATGTATAGTCACGTGCACTGATGCCGCCAGAATGGATTTGAAAAGTATGCAATAATGTTGGAGTTAGTGCACAATCGTAATAATTAGGAAAAGAAGGATTCGGGGGGAACCCAAATTTTTGGATGTGCAGATTAACATGGCTACAGTTTTTTTTATTGCAATGTTCTCTTTCTTTTGAAGGATTGGGCCAACTTGTCATCCTTTAGGCTGTACATTTATCCCTTCAAAAGATTTCCTCAGTTCTTGAACTTTAGGTCCTATAAAATTTGATCAAAATCAAATCTATTTTGTAGTATATATCTGAGCTGAAATCAGGTCTGCATCACTGTGGTTGTTTAGAAGTAAATAAATAAAGCATACTTCTCTGTGTATTTCAGGATTTTGGCTTGCATGTATCATGAATGCTTTCATGCAATCTATAGTAATTATTTGAGCTCAGAATAGAGCTGAAGGCTTTAGATGGCTCTGTATGTATGCATATGAGCAGTTATAGAGCAGAATCATCATATGAAACTCAAATACTGTTCCTTGATGCGGTTATTTACAGCTGAACTTTTCTGAGGAATCTACATGAAAATATTGGAGCTTTTGTACATGCTCTTTTGCTCGCAAAGCCTGTGGGCCTGAAAAGAAGTAAGCAGCTTCTTGATTTTTGGTGTTGCAGCTTCCAAGTATGCTGGATACTTGAAGAATTTTACATTGAGTAGCACGGTGAGTAAAGCTGTAACCTTTAATATGTGCCAACTTTACATCATGATGTAAATAGTCATTAGAAATCAACTATGCAATTTAATTGGTATGATTTGAGATCAGTGCAAAACACATCATGGACCATTCCAATTTGGATTTCAAATTGGGAGCTTTCCATAACAATACTGATGGTTTGCTTTAATTTATGACCAAATCCACTTAAGTTTGTTAGGTTTGTGATAATGAGGCATTCTGGTTATTAGTCAGTTATTTATTTTCTTGATTTATATTGCTCAGTTATTTATCTTCATTTATTTCTCTCTCTTTGTATGATTCTGTGGACCAGTAGGAGGGTCCTAGATGTTTTCATTGTGGATCCGGATCGACCCCAATAGAGAGTTCTGGGTTTTCAGATATCTCGGATAATTTTTTATGTTAATTTGGTTCTCCAGGAGAACAATCTTTTGGACAAAAGAACATTGAGCAAGGTTCTACGCATCCCAGTTCATAGATCGCGGCGTGACAGGTGATTAGTCATCTGAGTTGTTAGCAAAGAGGTAAGAATCCTTATACACTGACCTGTATGATGTAGATGTTTTTGTACCTATATATATGATATGCTAATGATTCAGATAAGTAAGAAGCAAGAATAGTTTTATGATGTTTTCTATATTAAATCATATTTTTGATTATGTATGCTTGTGATTGATAGTATGATGAATGCATATATGAGCATAATTTATAATTGTATAATCAGACTAATGGATGTGGTGCTCTGGACTAACCATATTATATTGATTGTCTTGTCACAGGCGGAAAATGTGATCGTGGTTAGTTTAAAGCCGGAAATAAAGTTAAAAAGGAATTAATAGGTGGATGTGAACTTGATTAAATAAACAAGGACTTTGGGCTCGTCTTGTCATCATTGATCGCCCCATCACAAACTGAAAATGTGATACTATTGTTTGTCTCGTTACAGGCTAGAAATGTGAAACGATTGTTTGCCCTGTCACAGGCTAGAAATGTGAAATTACTATTTACCCCATCACAGACTAGAAATGTGAAATTACTATTTGCCCTGTCACAGGCTTGAAATGTGATACTACTGGTGCCGTGGTACAGGCTGGAAATGCGATACTGTTGGTTACCCTGTCACAGGCTAGAACTGTTATATTGCTGGTTGTCCCGTTACGGACTGAAAACGTGACCGGAATTTGGTCCAAAGTCGAAAAGATAATTGATTCGGATCAAGTTAATAAGAATTGGAATGAAAAGTATTGAAAATACTATTGATGATTTATGAGATATCATATGCTATATCACTTTTGTATGACTGGATTTCTTTTTATATTTGATGTGCATATTTATACTGATTATTCAAGCATAATTAGTGGTTGGTTTGTGATTTTATGATATGTACAACGATTTTTTGCTATTTTCAAACTTATATTATTATTGTGTTGGTGTGGATGTGTGAAAATTCTTAGTAAGTTGTAATGTTCATAACCCTTTCTCTTTCTCTTTTTCAAAGTTATAGGTTGCATAGTACAAGGTTATGGTTGAAATCATAGGTGGAGAGAATGATTAGATAAATCATCACTAATATTGGTTGGATAATCAAATTTTATAATTGGACCAACTTTGTTATTTGGTATGAATTAAGGTCATTGTTGATTACGAATATTGAGGTTATAATATATTATTTTGGCCTTATATATTCTCTAGGGCATGAGAAAACCATTTATGACTCTAAATCGACAATTCAAATTTAGTCTTGCTACCTATCGATACATCGTGTTGCTTGAAAAAATCCATCATAAACACCGGCTAGGTTGTAATTATCTAAAAATAAGGGGTTTTTATTATCCTAGCCACATACCCCATTCTCTTGTAATAGAATGAGACCGGGTAAAAGTCTGAATCTTCCTTCTTTTTCCCGAAGATATTTTTCCACAAAATCGTACTCATATCGCAACAAGAAAACTAGAGGCTGCTACTACATCTGCAAAGAGGAGGAGATGGTATGAGAAAACGAGGGCCCGTGATACCAAGGAAGCTCCATTATTGTGATTTTTGTTCATGGGGGAAGGAGAGGAGATGATGGAGGAAATAAGGTCATTAACGCTGAAAGGGAGAGAAAACAAGAGGAATTAAGGTCATTAACGCTGAAAGGAAAAGAAAACGAGAGGACATAAAGGTCATTAATGCTGAAAGGAGACCGATTGAACCAGCAAACGGATGTATTTTCTCATTTTGCCCTTCTACAAATGTAAGGCGGCGATTTAATTATATATATATATATATTAACCTTCATTAAAAGTGTTTATTGTTCTGATGATCTACTTATGACCATATATTCTCTAATTGACTTGTTACATTTAAATTTTTATTTCTTATTTTATGGTTATGGCTCAGTACTCTGACTTCAGCGGCAGATAAGTGAACTTTCTAGGTGGCCTTACATTTGTAGTTCATAAAACTAATTTCTTGTTACGAAATTAACAGAGCCAGCGACCGTTGTCACGAACTAATTCTTAGTTCAGCTACCCAGATAGCAGAACCCAAAGTAAAATTTTGAAATTTGCGTACCTGCTACCGTAAAGCAATTTCCATTCATTTGGGTCTTGTCAATTTTGAAGTTTCGGAGTGTAAAATAGAAAACTGGGATATTCTAAACAAAGTTAATTATTTCTAAAATAATCATTCTTATGAGGAACAAGATATTCCTGAAAAACCGCCTGCTTTATTGCTTAGGAATTTCGCCAATCCTAGAGTTATTCCAGCTAAAATTTAAAAGATCAAGTGTTACAAGAAGGGAAAAAGAAAAGCTCCAGTGCTGTCTGAAAGATTTTAATATGTTGACTCCAGGAGTTAATAATCTAGTAGTATTTTTATTGAATCCCTTCTAGCTTAAAATAGCATCAATTTCGGCTTATCCCCCAGCCCCAGGTCTACTGGTAATACGCCCTTATCGTCATCCGTTCACCATCCTGCAGTTCAACCGGATCTCCCCACTGGTCCCGGTGAGCGGGCTGATGTTCCCCATCTTCACCATCGCGCGAGCGAAGTCGCTCGCAAACAACGAAGCGTTGGTGCTGTATTGCCAGACCAGCGCGTCCTGCGACCCACCGTTGAAGAGCTCCTGGTCCGAGTGCAGCAGCCCCCGCCGGGCCACCAGGTTCTGGTAGTACTCGTTGCCGAACCGGTTCGGGGTCTGGATATCGAAAGGCGCGAGGTTGCTGTCGCCGCACGACGCCGAGCAGTTCCTCTTCCTGAACGCCGCAAAGCCTGGGTTGATGTTGGTGTCGTTGTAGATGCGGTCGCGGAAGTTCTTGCAGTGAGCTTGGCCGATGGTGTGGCCACCGGACAGCGCGGTCATCTCTTGAGCGTTTAAGCCCTTGGCGGCGAACATGGAGATGAGCGTGGAGAGGTTGGCCTTGAAACTGGGGAGGTAGCTGATGGCCGCGCTCTGGTTCGCTGTCGTTGCATCCCTCCTGCCCAGGTGCACCGTCCAAGTTGGCCCGCCGAGCTACAACGTATGTTATTGGTATCAGATTGAAGCATTAAGACCGAACGTTGGTGGTGAAGGAGAAGGTGGGAATTGATGGGGTGCGACGCTAACCAAGTGGACTCCATCGCGAGCAGCGAGGGCGACGATGTCAGCGCATGATACGGTGGCTTTGCAGGCAGCTTCGACACGGGCTTTGATGGTGTCGATGACATCGTACCCACGGACGGAGTTTTGGTTTGGGGGAGCGTTCTTCTCGCCGGTGAACGTTGCTGTGTCATCGAGAAGGATCGATCCGTCACAGCCCTGAAGAAAACAGAGGACGTCCGTTCAGCAACTGGGCAGTATGTAAAAGAAGCGGAAAACGGAAGTGATGATTTTAGGCCGGGTTGAACAAAAACGTCTACTCCGATACTGTTACACTGGGAAAAGAAGCTGGAAAAGCTATTGGAACCCACGTAAAGTTTTGCACCCATCTTTTACTGTACCAGCTTTAATTTGGCACGCACGTCTACTGTACTTAGGAGAGTGATTAGTAACTAACTTCTTAAGTTTTAGCAGAATTGTGACAGTGTTTAGGACTGATATATACGGCCGCGGTTTATCCTATGGGCGGCATGTAAATTGATTTCTAAGCTTCTAAGCTATGGCTGCTATTTAAGAAGGGTATAGCTGCCTAAGTTTCAATCCTCGACGATGCAAGTTTTGCAACATGTAGGACTGTACAACTCACAGCTACCTAGCTAGCAGCATAACGTTGCTAGCTGCATGTAAAGCATTTGGCCCTTCGAGGTTCAGGTATGACCAACATAGTGGAACCGTGTTTCTTCTAGCTTGCTACCCCTTTTAAACTACAGCCAAGCAGCCTGACCATCTCTAGCTATAATGGTCCTACGGCCAACACACTTCCCTTAAAATTCAAACTAGAGATTAGCAAATAAATCTATGGATTCAAGGGTCACGTCGCAGAGACAGATGGCAACGGTTCACCAAATGCTAGTTGCATTGTGTTTCTAAGATGTAAATCACCTGCTAGACAAGTAAACTAGCTTTGCGAAAGTGGCATGAATCATGTAGGTGATCTACGGACGTTCTTCTAAGGTGTAGTACTTAACGTGCATGCTTGCAGCGTACCATAATGAAGATGGTCGCAGATATACGTCAAAAGAAGGAAAGGGAAACGAGGGAGCAAATAAGGGATTGTATCGCACATTTACAAAGCAGTCGTGGAAAAAGAGCCGAAGGATGGACGCTCCCATCCTTGGCTCCCTTCGGACGACCCGCTTCATGGCCGAGCGCACAATGCACCGTACATCTGGGCAGCTTGTTGCATAAAACGTAGGTGAGAGCTGCCCTTGGGGAGGGCAAGCGGCAGCCCAAGCGAGCAGGGATAGCAGAGAGATCAAAAGGAAGCTATTGGAGAAGGCCATAGCTAACGAAGGCTGTATGGTTGCTCCAGGAGTTTCAGCTGAGATGAGAGAAATGCTTTCCCAGGACCCCTATTTATAATGTAGTTGTTGCATGCATGGAATGGACATCTTGCTGGAATTCAAACGTTGCTTCTCTGACTTGGCTCGTTACCCTAATTGCTGCGTTTATTTATTTTTTTAAATAAGTTACTTGGCGCAAGCACGGCCGCTCAAAAAATAGACCATCTATTGGATTTTGGCTCGGTCCAAGCCATTAGTGGCATCCAATAGGACCCATCGTTGGGACTTCTATACTACCAAGTCAAGGCGTATCCTTGCTGGATGTACACCATAAATATTTTTGCGATAAATAAGATTTATTAAAACAATCTAGAGTTAACATGTACGTGGGAATCAAGGCATCTGAAGGTTGGGGTCAGAGTCAACCTCTTCATCTGGAAAGCGGCCGGAGGTCTTCTTCCCACCAAGAGTGTGTTGAGTGGTCTGGGCTAGCTTGAACATGCAACCCCTTTTGTGCCGGGGAGGAGTCGTCGATGGCTCATTGTCACTTGGCTACAATTTAACACCCGAATCCAGCTTATCGCACCAAAACTTGGGTTTATTCGAAGCTGCTGCCCCTTTTTGTCCTTTCCAATGGCTGGTGCGATAAGGTGGGACCATCATGCCCGAAAAGTCAAGCCAAGTTTCGATATCAGTTATGTCATCATGTTCCGATCAAAATAAATATGTAACCGTGTCGAGGGTTGTCTAGAATTGGGACAGCGGATTGCATAAAGATACTTGACTCGGTCCCTTTGGTACTTTCTCGCTGCATTCTAGCGGACATCCAGCATGGTGATTTACTTGGAAAATAAGAATCAAGGCATTGACTCATCGTAGTCTGTCATGATTCTCACCATAGCAATTTATTTTCTATAGTTTGTAGCGGTGTCATAGACTCAGAAAGTAATATGGGAAAACCATGCATTGATGACTGCCATGTTCTACATAAACCTATTAGATCCGATTAATCACTTGATTAATATCCCACTTCTAAGTCAAGTAATTTGCGCAAAGCTAGATATATTTATGCTTGTGCCGGTCATTGTACGGTGTGATTAATGTAGCTAGAGCTCGAATTGAAAATTTGATACAGACCATTAATGTTGATTTAGGACTCTTGAAATCACCTCTGCTCTGATACGATACCATGTTGAAATCACCATCCCTGATGTAAGATGGTACACAGTCTGCTTGACCAGTTCAGCAACTACCAAGACTTGCCAAGTCGCTTAGAATTAGAATAGTTACCTCGTTGTCTTCCATCAATCGCTTTGCTTCATTAAATCGCGCATTTCGCAATACCAATTCAAAGAAACCAATTAGAATACGTCAACAAGTCCCTAGAACAACCGGTAAGGGTCCGGATCCAAAAGTTGACCAATTTAATTCGGAATGCTGACATTTTTTGGACGAGCAACTCAGCCGGTAAGAGCCGGGCACGTCCATCATAACTAAGTATAGAACTGGCTTGGAAATAATGTGACTTGCTGAGGTAACGATGAACAGCTGGTATGTAACATGTTGCTTCCAAGAGACTAGCTAGAGAGTGGTAATACTGAACGTCTGGTAGCGAAGTAATACATTGGATGCTTGGCACGGGTACGCAAGGGAAAAAGCTATTAGTTAGCTCATATAGTCCGAGTTTTAGAAGAAAAGAGGACCACGTATCCGCCACCAAGGTTCAAACCTTGTCCCAATACTACAAAATATGTCAACCAATTTAGCATGAAAGGTGTTCATGCGCTCAACAAAATTTCTCTGATGAATGCACCAGTGAAGGTCGCCCGGAGATCGACCATCTTTTTTTTTTGGCACATACGATATGGCGCTGATCTTCAAGTATAAATCGAATAAGCAAGGTAGGACGGGACTTCCCCTACTGATGATAGAGTTCATCCGTCCTTCTTTTTAAAAAAAAGAAGAAAATACGTAAAGTGTCCCCACGCCATCCGTCCTATAGCTCTTCCTTCTCGTGAAGCCATCCGTTCTACAACTCTTCTTCTTTGTGAAGCAATCCGTCCATCCATAAAGTTTTTTTCCATCTCTCCGAATCCCTTTCTCCTCCAAACTTGATGAAATTATAGTAAGAGTGAAGGCACGCATTGTGAGAGTTTGTCTAGATCAATATATCAGAAATCCACAAAGGCCTAACAGGGATGGTATGTCATAGAGTTGCTCCAGTTGGTTTGTTTCCTGCCGAGTCAAGAGCCTACGAGCTTGAATATTCCAAGAAAGACTTCTCCAACACCACTGTGAGAATTATCAAGAATTCGGTTTAAGGACTCTAGCATAAAGGTAAAAGAAAATAAGATCCCCATTCAAGCTCCCCATTGCCATACTTCCTCCCGAAAATGGGCAGTCTCCCCATTGCCAATGTTAAACGCAGCACGGGTCCAAAAGGCCGAAGTCTGCGAACTAAGATCCCTCCATACGAGAGAAAGGTTATTAAGACTTTTTTAGCTCCCATTCTCGATCTTCTTCTTGAATCTTTTTCCACCATGGGTTGCTCAAACCATGCAGGATCTTCCATGCCCACCATTACAAGAATTCAGCATTGTAGTGATGAACTTTTAGTGACGAAATACAAGTCTAATCACAAAAAATCCTATATTTAGTGATGAAAATAAGAAGTGGTCATAACAAATTATTTTGGTCCAAATCTTTGATGATGCAACAAAATACCATCACAAAATATATATTTTTTGTGACTATTTTTTATTTTATCGCAAAAAAATCATTAAATAGATCTTTTTTCAGGTGGAAAAATAAGTTTGGCACCAAAATCAATTTTGGTCAACTCACTCAAGACAATTTTATGATTCATCACTAAAACTTACGTTTGTATTAAAGATATTTTAAAATGGTCATTGTAGATATGTCTTTAACGACAAACTTATAGAGTGGTTAATAATTCTAATATCTGTATTTAATAACCATTTTTATTTCATCATTAATTGTATTAGCTTTTTATGACCAAAACAAATTCGTCACAAAAGAAGATTATTAGTGATGATATTAGATCCTCGTTAAAACTCATTTTTGGTCATTAATTCTTTATCACTAAATATAATAGTTCTTTTGACGACTTTATATTTTTGTCGCGGAAGCTTTTAGCCACGAGGCCTTTAGTAACCATCTCGTGACGAAATATTTTTGGTTGCTAAAAATCTTTTAATGAAGAAAGTAAAAAAAATTATGACCAATTTTTTGTCGTTAAAAATCTGAATTTTTGTAGGTGAAAATCTGAATTTTTATAGTGTACTTAGCCAGTAGAGTCTGGTTCATCTTATCAATGTTTGTTATCCCCAAACCGCCCTACCCCTTCGACCTACAGATGGTATCACAATTTGCCGGACAATGAAATTCATTAACACCGTCCTTCTCTTTCCACAAAAATGCTCTCCTTATTTTATCATTTCTATTTCTCACCAATTTATGGAGTTTGAACACTGTCACATAGAGAGGTGCAAATGGGTCGGATCGGATTAGGTCTCGAGTAACCCCAACCCAATCCAGTTTCTTGTTTGGATTCTAATTTTGGACCGAGACCCAACCCAATAAAAGATGGGGTCGAATCAGTTCGGTTCGGGTCCACAAATATGATTTTTGACTTAACGGATCCTTCAGTTTGGGTCGGATCTACGTATAATCCGAACCCAACCCAAAAAAAAAAAAAAATCATGTCGGGTCGGATCCTATTGGGGCAAATAAAAATTAGATAGGCCCAAAAAAAAATAGCTTGGTAACCCTATGTTCAACCATCCCCGTGCGTCAGCTTGGACCGATCTCCTGGTTCCAAGAGTAGCGTACAAAACTTATTTTCTTATGGGCCAAAGCATGCTTTGAAGGTAATGCTGGGGGCTTGGTAGTAAGCCCATTAACAACAGCACCGTCCATGCTTTAGTTATACTAAATTTACTTGCTTTCAAGCTCTGAACAAAGGGACTTTCTCAAATTCTTGGCGGCTTCTGCTTTTGATAAAAAGCAGCGGCAGCTCTCACTTTTCGATCACAGTACCCATCCATCTTCTATAAAATCACGTTGTCCGTCGTTTCAAGAAATGCATGGGGAAGGCACCTCAATGGAGACAGTGGCAAAGGAGCGGAGCAGCGAGAGGATATATTGCTAATTAGCTACGGCGCAAAGTAACGACCAATGATTGCTTGGTCTGTGGCGGTGCGAAGGTAAGTTACTGTATGGGCCGTCCGGGCTGCTCTACGCCATTCCTTAAGCACTAGTTCCACGCTACCAGTTGACCTAACCCACCCTCCCACCCCTCAGAGGTAGACAGCGCTGTTTAGGTAGCTTTTGATAATGGAGGGCAGGCCTCGATACATAAACAGTTGGGTGCCTTCTTGCATGCAAACAAAGCAGCTTTCCTGTCATCCATATTCAGACAAATATAGAGGCTTTATGGAATTAATTTTCAATCACGAGGAACCTTCAAATGCAATTACAATTACTTTAGCTGCCACCATGCTCTCCTTCTTTCTCGCACAGAATTAGAAATGCCAATTCATGATAGTTATCCATCCTGGCAAGCAAGCCTTATCGAGTTTGGTGGACGCCATTAATCTCTGTCACCATCATTTTTCTGTGACCTGTTTAGATGCATGAATGTAAGTCGATAGGATCACAGGAGTATGAGAAATGAGAATGATACGTACAAGCATAGTCCACATGAATAAAAAGAAATGCCACCTCTAATTGATAGGCTAACACCGCAAGAGATTGGCAAATCCTTTGTCCAAACCCCACTTGCATCCATTATCTGATAAGCCCAATAAAGAATATTACAATTTAGTTTGAGCAAGGCAAAGGTGAAGCCCTTGTCCAGTCAAAAGAATCCTTTTTCTTATGAAGTTTTTTTAAAAAATTAAACTTAAAGAAAACAGTTCATGCAGAAGCTTCAATTTCTTTTGATTAAATAATTTTGAGAATCAGAGAGATGGAACTGTGTTGTTACTCTTTTACTAACTTAAGAGAATTATTAGTGACAAACAAGCACCAGGGTCTTGCTTCTGACTTTCTCCTACAAAGCGTACGTTCCACATTTTGCCATTCAATGTGAACAAGCGTTCCACATTTTATCATTGGAGTATAATTTGTCTAATTCCAAGGTTTAATAAGGAGGAAATCATGCTCTATACCATGCCGACCACATCCGTTTAGTGATAAATGAGGTCCGACGAATGATGCATCGAGAACGCGCGTATAATTACCAAAGTACATTTAGGCCTCGTGGATTAAAAGCGGGAGAGATGGGAATTTATACGGAAATAGATGTTGTGAGAGGAATATATGGTTATAGACATGCAGGGTGGGAAAAAACTATGTGATGGTATAAATGGGGTCTAGGATAATTATAATGTGAGATAAAATTTGCTATTTTAATCTTCCACAGGATAGCTGGTGGAAAAGTTGGGAGTGTTTTGTTGTTCATCTTGTTTTGTGTCCTGCTCAAATGGATGAACTCTGTTTCCTTATTTACTTTGTGTTCTTTTTATTTTTTGAATTTGTTGTTCTGATGTGAATTTGTTAATTCAGGTGCTAACTTTGATGAGACAGAAATGAACTCTCTTTGGTTTTGCCGAGAATTTACGTGCTTTCTTTGGATAGAGTTCGATTCTGTGGCAGATGACGTGGGGGTGCAACTGACGAGGCTACGAAAATGGAGAGGATAGATGGTGATGAAGGCTGCGGGCTTTAGCTGCAGCAGCGAAGGCGCCGCGGCCAGTATTAACGAACCCTAGTCTATTACCTGCGTGATTCTGGACTCCAGCAATCATTTCTTGTTTGCTTAACCACTATTGATTAAATTAAGTTCATTTTGATTGTTATTTAACTAAAAATTAACCCACTCCTCGCCTGATAGATAGGAATTTTTGGTGCCAGCACTGGTAACACCGAACCACGTACTAGACCTGAGAGAGAGAGAAGATAGCTTCTATATTATATAAATATTTTTTAATATGTTTGACTCTAGGAGTTAATAATCTAGTAGTATTTATATGGATTCACTTCTTGGTAAAATAGCATCAAACACCAATCCGGGGACCAGTTTTGACCGTTACATCTTCGAATACTTGGCTAATTTCGCCTTATCCCCCAGGTCTACTTGTAACCCGGTGAGCCAATCGTCGCCCGTCCTTATCCGGGGACCAGCTTATCGTCATCAGTTCACCTTCCCGCAGTTCAACCTGATCTCCCCACTGGTCCCGGTGAGCGGGCTGATGTTCCCCATCTTCACCATCGCGCGGGTGAAGGCACTCGCAAACAACGCAGCGTTGGTGCTGAATTGCCGGACCAGCGCGTCCTGCGACCCACCGTTGAAGAGCTCCTGGTCCGAGTGCAGCAGCCCCCGCTGGGCCACCAGGTTCTGGTAGTAGTCGTTGCCGAACCGGTTCGGGGTCTGGATATCGAGCGGCGCGAGGTTGCTGTCGCCGCCCGAGGCCGGGCAGTTCCGCCTCCTCAAGGCCGCAAAGCTGGGATTGATGTCGGTGTCGTTGTAGATGTGGGCACGGAAGTTCTTGCATTGAGCCTGGCCGATGGTGTGGCCGCCGGAGAGCGCGGTCATGTCTTGAGCGTTGAGGCCCTTGGCGGCGAACATGGAGATGAGCGTGGAGAGGCTGGACCCGGGACTGGGGAGGTTGCTGTTGGCCGCGCTCTGGCTCGCCGTCCTTGCATCCCTCCTGCCCAGCTGCACCGTCCAAGTTGGCCCGCCGAGCTACAACGTATGTTATTCGTATCAGCTTGAAGCATTAAGATTCAACGTTGATTGTGAAAGAGAAGGTGTGAAATGATGGGGTGCGACACTAACCAAGTTGACTCCATCGCGAGCTGCGAGGGCGAGGATGTCAGCGCATGAGACGGTGGCATTGCAGGCAGCTTCGACACGGGCTTTGATGGTGTCGATGACTTCGAATCCACGGACGGAGTTTTGGTTTGGCAAAGCATTCTGCTCGCCGGTGAACGTTGCCGTGTCATCGAGAAGGATCGACCCGTCACAGCCCTGAAGGAAACAGAGGACGTCCGTTCAGCAACCGAGAAGTAAATAAAACAAGATTATTTTAAGCTAAGTTGAACAAAAACGTTTACTCCAATACGGTTGCATTCTGAAAAGAAACTTGAAAGTTGAAATGCTATTGGATCGCACGTAAAAGTTTGCACCCATCTGTCATGCACTGTACCAGTTTTAATTTGGCACACGTCTACTGTACTTAGGGGAGGGCTTAGTAACTAACTTCTTAAGTTTTAGCAGATTTGTGGCAGTGATTAGGACTGATATATACAACCGCTGTAAATTGCTTTCTAAGCTTGTAAGCTATAGAGGGACCTTCGAATGATTGGTCCGGTACAGGGACAACAAGGTGCGATTTAAGAAGGGTATAGCTGCCTAAGTTTCGATCTTTTCTGATGCAAGTTTTTTTTTTTTTTTGCATCAGATGGAACTATACAGCTCTTGATAACCATCATATCATCCCATCACAAACATGAATGGCCACGCGCATTATGTTGCATGCCAAACATGGTACTTAAAAAAAAAAAGGTTGTTGGATATTTGACAATTGTCCATCTCTCGGATGAGATGACACAGTAAAGGTCCAAAGCTATAATTTTTTTATAGTGCAAATCTCAGAGATTTCGAAATCACAGCTACCTAGCAGCATAACGTTGCTATTGGCTGCATGTAAAACATTTGGACCAAGATGGTATAACCGTGTTGCTAGTTTGCCACCCCTTTAAACTACAGCCAGGTAGCCCGACCATCTTTATATTGTTCTTCGGGCCAACACACTTACCTTATAATTCAAATTGGAGATTAGCCAGTTGATTGTGTTTCTAAGATGTAAATCAACTGCTAAACAGGTAAACTAGCTTTGTATAAGTGGCATAAATGATGAAGGTGATCTATGGACCTTCTTCTAAAGTGTAATTAACATGCTTGCAGCATACTATAACGAAGGTGGTCGCAGATATACGTCAAAAGAAGAAAAGGAAAACGAGGGAGCAAATAAGGAATTGTGTCACACATTTACAAAGCAGTCGTGGAAGAAAAGCCTAAGGATGGATGCACCCATCCTTGGCTCCCTATTGACGGCCTGTGCCATGGCCGAGCGCACGATGCTTTGTACATTTGGGCAGCTTGTTGCATAGAACGTAGGTGAAAGCTGCCCTTGGGCAGCGCAAGCGAGCAGTGATAGCAGAGAGAACAAAAGGAAGCTATGGGAGAAGGCCATAGCTAAAGAAGGCTATAAGGTTGCTCCAAGAGTTTGAGCTGAGATGAGAGAAGTGCTTTCCCAGGACCCCCATATATAGTGTAGTTGTTGCATGCATGGAATGCTCATTGGTTGCTGGAATTCAAACTTTGCTGCTCTGACTGGGCCCGTTACCCTAATTGCTGCATTTTTTTTTTTTTTTAAGAACAAGTTAGGTTTGTTATCCAACTTGACATAATAAACGAGAATCACGGGTATGCAAGATGCCTTGTAACAAGGACGCCTTGTCGTTTGGATTATCTTTTTCTTTGCCCATTCTTCCCAGCGTTCATAGCATGTTGAGAAGGGTGGAGCAAGGACGATAGATATTTCATACCTTTTCAGTGAGACAGCCCTAGATGTATATGTTTTTGGTTGCAGACAAGATTCCAGTTCCAAATTCCAACTTGCCAGCTGAGCACAAATACGACTGCTCAACAAAGAGGCCATCCATTGGATATTGAATTGGTTCCACTGTTCAAGCCATAGTGGCATCCAATAGGACCCATCGATGGGACTTCTATACTGACAAGTCAATGTATACCATAAATAGTTTTTTTTATAAATATTTTTTTATTAAATCAATTTAGATTAAATATATACATATGAATCATAAAATAAAATATATAAAATATTTTTTTGACAAAATAATCTAGAAATGCAATTACTGAAATTTCTCTCCGGCACATCTGCTTCAACAGTCACGACAAAGTGAATGAATGGCGCTTTTGTTAATAAAATGCTTGGATGGCTCTTTTTCTCGACCGCTAGATGGGACCCAACTGCATGTCGTCATACATTTCTTTTTATTATCTCTAAAGAGTTAATAGAAAAGCAGGAAAAGGATCATACATTACTTTAACATTGTCACCAGGGGCGACGTTTGCTTTCAAGTCATCTGAAGAATTGTTTGATGATAGCAGCTAAAGTCCCTTTTTCAGTGATATATCAAATTACTTAGTCCATTTGAAGACTGATTTACCATTTCTACTGGTTTTGATACGTTGAACATAATAATTACAATTCATGGTTGGATAAATACCATAGACGATTCGCCTTTAGGGGCTAAATGATCCACATTTAGGAGGACCGTCCAGATAAATGGTTTGGCTGTAGAATGCTCCCTTATCACGTATATAATTTTCAATACTAGAGAAAACTTCGGGTATTGTTGGGCCAATCTTTGGATAGCTGTTCCTTCTGTGATGATTCAATGGAATCGGAGAAGCATATCTTTATTCATTGCTCCTTGATTTCAGAAAAAATGGGAGAACTAAAAGCCTTCCTATAAATTTCTTTGCTTGGGCTATTTTTGGGGTATTTTCGATATCTGACAAGCACCTATATATACAGAACACACTAGTGTGACTTTTTTCCTCGTTTCTTTCTCTACTCCCTTGTATCAGCACTCTTTTACTAAATTTTGGTGACGGGGGTGGATTTGAATCACCCAGGGAAGCAAAAGCTTTCCAAATACTTTATAAGACTGCTTGTGCTCATCGCAAACCCGATTGTGAAAGAAAGATTGACATAAATCTACAACCGAGCGCTTAAAGCATAGCAAAATATTAAACTGAGTTTGACGTAACATCAGATATAGTCCAAATAATAAATGTTTGATGTACAAGAAGTCAAGAACTCATAAACTTCGGTGAGGGTTGATGGTTAGACTCATGATCATGGTTGCTTTTATTTTTTATTTTTGGAAGGATACTGGTTACTTTCAAAGTTATGCCCAAAATAATACACTCAGAGAAAATGAATTTCTTTTAAATTTTTAAAAATAATATTTTTTTTAAAATTAGAATATTTTTTTCAGATACTTATGGAATATTAAAAAAGCATATGGTTTAGTATGATACTCTCCTACTTTTTTTTTTTCAATTCGCTGCGGCATCGTGCAATTATTGGTTAGTTGAGTTCCATTCAGCTTAGCGGCAGCGCAATTATTATTACAAATATATTTGTATTATATATATATATATTTATTTATTTATTTATTTATTTGTATATTTTTTTTTGTGATTGATCCCATCAATAATTTTCTCCATAGGACATGCACCCAAGGAGAGCCCATGCCACGCTCCTTGAGTGCACTTTGAGAGAAACGTGCATGCTTCTTGGCTGACTACAATTTCATGGTCAACCAGACAACGTGTGCTTCCATTCTAATCTAATCATGGCTTGGCTCTTAATTTTTAAGCTGGCAAGAAATGCATGACGCGATCTCGAGAAAAACTTGGCCTCCAAGGAGACTGTCTTACAAAAATCAACGAGCAACATATATAAATATACCAAGCTGTCATCAGACGTACTGTTTGTTTTCTTTTTGTAAAATATTTATAGTAGTGTTTACTTTGTTTCATTCCATGTCAAACAATGTTATCCCCAAAGAAAAAGATATAATTGGAGACGCTTCATTCAATGGAAAGGTGCATCCAAACGAAACTTCAGAAGGAAAAGGATGGAAGCTGTTTTCCTCCCTCGTTTCTTATTTTATTCTTCACCTCCAAAACATTGCTTTCTTCACGAAAATCACCGAAGAAGCAGCGGTCACTTGGCTACAATTTAACACCGGATTCCCGTTAATCGCACCAAGAATATTGTGTTTATTCGAAGCATGCAGCTGTCCCGTTTTTGTCCTTCCCAATGGCTGGTGATAAGGTGGGTCCATGATATCTTAAAAGTCATCACTTCCAAGCACGCCGTGGACGAATGGCATGGGCCGTAATGGACCAGATCCAAAATCTAAACCTCATCCCATCCATGGCAACTATAAGTTTGGATATCAATTTATGTCACCACGTTCCAATCAAATAAAATATATAACCATGTCAAGGGTTTTCCAGAATCGGGACGTGGCTCGGTCACTTGGTACTTTCTCGCTGCATTCTAGTGGGACATCCAACAAGGTAATTTACTTGAAAATAAGAACCGAGGCATCATTGACTCATCATTAATTTATTTTCTTTATTTTGTAGTAGTATCATAGACTGAGAAAGTAATATGGGAAACCATGACTGTCGTAGATACAATTAATAAACTTGATTAATATCCAACTTCTAAGTCAAGTAATTTTGCGCTTGTTAGATATATTCATGCTTGGACCAGGCATTGTATGGTGTGCTTAATGTAGCTAATGCCGAGTTGGAAATTTGATAAAGACCATTAATGTTGATTTAGGAACGATGCGTCACAGCCCTGATGTAAAATGGTCTAAGGTCTGATGGACCAATTCAGCAACTAACAAGACTTGCCAAGTCACGTAGAATTAGAATAGTCACATTGTTGTGTTCCATCAATCCCTTTTCTTCATTAAGCGGCGCAGTTTACAATACCAATTCAAAGGAATGAATTACAATACGTCAGACCACTATAATTTGCGAGGGTTGCTTTTGAGTTGATAAAAGATGATCGTACGACTTCATTTAAGGCTCGTTAATTTGGCTCGTGGAGCGCATTTTTACTTCTAAAAATATGATTATTGGAAAGCAAACATCTAAAAAAAGAATGTTTTAAAAAATACTTTTAACATATTTGGTCGACAATAAAACAATGACAGATTTCAGAAGTGCTTATGTTTGGTTGACCATCCACTTTTTTGTGAAAGTTTTATGTAATTTCTATTATACCCTTAATAAAAATTAGATCTTTAATGCCTCTTTAATGCTAAAAGATTTTTTTTGAAAGAAATAAAAATAAAAATGGAGTGATTTTCGACTTACGGAAAAGTAACTTTTCCATGTTTCTCATAGAAAAGACTTTTTCATAAAACGTGGGAATCATATTCCCATGAGAATACAACTTTTTCGTCTCTCTTCTTTGAAAACTCCAACCAAACAAAAGGCATCTCATTACTAGAAATGCCAATTCATAATAGTTATCCATCCTAGCAAGCCTTATCAAGTTTGGTGGACACCATTAATCACTGTCACCATCATTTTTCTGCGACTTCTTTGGATGCATGCATGAATGAGAAATGAGAGTGATCCGTAAAAGCATACTCCACATGAATAAAGTTCACCCATCTCTTTTTGTCGGAAATGCCACCTCTAATTAATAGGCCGAAACCGCAAGAGATTGGCAAACCCTTTGTCCAAACACCACTTGCATCCATTACCTGATAAGCCCAATAAAGAATATTACAATTTAGTTTGAGCAAGGCAAAGGTGAATCCCTTGTGCAATCAGAAGAATCCTTTTTCTTATGAAGTTTAAAAATAAAATTAAACGCAAAGAAAACAGCTCATGCAGAAGCTTCCATTTCTATTGATTAAATAATTTTCAGAATCAGAGAGAAGGAACTGTGTTGTTACTCTTTTACTAACTTAAGAGAATTATTAGTGACAACCAAGCGCCAGAGTCATGCATTTTAATTTAATCTAATCAGGTCCACCTAGCAACATTATGCATCGCTTCTCATGACTTTCTCCTAGAAAGCGGTCCATATTCTTCCATTCAATGTGAACAAGTGCGCTCAGATTATCGCCTACTCTTCGTTGGGTTTTATCATTGAAGTATAATTTGTCTAATTCCAAGGTTTAATAAGGAGGAAATCATGTTCTATAATTTGTCAACCATACTCATCTAGTGATAAATCTTACCATTCGATGAGGTCCGATGAATGATGCATTGAGAACATGCGTGTTATCCAAGGACAAGTGCGACATGTGGACCCATCGCTAGCTCGGATCCTTGCTGCTGATATGTATGGAGTTGGTTTCCTGACGGACTAGTGTTTAGGTGTGCTGTATGTCATCTTTTCTTTGAGTTGAACTGATCACTCCCTATGTACCAAAAAAAAAAAAAACAAGTGCGACAATATTGACCTTTAAGGTGCTATTTGCCAAAAGTCACAGGCCTGGTTTGAAACATTTGTGAAGCTGCTGAACAATGCTCACCATGCTGAAACGCTATGATCGAACAGCTAGCTATTGGTCATCCTATTAATTTCGAGCGAGCATTGGAGTCAAATAAAACTGTTATATAACCCCAAACAACTACAAATTGCAAGGAAGAGACAATTTTAGCACAAGAATATCCTCAACCCCATGGGCTCACACTCCACATGATTAAATTTCTTTGACTTCAGTGCCTCGCACTCTTCAGCCGCATCCCCCATAATTGAGGCAAAGGGGAATCAAATAATTAAGTTTGACGAATTCATATGCGTACGTAGGAGGCATACTTCTATTTCACTAGAAACCCTGCCTCTCTTTGTGGGATTGCTACTGATCTACAATATTAGCAAGAAATCTTGAGGCGCCGATCCCCTTGCACAAATTCCAACACCAAGATATCCCATGCCTTCCCTTACAAATATAGCCCATAAAGGGCGGCTATACAAGTTCTTTGGGTGGCTACAAGCCATAAAAGTATGCTGAAACTTTTCACAGACACGCATGTATATGATATATTGTTGTTGCAAGAGAACTTAGACCCTAGTGATTTTACCCATCAAGGAACCCTAGTAAGCGCTCTCCTTTTTTTTTTTCTTTTGTTTTGCTTGTTCTGCTTGATTTCTTGGATAATTGGTGGGTGTCCAGCTGTTGGAGGGTCGGGCTTTAGAATCTCTAAGGAGTGAGTGAATAAATTAATAACAATCTTTTACGATGCTAAGCTTTTCTAATGCTTCTTGCACTCATCCCAATCGGTCAAGGAGGCATCCCTATTCCATACCTGAAGCATGCGTAATAGAGCACATTAGTTCATGTGTTTGAGTTGGTGGGTGTTGCGAGTTTGGGCCGTCAATGATCTTTGGAGGCCTGAAAGGCCGGCCCACAACGTGCACATATCTTAAGGCCCTAAATCTAACTAGGCCTATGCACGAAATTCCCCCGTGACAGCCAAACCATGGTGTTGATGCTGTGGGTAAGCCAAACCAATCATGGTTATGCCCAGAATCGAGGATCCTAATCGGCGGTGTGCAATTTACGTTCAAGAGTGCTATATAGAGCCGGATGGCTGTCAAATTATTCGATTATGAAGATGAATGGCTATCAAACATAAATAGCATGTAATGCCTTCTCATTTGATAGTTGTCCATCTCTGTGATTGGATAAGGTAGCGGGAATCTAGGGTTATATAGCACAAGTCTGCTGTGCAAATCATGCATGGACCGAATTCACGGGTCGATATCAAGCATTGCGGTGTTGCATGAGGTACAAACCAAAAGCGGGACCTCCCCTCGCCCATTAATTAGCACCCATTGCTGGCGGTAGGTCTGATGCCTTTGTCATGCGTTACACCTGAGTCCTGACAGGACATTGCCCTTCTAATCGCAACGAAATCAATCATCAATTCATAAACAACCATTACATAATTCCATGCATCAAATGGATGGAAACACATATATATTATTCAATCCATGATTTCGTTTTCTTGTATTAAAGAAAACACGAGAACAGCCGTCCATTTTATCGTTTCATGGCTTCATTTGATATTTTGATAATGTGGGTAACATGGTTGGGACATGGCGAAGTACTTATCGCAGTATTACAAAATCTTCTTTGGCAACATACATATGGAACTTAGTTTAGCCACCAATTAAAGACACGGATGATTGTGCCATGCATGCATGAGCTGTATGATAAGGCACATGGGGAGCACGGCGCCCATCCATCGCCAACGACAAGCTCGAGACAGCCACCGCCGACCTACCATGCATGTATGGGGAACGTAACGTCGAGTTGGTTCGCCGTCGCTTTTCTCTGTGGGGCAATCCTTCACGCATCACCATGTGAGTGTACAAATGGAATCCTAAAATAAGTATTGAAAAATGGCACTCAGAGAGCTGCGACCGCCCAAATCTCTTCTTATTTCAACTGTTCTACAGCTCCCATGACGTATGGACAACAAATAATTTCGAACAAATAAACACAATACCCGAGACAAGCGTCCGCTGTTACATTTAAACATATGGTCACCACCATTATATTGCTTTCACATATCTACTGTGGAAAAAGTAAAATATATTATCGTCACCATCGTCGTCGTTAATTTGTTCTTCGGCAATTCAATCTAATCTCCCCATTGAATCCAGTCAGCGGGCTGATGTTCCCCATCTTCACCATGGCCGCAGCGAAGTCATTAAAAAAGAGTGCATTATTAGTACTGTAACGCTGGACCAGCGCATCCGTGGGGCCATTGCTGAAGAGCGCCTGGTCCGAGTGAAGAAGGGCGCGGCGGGCGACGAGGTTCTGGAAGAAGGTATTGCCGAACCTGTTCGGGTTCTGGATGTTGAGCGGGCCGAGGTTGTTGTCCCCTCCGACGGCCGGGCAGGTTTGCTTTCGTGCGGCGGCGTAGGCTGGATCGACGTTGAAGTCGTTGTAGATGTGAGGCCGGTAGCTCGAGCAACGGGCGAAGCCGATGCTGTGAGCACCGGAGAGGGCGGTCATGTCTTGGGCGCTGAGGCCCTTGGCGGCGAACATCGATATGAGGATGTTGACGCCGGCGGAGGCAGGAGGGAGGTTGCTATTGGCTGCGAACTGGCTCGCCGTTCTGGCATCCCTTCGGCCCAGCGGCACGACATACTTCGGTCCGCCATGCTGCAACAAGGTGTTAAGCTCGCGTCATGCAACCTTCGTGCATGTAAGCTGTTTGGGAAAATATATTCTGAGAAGATAACACTTACAAAGACCACCCCGGCGCGTGCCGCAAGGGCGAGGATGTCGGCACACGACACGGTTGCCCTGCAAACTCTCTCTACCTGGGATTTGATGGCGTCGATGACTTCGTAGCCACGGAGAGAGTTCCTATTTGGGCCTGCGTTCTTCTCACCGGTGAACGTCGGCGTGTCATCGAGTAGGACCGATGCGTCGCAGCCCTGATGCATGACATCGGAAATTAAGTTCGTTAAAAAACTAGTTAAAAAAAGTTACAATGCCACACGAGTGTAGATCCACTCACACACCACCTTGGGGTTGAGCTGGAGAGATCCAGACTATCAATCACAGCCCCCCGTGTATCGTCAACAGCCATGATTGAGAAGGTGACGTGAGGGGGACGGTTCCCTAATCATATTCTCGGGCCCTCCACGACAGCCGTGACCGAGAACCGTGACATCCCGGCCCCACTTCGTTCAATGAGAAACAGCGAATCTTTCGTTAAACCGCATCCAAAGCGGCATGGACCACGTAGCTTTCGTTTCCTTCATAATAGCACGCTCCCCACACGCACACGCAAAAAGAAAACTACAGGCCGAAAACGAACATCAAAAGCTCCCTCTCCATTTCTACCACGCGGCGTGGCATGAGAGAATTGGTGCTTCATGCAACCGAGATGAATCGCACCAAACCTCTTTATGGCACGAAGCAAGTCCAGGCAATGGTGGGGCATTGCTAGTAAAATGAGGGCGCTGATCAGCTACGACAGCTAGATTTTGTAATATGACACTGGACCAATTGAGCTAATTAAAAGTTGAAATCACGATCCCTAAAGTCCAATGTTATCGGAAGGTTGAATTTGGATTGGGTGATTCTAATATTATTACTCTCCTCCAAATATGCTTAACTGTAGAATGATTTTAAATTATCAAAATTAAAGAATCTCTTTAACGAAAACGATGTAGAACGGACTGGTATGGCGGATCTTCTTCTTGGGATATTGATGCCAGCTGGCCACGCGGTCGAATTGAGATCCAATCGCGTCCTAATCGGCTAACGCTGGCACAGTGAGCAATGGGTCGACCGGCTATCACAGTCTTAAGTCACTACAGCTGGCTTTCTTGTCGTGATACCGACCTACCGAAAACGCTCGGATTCATGTAAAGAAACGAGTCACGAAGCCCTCGACAATCCTTTTGATAAGATTTATTAAAACATAGTAAGTTGCAAGAAATCAAAGCCCAAGTCCTCGGCTGTCGAACCAATTCCCTGAAAAAGATTTTTTTTGTTTTACTAATTTATAAGAAATATACCGGGGGAGAAAGATTTTGTTGTGAAAAGAAAAGGGAATTAAATACGCCGTTGAGAAAAGAATGCGATTGCAAGAAGGAAAAAGGGGGAAAGTTTTGGTGTCTTACGTTTACGAAGCAATCATGGAAGAAGAGTCGAAGGATGGAGGCGCCAAGTCTCGGCTCCCTTCTGACGGCCCGAAACATCATTATATTGACGATTCTCTCGAGGTTCGGGCAGGTCGTGCTGTAGAACGTAGGCGACAACTGCCCATGAGCAGCCGAGGCGAGAAAAGAGAGGAGAATTAGGGGAACTAAAATCTTAGAGAAGGCCATGGCTTTTCGTGGGTAGAAGGAGAAGGTATGAGGACTGAAGACTGATAAGGTAGCTGCTATGGAAGCTTTCAGTTTGGATGAGAGGAGAGCCTTTCTATGGTCCTGTATTTATAGCTATAATGCAATTGCATGCATGAAAAAGACACCTGCAGACGTCGTTCTCAATCACCCTTTGTGGATACATTGGTGGGGGAGTATAAATCGAAGAGACAAGAATTCTCTGTCATACAACTCCACGCACACAACGAGATTCTCGTGAATGGATGTTGGTTTATTGTAATGAGCTGGCAGCCTTTCCCCCTTTCATTCTCGTTCTCTCTGGTCTCCTTCCATTGATCTCCCGTGCAAGCGCTGTCTTCGAACCTTCTCCGTAATAATCTCCATGTACCCTAGATTTTTTTGAGGTTGAAAGCAAGGTATATAAGACAGTTGTTTGCTTCCTTGATTCGATCACGACCATTTGATCAACTGGCCTTCTCTTGAATTTTAGGTAGCTCCAATGTGCTACTATATATTTTCGTCATCTTAGAATCTTGTAGTTAAGCTGCACCCACTTTGGTTGGCAAATTTCCTACGATAAGAGATATTTAATTGCCCATCTCATTCGCTCGCGTCTATGACAACGAACCAAAGTAATCAGGATTTCGTGGTTGAGCTTGAGAAGGACTCTTGGGCCCTTGGCTGGGATATTGCACCCACCAATAATGTTAGTGGGGGTCACGGACTGATGCGATATTATTTTATAGCTAGTTATTGCTGTTAATTTGAAAGTGTGGCCTTTGTTTTGAGGGTTCTAAGTTGTAAGGGGCATTGGTTGGACCGTTCTACTGTTCTCGGATAGGTTACAAGTGAATTCTGGGTCAAGGATAACCATGGAGATGATAAGTGCAAGTGGAAAAATAGCTGTCGCGCACATATTAGTTAATTAAGATGCATGACAGCAGGGATAAGAATTATTCCCCTCAAAAAGAAGGCAACAGGGATAAGAATTAATTTATAGCATATTGTTTTGTATGATATATATAGCCCGTGGGGCCGAAGCCAACGCGCACATCGGTGAGGACAAATGAGCCGGCAACGTCGAGTGTCGCGGGTGATCGGTCGGTGGCGTGCACTCAACGTCGGCACCGTGGGTGATCGGTGACGTGCACCAAGAGACCTGCGGATTGCGTTATTGGTTTTCTTGATTTCTAGAGTCCACTTGTGGTCGTACACAAGATAAGAAGGAAGCCCATGTAATGAATTATATTCTGATTATTTGATCGATGAAACAAGGAGGCTATAACAAAAGGTGGGGAGAATCTGATCAAAAAAGCCCCATCATATAAGGAGAGTTCATCAATCGAGAAGCCACCTGATATGATATTTGGGTTGGATATGGTAGGCTTCCGATGACGCTTTTAGAAAGCATCGTGTTAGCTTAGGCTTCCGACGATGCTTGTAAGTGTCATCGTAGCTCTCTTCCCACTTCCGATGCTTATAAGCATCGTAATATATCAACGCTACTCTCTTGCGTCAACAAAATTTGACATGATGGCTAAATTAACTTGATCCTAGTCGGAAAATTCTCTTTTTTCTGTAGTGTCAATATGGTATATAAGATCATAATTGGTCGACAGACATGTTCTATGATCTTCCTAAGATATCTGCTATGAACAATTTGATTATTTTGATGAATCAAAGTGTAAGGACCGATAATTCACATGAAATGAAGGATACATACGGCTTTTTGAGGAAGGGAAAGAGCTTTGCAAGTAAAACACGGCGAGATTGATCAGGCCTGATTCACCTTGGAAATTAAATGAGATATCACCTATTCCATCTGCAGCAATGGAGATGGCGTAGGTGTGGATTAGGGAAGGTGGTTGAAGTTTTATTTTAACTTGGAATTAATTATAAATTTGAAGAAAGAGGATTTTTCGTTGTCATATTGCAACACCAATAATGCGAGTGGAGTCATGGACATATGTGAGGTTGGTATGCATGGAACTTTTGCAAGATAATTTGATTTTAGCATTTGCATTAATGTTTTAAGTTTTAATGGATTATGTATCTTTGTACTGGATTACCATAATTAGGTGATAGGTGAGTATGAGATAAGCCTTGAATTGTGTCTTGATTTAAATGAGAGAATACTTGTGGCTGGTTTCTAGCTTTTGCTGAGTAGACATGTATAGTTGAGATGTATGTTATGATCGGAGATTATCTTTCTTCTCTCTTTCTCTTATTATATTCTTCTCATATTGGACCTGTAAATTTGCATCCATATAGACCGTGGTGTAGTTCCGTTGCGAAATGAAAACTTGGTTTCTAGCACATGCTTACCTGCCATACATGTGAGACCGGCTCTCCTGACATTCCACTTCACGTGGAGCTAAGCAGATCCATCCACAAATGGCGGTCTGACCGCGCATTAAATATTCTAACATGAAACATGATCGAGGGACTCAAAAGGTCGCTCAGCTGGTGCGTTGTCGTTCCTCCCTTCGCATTGGAATCCTGAACTACGCCATGGATGAAGCAAAATGATTGGTCTGAGTCTTTTTCTTCTTTTTTTTGGAGTGATTTTTTCTGAGTTACCCAGGCATTACTTCTAACATTCAGTCGCGCTGATACTTAGCTCTATATGCATAGTTTTAAGCCGAGATAGACATTGGCTATAAGTAGTATTTTCCGGGCCTCGGGCCTAAATTATATTTATTTTTAATCAGCTTTCGGACCAAATTTATTTAAAATTTAATATTTTTCTATCCAAATTTGATTCTAGCTACAACTAAGCAATTCAGAGATTGTGCCATCTAACTAATTATGCAAAAGCACGCTAGACGAATGCTTGGCAAGTCCATCAAAGTTTCCGACATGTTCCTAGAGAGCCATGAGTGTGTTGTTTCTGCCAAGCCGGAGTAGGTATAGCCAAAGTTTGCTTCTTATAGCAAGTGTACTTTACTAATTTACTTTGTTACATTATCTTAAGATTTTTTGGGGGTTAGGATTAGAGGTGGAAAGTGGGATTTAGGGTAAGGAGATTTTTATACACACATTCTATATTTATAGCATCTACATAAAAGTATAAAATTTATATATATTTATACTAACTGTCGTGCCAGACGAGGCTGTACCAGATCAGGTGCTGGGCAACCAATGGGCGTATGCCCATTGAATCGGCCAGGTGGGTCGGGCCAAGAGATTAACGGCGCTCGCCCAAAACGCGTCCTTTTTGCCACCACCCTATCACGAGGCCCACATGGGATGCACATGGACTCTGATTTGAATATTATATAGCATCTTCCTTTAAAACAAGCTTGGAAACTACAGATGCCAGACTTTCTGGGCGACTCAGAACAGTCAAAAATCCACCTCTGTTTTTCTTACTTCGCTCCAAGAACAGTTTTGGGGGAAGAAAACAACATTAAAGACGAATGACGATCCCGTGAGACCAGGGCCCACGACTATAACCGAAGATTACGATCAAGCTCTAACCCTCTAAATTAATCTTCCACCATGTTTTGAAGGTCCACGCTTGACCAAACGTTTAGCCATCAGAAGATAAACTCCCATGCGGACCATGGCCGCCCTTGAAGTCCCCGCAAACAACGCAGCATCGGTGCTGTACTGCCGGAACCAGCAAGTCCTGCGACCCACTGTCCAAGACCTCCCGGTTGGACCATCGATGGGTGTCAGGTCGCCGTCTCCACTTGAAAGCGGCGAACCCGGCAATGAAAATGACGCAAACCAGGCTTCGTCAATGCTGATCCAACATCAGACTCACCCATGCAATCATATAACGTATACATCTATGCGCGCCAGCCATAACATCCACTATTGCATGGTACATTTTTGGATTCCAGTTAGATCAAAAACCAGCTAATTCCTCAATCATAAAGATAAGCAAATATCCTAAGGCCAAGAAGTCCCTTGTGTGAAAACAGATAGAACCAAAACGAGTTGGGCCGAATTGTTCTGGTTTTGACCTTTGCTGGCCACGTCAGATTGGGGTCTGCGCATCCCGGATTATAACCGGGCTGGGCCGGGCAGAAGTCAGTCCAGTCAGTACGACGCAGCCCATTACGACCCGCTATGCTAATTTCTCGCCTAAGTTCTGTCCAGCCCATTTACAAATTAGCCCAACACCAATTACCGCTAGAATCTAGATCGGTCAGGTTCTGGGCTTGCCCAGCCCAGTGTTCATCCCTAGAAGATTACCGGTATTTACCTGCGTCTATTATTTTTTTTGGTTAAAACTAGCATTGCCCGTTGGGCACATATTATGCATGCTTAAGCCAGCAAAAATTGTCGAGTAAACTGTATGATTTAAGTGACATTCCACAACAAGTCAATTAGATTCCTGTTTATGTCATTGGAGAGCATAAAGGTTCTAATCATTGGTTTTAGACAGTAAAACCACTAATAATTTGAAATCAATTATTGCGCAGAAAAACAAAAATAACTTTGAAGATTTCATAATTTTTAATAGACACTACCTCGCCCACATAAATGTCCATTATTTAAGCTAATAATGAAGCATCCTGACCTTTTCCAATGAAATTTCCGATGAAATGCTGGGTTTTCTTAACAAGATGAGAGACCGGCAAGAAGAAATTTGACACTACTGTCATGAAAGAGCATGCAAACTGTTCCACTTGATGATCTTCAAACCATTCCAAAATCATCACTACTCCAGGCAGCACTTCTGATTACTACCTTATTACCTGGTTACAAACAAGAAGGATCTCAGGCTCGTAATAAGTTCCTTATCACTTTTCTTTTTTACCCTTCCAAAAGAGAGAATTATATTAAGGGATAATGTAGTTAACCACCTATCCCCACCGAGCTTCACCAAGTACAAGCAGAGAATCGTTGTCTAGGAGACACGTAAGTCTAAAGAACAAAGAAAAAGGAGCATCCCATTGTCCCGAAGGTAAATCTACATGAACACCATAGTCCAAGCTTTTGGAATCTCATGCTATAGATTACTAGAGTGAAGCAAAGAATATGTACTCATTATCTCCATAATGTGATTTTCCAGCTTAGATAGGATCAAGCAAGAAAATAGCATATTAAGCCTAGACATTAAGGACTAAATATCCCCAGAATTGATGTTCTAATGGAGATGTTCTTTGGATTCATATCCTTACATCTGAGAAGCAAGCTGTCTTCTTTGTAGTCAAAACAGGCTGCATTAAAAAACATCAAGAATCAACTCATGGCACAACATTGGAAACATAACCTACAACCTATAATATATATATATATGTGTGTGTGTGTGTGTATGTATATATATGTGTGTATATGTATACATATATATGGATGTATGTGTGTGCATGGATATACATGGATGTATATATATATATATATATATATATATATATATATATGTGTGTGTGTGTGTTGTGTGTTTAAATAACTAAAAAGAAAAGATCGGA
>JAOXJJ010001100.1:15605128-15666716 GCA_025769935.1 Phoenix roebelenii
TGTTGTGTGTTTAAATAACTAAAAAGAAACTAAACTTGGCATCTGTTGGCGAGCATTATCAGGCCACATAGTAAGCGTCCTCTCCCTACCCTCACCCCCACCCCCCCGGGGCCCAACCCCAACCAAATAAATAAATAAACAAAAATTGAAGCGATTATAGCCTACCAAGTAACAAGTCGCATAACTGATTTAACTACACTCTGCATATTTGCCTCACTTCAAAATGTGATTTAAGTTGTTAACTCACTATACACTAATCAAAATTGGCTATGTTTTGCCTGATGAAAAGTACTCATAATCAATATAATTAATCATAGATATTTGTGATTAACCATGTTAAGCCTGGACACATAACCTTATATTCACGTGCAAATCTTCTTTTGTATTATATCTGTTCAGAAATGAAATGAAACATATCTTCTCTTGAACTCTTAAAGAGAAGCAAAGTGACCGTCCTGAAGGTTTTCGTAGTGCCAAAGAAAACATTTTTGACGAACAGGGGTCAAGAAAACCTTAATAAATTTGAGATATGACAATCATAACACCGGTTTGGCATACTTCTCTAAGCAATTGGTATTTTAGCTTACCTATTTTCCGGTACCATGTACTACGGCATTGAAGCGAAGTAATCTAGATTAGCAAGGGACTTACATCTTGCTCAAAGGATCTCTCCTCACAAAATGCATTCAAATCTTCTTGAAAAAAGCTAGAAGGTTCCCTTGCTTGGTATCCTTCCCACCACCTTTTGCTGATTTCTTGTTACCACCTTTGCTCACTGGAATAGCCGGGCCACTGCTCCCTCCTACCTGAGCTTTATTAGCCACAGGAGGCCTGAGATCAAAACCCAAAAAACTGAAAGTCACTAGCAAGAAACATCACTCACAAGTGCAGCATCAATAATTAGTTTATCCTAATAAATAATCAATAAAATGGAAGAGCACTAGATTAAAGAACAAAATTTCAGCCAAAATCCAGTCAGCCCTAATCTTTGTTATCTCGTCCAGTCTGAGTTGGAAGACGAACTCCTATAAAACGAAACTGGAACCAAATTTGAGCCTAGTGCAGTGTAGTTTGACTGATTCCATGTAATGGACATTAAAAAGAAAAGGAATGCATGGCACATGGCTCAAAAATAGGAAGTACTTGACCTACGTGCACATACAGTTAATATACAATGATAAAAGATGAACCTCGTCAGTTAAGATGAATACTCCAGTCAATAAACAAGAAAAGGCAATGACAGCACATACACATCCCCAAAGAACGAAGCATAGAAATATACGTTAGGACAACTACACATTCAACATTCAGTAAGTTTTCCTCGAAGGATACTGTAGCTAAATCTTTTTGCTAGTTTCAATGATAAGGCTTAAAACATGAACTGCCAATCAAATGTAAGAAATACATATAATCCTGCAGGTGAAGACAAATAACATTAATATAGATCCATTTTTTTCAGCCTGCTTATGATTAATAAGACAACCAGCAGCCTGAACATACTCTAATTATTACATTATAGAAACATTACGATACATCTGTCCAAAAAGAAGCATTAGGAAAAATTCATATGAAGGCAAAAAATATGAACCAAACCACCAAAATAATTTCGCCACAGCACAAGACTCTCCAATATATCTCATTGTACACCTAAAATAGTTTTTTGATAAGAGATTGAATACCGTTAAAGGATGCAAGGAAACCAGAATAACAGCCAGTAATTCTGATCCGTTCCCATCCAGTAATCAGCAGCATAAATTTCAAGAGAAAACAAACATATTCTTCTACATAGCATTCAAAGACAACCAACCGATGGCACAAATTCGGCCATGAGTAAGACATCTTTCAGCTAACCGAGTCCCTAGTGTCTTCACAATCACTTCCATGTTAATGGGTTCAAATGATTTCACAACATGGTCAACTGACCCAACCATCAATATCCTGCCCTCTAATCCATACATGTTTTTGCCAGATATGCTCTCAGATCCAGACTCCAGGCAACAAGTCCATGAGATAATTTCATCACATCGAACTTCGGCAGCTCAATAACATGTATATTAGCTGGTCACCCATTACAACAATATCCCTAATGGACATGGACTCTCTCCTTCAATCAAAAAGGGAAAAAATCTCCAATGAAAGCAGACTGTCCAAAAGTGAAGTAACAAATTTGCAGCCATAAATATTTGGTAAGGATAATGACTTGATAGAAAGTTATGCTACAATGTTGTTCATTGGATTCCTAAATGCGTATGGCTACATAAAAATCATCTGCAATATTATATTTTAAGGAATCTTTGGCCTATGCTAGACAATCATAACCATATGCCTGTCATGACCTCAGTTATATAGCTAATGATCGCTTACTGAATACCTGCTTCAGATTGGCACCACTATCTCAAACCCCAGTACAGCAGCCATTTGGGCACCAGCAAGAAAAGAATGCTCACATTGATGCTATGAAATGAACCATTTCAGCATAAAAAATTCCTGTACAAATGGTACCAGAACAACAAATAGACTATGAAGCAGAAATTTGAGCAGTCATACATCAAAAACCACATTGACAGCAACCTCCTTGGAGGCTGCTTGATTCTCGGGCTTTGCTATTAAGGTAAATATACAAAACCTTTAAGTGCTTGTTTATTTGTTTGTTTGTTTTTGATGAACCATTTTTCAGAAATACTGCCAGATCATAAACAATGAATGTTCAGTTTTATGAAGAACAGGTATCCTCCTTGTTTCATAAAACCATTTATGCTCGTCATTGACCCTACTGCAAGATAGGTTAAATCTGAAAGATGTTTGCCAGATTCAACGCTGTTGTTTGATCAGTCAGATCAACTAAGAAGGCTACAGTTACAATGAAGACATTGATTGCAAACATAACCAAAATAAATCAATAGCAACGACCTCATGTCAAGTTCAGATGAGGAAATATTCAGTGAATTGCCCAAAATAGGAGACAACAAAATGAAAACCAGAATTGGAAATTGAATAGCCAAAAAGATTTGCATAACAAACTTTTGGTGGAACATATGACAGATCTAAGGGTTTAAGTTGTGTCCTTGTTTAAGTCAGGATATCAAATTGGCAGTCAAGATGAAAATAATGCACATTTACTTAAAAATAAATAGAACAGTACTTGTAGAATTTTCATGTTACTCATTCTGCTCTTTACTCAAATACCTGTTCCCAGCATCACTTGTCATTATATTCTTATCAGCATTATCACTGCTAGCAGCTTTCCCCTCCCAAACAACCTCAGTCACTGAAAACAAATCAAATGTTGTTAACTCATAAGAAAATCTGATGTTCTCAGGCATGTCAAAGCTCATTGAAAATTGCTAGTGGTTAATACCAAAAGAAAAAAAAAATCAGAAATACAAAACTAACGGAATAATGCTTACTTATTAAAGGCTCAAAGGCACACTAGAGTGCCAAGATCCCTTGGAGTTTAGGTACAAGGCACCAAGTGAGGCACGCACCTTAGCGAACAAAGGCACAATATATACATGATACGCATGTATGTATGCATGGAAGTGAGCGCATGCATATGTAATGCCCTATATTTTGACCGGATAATGGGGTTCCAACATTTACGATATGAGCCTTGGATATAATCTACAACTTTTAAATTGCTAACAGGCCAAAAATCTTGTGATACAGAAACCTTTAGCCCCTGCATCACGTGGTAAAAAATAGACAATCTAAATAACAACATACAATGCTTTACCACTCAATGCATAGGCAAGGGGCTTCCAAATCACATGATTTTTTGTCTCTATGCATTTTAAAGGCAATAGATCACATCCAACATATCAGATCATTAATGTCGTACCCCCCATCATGTGGTTAGGACTGATCGGATCTAACTTTAAATCTGGTCGATTGGATTCTAGTCCATTTCTACATGCATGCACGCATGTGTGAGCTTTTCCAGCATGTGTGCCTATGTATGTATATGTGCTATATGTATAGTGTGTATCCATGAACATGTGTGTGTGTTTCTGAATATATATGCATGGGTATGCATGTAGTTTGTGCATGTGTATGCGTGATGTGTGCATGCATATGTATTACAAAAATAAACAGTAAACAAATGGAGTGAAGACATCAACAAGAGAATAACAAAAATCCACCATGTTATGTGATGAAGCCATCAGCAAATGCAAAACGTAACAGTAATCTGGTTTAGAATAAAAGATTAGATATTTGGCTGTCAAAGCAAGATCGCTGTTCCTCTTCAGCTTATGTTTAATGACCTTGCCTTCAATAAATTTTTAGACTTTCTGAAACCAGAGTATCATATGGATGTCACTTCACAATGCCTAATCAATTAAGTTATCCAAGAGTTCTTCACATTCAGGCCTGCATAGAAGTTATCCTTAGAGTACAGTACCCCTTCTAACAAATTTCTAGTTAATTCTTATTATGTTCAATCATCAGAGTTGAAAAATTATTAACAATTTCCATAATTGAAATCATGTCAAGCAAGAATTGATTGATTTATCACTTAACTGGAACACATTTTCTGATGAACAAGATATATTAAGAAGCAAAGTATAGTAGAATACCTTCTCTCCCTCGCTCATCAATTCGTGTCTTTAGTACTTTTTTCCTTTTGGGTGAAGTGGAAGCAGTACTGGTTGACTGATTTTTATCTGCGATCCTTTCTGGGGCATGGTCATGAGTCTTCTGTTGCAAGGAGATTCCTGCAATCATGTTCTTGTTTTCACTTCTTATGTCTGCCTCTGATGATGATCTGGAGTTTATCCCTTTGACATTTTCTTGAATATCCCCCAAGATGTCTCTTTTCTGCTCTTCAATATCCAAATTCTTTTTCTGCCCAATAGGAAGATCTGGAGATGCAAGACTTACCACATTTTCCTCATCATCATCCGAAAAATCTATAACAACCCTTCTCTTTCTGCTGTTCGCACCATTTGACTCCCTCTTGCAGTTTATAATATGGACATCATCATCACTGCTGGCAGCATCTGCTGCTTCACGTGCACAAATTTGAGCATCTGCAGTAACTGAATAGCATTTTAAGAAAAACCAGAGTGAAATTCAATCAGCATATGCATGTTAGGTAATTCTTTTTATATACATGAGGGCAATATAAGCCGCTATGCTGCATAAAGGAGAAGGACATTAAACAGACACATTGCAAGAAAGAAAAAGAATATATAGCGCATGTACCAGCAGTGTCTGGAACATCATTAGTTGTCTCTATAGCAACACCAGTGTATTTTGATTTTGCCGAAGCACGGCCCCACAAATTAGCTAGTGATCCAGTACTTCCACATAAGGCTTTCTCACTTTGACCTTTCGTTTTGTTGGTGCGAACAGCAATGCCAGATTCTTTAACAACAGAAGGCTTATTGCCCTTATCAATACCTTCTATAGGAATCTTATCAACTTTCTCGCTCGTGACTATGGTAGACTGCATTCCATTCTTGGTACTCAACTTTCCTACTTGTCCTTTTTGAGGTTCAACAGGCTGTTCTTTTACAATGCTATTAAATTTTGATTTCACAGGTACTCCCACGGCATTGATGGGCTGGGCTGGAGCAGCACCAAGTTCCCCATCAAGAGTCCGCCTGATGAAGGAAGTTGAAATACTACAAAACCTAGAGGAGGAGCTATAAAGATCAGATAAGTATTTATCACACATGTATGCTAAAATACGAAGTTTATATTAACTTTTCTAAATTGCAAAATGCATGTACCACAAGAACATGGTGATAAAAACAAGTCTAACAATGTCCATATAAGAGACTTTATAGCAAGAGAAGGCAATATTGTCCTGCCTGTTATCCCTCAAGCAATTTTCTTCAGTTACTGGCTGATTAAAGAACTCTTCTGCCTGTACAAATTCAGCATTCCAAAGCAGTGCAAGATCCTCTGGGATGCAAGCTTGGACACTATAAACCTGAACTGAACAATTATCTTTAAATTCTTGTTTCACTTCTGCACCAAAATAAAATGACACCCACTCAAAATGATTCTAGTGTAAGAGAACACTACAAAGCAAAGTGCAAAACAGAACAAAAAAAACTGCTAACTCACAGCATGAAATTTCATGCAGAATGTAAATTCCTAATGATGCAATGTATAAGAAGAAATTAAATGCCCCTTATTGGTCACATACTTCACAGAAAATTAGTTTTGCTACTCTTAGAAGGAGAATTCAGACATTATACTGGTGGAAAAAAATTACTTGGACCAGCAACTTTAATAATTAAAGCCATACATTGATGTTTGTTCCATTGACAGTCTTCATGGGAGGTTTTGGCTTTTGTATGTCTGTGTATGTGTGTGTTAAATGCACCCATTTAATCCATCATAAAAACGGTGATTGAAGCAGCAAGCTGCATAAATATGATATACATACCTAACTTGAAAAGGAGTATGTTCAATATCCTCATTTTTTCCATGTTTGCATGTGTAGTCTGAGTGTCTTTGGTGTGGACGTGCATCTCAAAACAGATATGTGCATATTATTGCTGGTTGTTAAGTAACACAGATTGATCAGTTATCAATGCCAACATCAATATTTCATAAAGAAAGTAGCATGAATAAAAACAGATAAACTTCAAGCATGACCACAGAAAGTTTATAGTCACTAAGTTCAAGAACCCTCAAAGCAAGAGGACTTTGAGGTTAAGTATTATCTTCGCAATCACCATGTATCATCACTAAACAGTGTGTAACATCACTAAACAGTGGGCTAAATGGGGTGCCAGTAGACACTCAGCAACCATGCACAAGGATATACCATGCTCTGGAAGCTCAAAAGAATAATACATGCAGGATTGCAAACATCCGAACTCTAAAAGAATGAAATTCCACCTAATGCAGGGGTGGGGGGATAAATACAAAAAAAAATTCTCTTGGGCTATAATCTGAATACCAGTAAAATACTAAGTCAAAAAATGAAACCCTTCTCATGCAACCATGATACCTGCAAGTTTAAGGCCTGAAACAAGTTTTACATAATATGTCTGAGGATTGCTTTTTAGCCATCCAGACAATTGGTATATCACTCCCAACTCATGTCCATACTTGTCAACAAACTCCTGAAGCAACCTAAACACAAACATGAGTATTTTAGGGATGTTGGCATGTCATGTTAAGATTGAAAACATCCAAAAATTGTACCTTTTGGCACGATTTGAAGACACTGAGAAGTTGCGACTAAGCCACTTGTATGAAACCTGAGAAGTTATATTAGATCAAAATTTACAGTATCATCATCAGCTATCGAAGTATCCAAATGACAAATTCACCAATTCTACTGATGAAAAGTGGAAGAAGCTAGTTAAGCAGAGTAAATAAACACAGAAAAAAAAGGGACAAAGGGGGGATAAATTAACATTAATGAACTATCAGAACCATAGTCAATGGGTAATTCAACAAGGTTGCAATAATTCAAAGTCTCAAAATGCACGTCGAGCATCATATATTCAACTTAGAAGAATGCAAATTTTGGTTGTATCCTTGATTTTCAAAAAAATTAAAAAGAAAATGTCCTACTCTCTTTTTTTGGGAGGGGCAGGGGAGACCCACCTGATTTATTGAAAAGAATAGTAAAAGTCACAATAAAAAAAGAGAAAAAAGAGGTGAGAAAATGCCAGTGAAGGCTCATAGTGAGGTTTTGTGGTGTCATGAAATTTCATCTGGAAATTGAAAAGTTGCAAAAGAAAGAACTTTCCCTGATCCATAATACAGCTTTATGTAAGGACCATCACCCTAGGTCCCTGATGCAGACTACTGAATGTAAAGACAATGGATATGACATACTCCTTTTTCATGACCTGAGTTGTCTAGGTGCTCCTTTTAAATGAATGTGACCATAACCTTTCTAAAAGAATGTTTCCCCAACCATGGTAAATTATTAAAGCAATCTTCACTTTGAGGCAATCTCTTCCAGGATTTCTTTGGACAACAGTAACCACAGGCCATATCTAGTTTTGTTGAGCAATTTTTTTAGAAAACCACTTGTCTAATCAAAGAACATATCATCATAATATTCATAGGAAGAAAATAATCGTACATGATCCTTGATACCTATCTACTTAGCAAACCATGGTTTCAAAAACCACCGGAATGGGACAATAGGACCAATACCATATTGTTCTGGCATGAAGCCAGCACCAGTACAAATGCGGGGATGCTGAAATAGCCATATCGATATGTACGGTCTGTATTGGTATGTATCAGCAGTACCATACCAACCGTACTGATTGGTACCAATAGTTTTTCAATTTTTTTAAAGCTATCAGTTTCGGTACCTACCATCGATACCTCTACTGTATAGATACCGTACTGTTCTGATGAAACAAACAGTATAGAGTTCCATATTAGTATTTAAAACCTCGTACCAAACATTATATGTATGATTAATGGATTTCTTAACTACTCCATGCACGCACATATCCATTGTCTTTGTGTTCAGCATCCAGCTTACAGTTTTTTACTAGCATGTGCTTGTTTATGGCTATTTACATGACACGCAACCAATACCCCAGCTAAAAAGCTTCAAAGTTATATGTTTCTTTGGCACCGTTCATGACATTGCCTTTGCTTGATATATGATAGGAAAAACCAGGATATTTCCCATTTGATATGAGAGGCTTCTAGCTATGAGTGTCTTGCAAGGCTTTTATTTTGCAATTTTACATAAAACATCACTTCAGATGGCTCGCTGCCCGTTCTTCACATGATTTCAAGTCCCTCCTTAGTTTGTAAAATGCTAGCTCTTCCCTTGGTGATCTCTTCTTGCTGTAAGCAATACAGCTCTGATTTAATTCATTGCGCATACGCCATATATATGAATCATAGTGTTCCCTTTCATCTCATTGTGTTGCCGATTTCACAAGGCTGGCCTTCCAATTTGACAAGCAGCAAAAAGTGTTCCAAGAACCTTGGATAATGAATGCCAATGAAAGAAACTTTCACACAAACTTGTCAAAAAAGAAAGGGAAAAAACCGACTTTATCGTTGTCAGTGAGTCTTAAGAACCTGTTTGACATCGTTTATTTTGTGTTTTTGATCATACAAATTAGTAAAATACCACGTGGAGATTGATGTCAAAGATAGCGCACAAACTTTCTGCTATCCCTTGCTTCGCTCTTTTCTGAAAGCAATAAATCTTTGCCACGAAAAACTCCCAAGATTTAACAAACAATTTGAAAAAAAAATAAAAGGGCTTCATCATACATGTTGTTCAACCCTGTTCATTTTTCTTCTTGGGTTTTTGAAAGAAAAAAAATTAGAAAACCAGATCAATATCCAATAAGCCCTACTTCTTATTTCTAACCAGGTATTAAAAACCCTAGACTCGGTACCAGTCCAGCCCTAGATCAATAGAAACAAGAATCTCCAAAAAGAGAGGATAGGAGAAGAGAATTAGCACAAGCCGAGTAACCAGGAATAGGAGGAATAAATATGTATAAGAATTTAACAATGAAATATTATGAGAAAGTATGCGGAGTGTGACATATATTTACCACTTGGAGTTTATCGCAGACGAGAGCTTGGATCTGGGGGAGGATATCTAGGGCTCCGCCTTCCGACATGGATTCGGGCAAGAAATTCCGCTCAGCCCTAGATGCCGGCGATCAGAGATTAGAGGCGGCCGCGAGGGAGGAAGGAGAAGGTTTCACGACGCGAGGGAGGAGAGAGAAAGTTCGCGCCGCGAGGGCTCCATTTCCCGCCCTTTCTACGCTGCGGTTCCAGTGGGGGAGGTTTTTAAGGGAGGCGGAAATTCGCACGCGCGAGCGACGTAGCGATTGAAGAGAACGGAGAACCGACCGAGAGGGAAATTGGAACTCGTAGTAGTCGAAGCAGTTGGATCCAGAAGGATCGGAAGGTGCTGGCGTGGGCCACCTCTTGTTTGAAAATTTCGATAATAATAATAAATAATAAAAGAGCCTTGCAAGCTAGGCTGCCTCCATGGCCAGCCATTCTAAAAGTACCATATGAGCCAGAGAGGAAGCGTCGTCTCGAGCATTTTACAATTTTTTGTTTTCCAACTTTATTGGATATAATAATAAAGAATAAAAGAGTCTTCCAAGTTAAGTATGTATTTAAAGAGGCTAATAGAGCTGCAAATTGGATAGCTGCATGTTTGACCAGTCATTCAAAAAGTACCCTACGAGCCGGAGAGGGAGAGTCACCTCAAGCACTTTGCGAACTTTTGTTTTATGATTTTATTGGATGTATTCATATCCAGTATGAAATACTTATTTTAGCAAAAAAAAAATGAAAAAAAAAAAAGAAGGACCGACGCTATTTAATTGGCGTGATGTCTCGTTGGACAGCTCACATCAAGATTTGAGTTGGCCATGTTAGCCTTAGGCTTAAGGTTCACAACGGGTGTGTTACATGGTGTGCCGCACTAAACCTGGCAAACAATTCCCATAATTCAGGGTTGGAGTGTTTAATTATGTGTTTGAATTGACGTTCATTTGAACATTGGCCGTTGCAAGTTCATCGGGCATTGCTCATATCTGCATTTTTTCACCTTTTAAAGGAAATACTAGCGAGTAGATACCTTCGGGGCATGTTTAAGAAAACATTAATAATCAAAGTATTGAAATGAATGTATAAATAATAAACAGAAAAATCAATAAAAATAAAAATAGAAAATAGTGAAATACAAAAAAAAAAGTAATAGAAGAGGCAAATGTGGATTAGAAATAATGTGCATGGATTGGATAAGTTACAAAGAAGTAGAATTATAAAGTAGAGTAATATCTAATTGATATGATGATTAAAGATATTAAAATTGATACTTTTATAAAGAACATGATGAATTGAAATGTCAAAATATATATAGAAATGTAACTTAAAAATAAATAAAAATAAAAATAAACATAGCATAATAAATGAATAATGAAAATACATGGAGACGAGAACAAAAGGGGATCAAAAAAATAAATATTTTAAATGATTTAATCATGAGATGAAATAAAGTATATGAGTGAAAATTAAAAAAAAAAGAGTTTTGAAAGTAGAATGTAAATTTAATAAGTTAATAAATTTTGAATCATAAAGGAAAATCTCTAACAAAGAAAAAAGAATAAAAAAATAATAATATTTTAAAATAAGAATTATGTGAGCATATAGTGAAATATATTATATAGGGGTTTGCAAAGGAGGGATGGAGATTTGAATTAGAGTTGTTCATGAGTCGGGCAGTTCGTTTAACCCGCTCAAGCTCGAAATTTTTTGCGCAAGCTCAAGCCAAAGGTTTTAGGCTCGAGGGATTGAGCGGAGCTTAGTAATTAAACTGGTAAATCTCGGGCTTGGGTGATAATGAGGTTGACGCTTATTTTCATGTATCAACTATATTTTGGGGATAATTATGATTCTTGTATTTCAATGGAAAACAAATTTTGTGGTTGAGGTGTTATTCAAAATAAAGTTATTTGGCACTAAGGTAACTTGTGTTGGTGCAGGACATTTGGGTTCAATGTAATCAGCTTCTATCCATTCTAGCACTATCAAGTAAAAATAAAACTAAAAATCACATGAATGATTAAATATTGTATCGAAAATCAAAGAACATTTCACTGGCTGTTTGTTAGAGCGAGCATGACTTTATAGCTTGCTCTCATGTTCAAATTATGTCTCACAAATATGCACATAAATATCATGCAAATAAAAGAAGGAGATGCTCGACTATTATATCCCGAGAAATCAATTGTGCGAATATTGATTGAAGTATTCTAGAACAAGAGAACAAAAAGACAATCTATTATAAATATCAAGTATTTAAGCATACGGCTCTATTTTTGAACAATATCACTTTTCTTTCATGGACATAAGCAAATATCCTTGTCCGCTCCATGCAACACGGACCCATGTATCTCCTCTTTTTTTTTTTTCTTGTCGAGAAAATCTCTTTTTTATAGTCTTCATTTGAAGAGCATTCATAAAATATGATATTATTGCTGTCTAAAATCTGGAATGAACGAAGTTTGATCGCTCCATCTTCATTGGTAATAAACAATAATGCTTCTTCCCCAAAATCTTTTTGAAATTTATTCCATTCACAATTTTTGTCCTGACAATTTAAAAAATCGCATATTTACCATACTCGACACTGCTATCAGATTTACAATGGTAAATATAGTAATATATGAAAACAAATATTATAATGTATTTAGAATTTATTGGAAAATTGGGCTGAAAAATTTATTGAATTTGTAGATAAGGTCAGTACAACCAATAAAATTATATAATTACAAGTTGGGCTAAATCTATATTCTATAAGGCTGTGAACGAATTGGGTCGGATTCTAAATTTTGACACATTCTATTTTCAAATCAAGTTTGGATTTACTAAATTCAGACTTGGCTCATGTAAAATTTAGATAATTTTAAACTTATGCATAATATCTAAAGCAAGGTGAAAGAAAAGCGGGGGAGAAGACGGTGGAAATTCAGGAGGGGTTTGTACTTAGCATTGGCAGTAGTTGGTGGCAAGCGTATTGTTTAAAGAGGAGCGGCGTAACGGGCGGACGGCTGCTCTGATTTTTTTTTTTTTCCACCAAGTTCGAGGACTTTTAGAAGGTCGGTTTGGGAGTATAGACATTGGAATTTGGCGACGAAAGTGGGCCGATTAAACCTTTGTGGCTGGTGTAGGCGTCGGTGCTGCCACAACGTGGCAAAAATGGGATTTGTTAGACCGGGATTTGGTGAACCAATGGGGGCTGATACCTTGTCAAGTTGGTGGATAGGTAGCTAAGACTTGAAGCTCTTTTCTAGATTAAAATATAGTCATGTTGAAATCATAGCGATAAAAAAATCTTATGTTAGGTAACTTAATTTTTGAACTCATGTTACATGATTAGTTGGTAGGACATCATAATGTCATGTAACCAAGTTTTAGATCAGCAATGACCTCAAGTCCTCAACTGGACCTGATTTGGATTCGAATCCGAGTGAACCCAGACCTAAATTTTTGTGTGTTGAATCTGAGTTATACATGAATCCGACCCAACCTAAATGACCCATTGGATCAAAAATTATAACCATAGATCCGAACCAACCTTTTATTGAGGTGAGTCTGGATCCAAAATTATGATTCGAATAAGAAATCAGATTGGATTAGGATTACTCATGATCCGATCCAACTCAACCCATTTGCATTTCTATATTCATAAGTATCCAAAAATAACTTTGGAATAGGCCGGTCTGAATCCTAAAGGGAGAGAAAAAACTCTATTTGGACGATTGGCTGAACATCCTATTGAATTTGTGGATCAGGCAAATATGACCAATAAAATTATACAATTACAGACTAGGCTAAATCTATATTCATAAGTATCCATAAATAGCTCTGGAGTAGGATGCTCTAAATTTTATAGAAAGAAAAAAAAAATCTTAGCTCACTCCATAACTATTACCGGATATTTATGAATATAGATCTACTTCGATCTATAACCTATAATTTTTCTCTAATGAAGTTTTTATCATAATCATCTAATTATAGTATAAAAAAATAAAAATGTATCGAAAATCCTGAAGGAAGGGGATTTTTTTTCTTTTTAGGGACAAGCCGTTACGGAAAAAAACAATCCAAATCTTCAGGATATAATAGTACCATCCAATAATATTTGCAAGACCCAACGCGTGTCTCAAGCTCCCTCCAACTTGTAACGTAAAATGTAACACCGACACACCACGCAATAAATGCACGCGGCCGCAAACGTTGGAAGGAAAGCTCAAACCGAGAAGCCATGCCACACTTTTGTCAAACGAACTTAGCGGAAACTTTCAACTAAAAAAAAATTTGTACATATTTTGTCGCTTTCGAAGATTCAAGAAAAGCGCTTGATGAACCCCGTGGTTTCATCGGAATCTAGGCTATAGAATTCTCAGATACCCACTCCTCCAGGCTCGTTCCGCACGTCCCAAACACGACAGCTAAAGAACGTATTGGTAACATAAAACTCGGCAACCACTAATCAGTAACTATAAAGGGTTTGCACCCGCCATAACCTTTACCTATTTATATAAGCACCTGCGGCGAAGGGCAATTCAAGAAAATTTCGGGTCGGAGAAGGTCGCATACATACTCCGCGTCCGAACACCCGGCAGATCTCCTTTCCGTTTTCTTCCATTGCCCGGGACGGCGACTTGGAAACTAAAACAACGACGTCACGCCAAGGTGCTCACCTGATACTTCGCTGATTCCCTCCCCTCCCCCTAACTTCCTCCCCTCTCTTCCAAGATCGATGGATCCGACCAGAGATAAAGATCTCATGAGCTGATCGATTTCTTGGATCTTATTGCGATTGTTCGAGATCAAGAACCGTCTTGGATCGGTTCTGGAGTCCGTCCTTTTCTTGAATTGATTCCGCCGGAATCCAATCCAAGAAGGGATGATCTGAGGCCAAGAACCGAGGAGGAGGAGGAAGAAGAGATGGGAGAGGGCGACGTGGAGGCGGAGAAGGGAGAAGAAGCAGCGGAGAGGAAACCTGACGAGGCCCCGGCCGAGAAGCCCAAGTCTCCGATCCATAAGGATCCGTCGTTCTCCAGTTGGCGCGAGGAGGACGGGATCGAGCGGTTGAGCCGCTCGCCTGAGGGATCTCTTCGCACCAGCTCGGCGGAAGGATCCGAAAATTTTGAGCTGCCGTTGCTTCAAGAAGAGGGAACGCCGAGAGGGACACCGGATCCGGAGAGTCAGAGATCGAGCTACTTCCGCCAGAGGAGCCAGGGGAATATGATCGGGAAAAAGTTCGCTTCTTTTGACGTGGAGAACGGCTTGCACACCAGTGAATCGATGACAAAGCTGGAATTATTGGAACAGTCTGCCCAAAACTCTATTACTGCTGTTATGGTGCTCAAGACGTTGTTTTATATCCTGATTTGGTATACTTTCAGCACTTGTTTGACACTGTGAGTGCCTATTTCTTTCTAGTTGTCTTGGTTCTATCTCTATTACGTTCTTTGCTTTATGGATGATTTTCTTTCTTTCTTTCTTTCTTGATCTAGATATAATAAGAATCTCTTGGGGGATAAATTAGGAAAATTTCCAGCTCCGTTGTTGATGAATACCTTCCACTTCACGTTACAAGCTGTTTTGTCCAAGATTATATTGTACTTCCAGTCTCGTGGTTCTGATAACAATTTACCAATGACATGGAGGGATTACTTCATCAAAGGTAATGAGTGGTCTTGCTGCCTATTTATATCTTTATTGGTCTGGAAAAAACATGGATACAATGCATAGTCATTAGGAATTTCAATTCTTTAATTTCATGAGAATCTATGTGTGAAATGCTTTAGATTTCGATGATACCGGATAATACATAATAATGTCTGCAAGGTTAACATGGGTTTGACGAAAGTATAATATTTCACTAAGTATTCATGTGCTTGTCAGAATTGCATACAACAAACAAATGTTTTAGCTTCATTAGCATTCGGGAACACCATCAACCCAACTTTAAGTGATGTGGACGGTTTACTGAAAAATGAAAATGAACAGTAGATAAGGGTTAGGCTTCCTTGTTATAATCCTTTGTCAAAGCCTGAAAAATCCTTGGGAAGAACCATTTGCTAAAATAGAGTATTTAGCTTAAACATATAGTTTGTTGTTCACTCAAGCTTCTTGTATATAATGCTATATTCTGTTGGATATCAAAGATGGTTCCAAAGCACAAGTAACTTCAAACTGAAAAAAGATCTTAGGGTGTGTTTGGTTCGCGATTGGAATCGGAATCAGAATACATTGGAATAGGAATCAGAATGTCCATATTCTCTGACATGTTTGGTTCAGAATTAGATTGGAATCGGAATGAGATTTGAATACTAGAAGAGAGTCGAGATTGAATTTTGGAGGGGCATTTCCATTCCCTATTGAAATCGGAATGGGAATGAGACTGCCCCAAACCAAACAGCAGGATTGGGAGTCACTCATTCCCATTCTCGTTTCAAAGTCCAACTTCCCCAAACCAAACGTGCCCTTAATAGAGTTTGAAAGAATAGAATTATGGAATCATAATTTTGAACCTTAAGTTTGATGATGGTCCATACAAATGTAAAGAATTTAGATTTTGAAACTGAGGATGCTAATTTATGCCATAATAGTAGAAGTGAAAACACCATAAGATGTAACTTAACATGTTTTTGTGGTGAAAATTTCCATAAAGGTAGAATTGATAACAGTAAAGGATGTAGAATGAGCAAAGAAGAAATACTTGAATATAAGGGGGTTCATGGTTGTAGAAAATGAATAATGTAAGAAGCATTTGAACAAGGAGCATTGTGGACTTCGATGTTGTTTTGTTTTGCTTTGCATTCTTTGTTGTGCTTCTGTTCATCTTTCTTCATGTTCTAAGAGCTTGAGGATCAGATGTCCAATACCTTGAGAATAGAAAGGTAGCATAAGAAGCAGAAAGGGGGGGAATGTACCTATGGAGAGTCTTTTTGCATATATGTATGACAATATCCTGAAATATACCCTGCTAATAACATGATGCATAATCTGAGGGCATTATTAAAAACTCGAGGATGCATGAAGTTGGTCTTCCATTCAAATACTAGTATGGTTAATCATATGGGTTATGCTGATGCATTATCATATAATACGAAAAAATAACTTATCAATGATTTGTAACTTATATTGCTGATGTTTAGGATGCTTCACATATAAGAAAAAATTGCACATGCATGTTTATATATTAAATTTCCCTTGGTTTGATCTTAAAGAGAGATATTGCTAAGAAGTATTCATTTAAGTTTTGATGTCAACATATAGGTGCCAAATTGTTTGACATAGATAGGTCAAACTTGTTATCTGGGTATTGTAACACAGCTGTTCTTACAGATTGGAAATTCTATTTGTGTATGTTTTAATTTTTTTACAAGAGAGCTTGGGCTTTCTATACTTATCCATGTCTTATTAAAACATTTTCTCATTTTACATATGAATACATTCTTTTGCTCATTGTTGAGACCAAGAATATAGTTTTAGGTAAGAGGAAGAGGTAAGCCTTGTAAACTTCTACATTTGTTAGGCTTGGGTTGTCTTCACATGTAGACCTTAATTCTCAAGAGAATGGGAATGGCTTTGTTAGTCGGACCAACTATATGGTTAGCAATCAGCACATATCGTGTCCTTGATCTTAGAAATATATGGCTCCACCAGGATCTTCTACTTCTAAAACATATCTATATTATTGTTCTTTTGTTTTGGTTGACAATATTAAGACTGATATTTCGTGAAAAGCTGTGCAATTTAGTGTGCCTATGGAGATTCTAGTGAATGTTCATGTGCTGGCATGTGTTAATGCAGCTTTCTCATCAAAATTGTTACTTCATGCTTTATAACAAGGTCGGCGGAATCAGTACCGGGCACCGTACCAGTTTTCCGTCGGTGCGAGTCGGTATGGTCGTGCCGGGCTTGTACTGACGGAGGAGAGGCACGCAAAGAGAAAAAGAGAGAGAGAAAGGGGAGAGAGGAGGGAGGCCGGCAGAGGGCAGCCGACTTCACTTAAAAATTCAAAATTTTTAAAGGCTGCGGCCGGACCCCTATTTCGTTCGAAACAAGAAAAGCGGCCGTGGCCTAGGCCGGCCCTCCGTTGGCGTCCCGCCCTCTCCTTCCCTTCCCCGCTCGCTCTCTCTTTCCTTCTTCTTCTCTGGCTCCAGCAATTGTTTTCGTTTCCGTTGCTGAAACCGTACCGGTGAGCTTCACCGGTACGGCTCGGGACGGCCGGAACTGCCTGGTTCGGGACAGTTCCGCCGACCCTGCTTTATAACTTCATTATATGCATCTTTATGATATCAAGAGACTAACTTTATACATTTTCATGTAGCTTCAAGCATTGAGGATATTGATATCCATACATGAATCTTAAATTATTAATTGCAGCTTGTGACTTCAGTTCAGAGAAACCGAAGAAATATATTATGTTCATTAAATCTGTTTGTCTATTGCTGGTTTTTAGTGGTCATGGGTCAATATTTGGTTGGTACGTACATTTCCAAGTTCCAACTATGGAAATGCAACCACAACCATAATTTAAGGCTTGTACCAAATAACTGAGCTGGAAAACAATCATTCATCTAAGAGCCACATTATTTATCATCATCATTTTTTCATGTTTTTTGTCACGTTATCGGTCCATTCTCCATCATCTGACCTCTTGACACAAATCTGAGTAGTTCTACTCATAAGCGCCTTCTTGGATCTTCAGTACATGTGCACCATCTTGGCTGGCTTCTTATAAGTTCTATCTGTTTTATGCAGTCATTTCTAACCCAGTTCCTTTTTCATCATGTGTCTACCTTGAAAGTCTTTCTTGTGGTATGTGTGTTATGTGCATGGACAGCTGTAGAGTAGTGAGAATTTCAACTGGTTGGTGTACCCAAGAATCTTCCTCCTAGTCTGTGTTCCATTGCTTTCTTCTTTGCTTTTCTTTTTTCTTTTTTTTGCTCTGTTAGAAGCATGGAACTTACAAGACTTCTAAATGACATGTTCTTTTGATTTTCTTTCTTTCTTTCTTTCTTCCTTCTTTTCAATGCTGATCCAGTCTCCAATATCCCTCACATCTCTAAGTCATATGCTATTTTGCTTGCTGGTCATGCAGGAATTCTCTATGTATAATGTTAAATAAGCACAGTTTGCATGCTGTAGAAGTTTGGGCAGTGACTACAAAAAATAATTACTTTAACAGGATGTCGCTTACCATATCTATTAATTGTGGCATGTGCTGTAAACATAAATTTCTTTATGTCAATTTCTAATCAGTCAGCTTAAGTTTGAGGGTCCAAGGATTTTGTGCTGACAAATAACTTTTCTAACGATCTTTGCCATTTTGGCCTTGTAGATCTAACCAGGCGCATTTTGTTCAGAACTTTCTAATGCTAATGTTACAGATGGACTTTACTTTTCGCAGTTGTGCCAACAGCTATTGGAACTGCACTGGATATAAACCTGAGCAATGCTTCTCTTGTGTTCATATCTGTTACATTTGCTACAATGGTCTGTTTCTTGCTCATTTAAAAAAGAAGTTACCTTTCTGTTTTATTTTTACCCCAGCTGTGTTACTAACAAGGTTTATTTATTTTTAACTTCTTATTGATATTCTGCCTTTGACCATCTTATGCAGTGCAAATCTGCCTCTCCAATTTTCCTTCTTCTATTTGCTTTTGCATTTAGGTGAGTTTGGGTGTACTTGGTTCATCTTAGTTATAATTAGCTTACATTATTGCTAGATTGAGTAATTGCAATTCCTTTATTTTCTATTATCATAAGTACATGGCTTCATTTAGTCATCTTAAGGCTTTGACACTAATTTTCTTTTGCGTTCTTGAACACCTAAAGCTCGAGCCGATGTTAACTATATTAAATTTATGTAGTTTAACAGTGCCATTCTTCCCCTACCATTGTTCAGAGTTTGATCTAATTTGGCAATGGAGTTTAGGTCTATTTTATTTATCAACGATGAATTTGAATAATCCTGTAGATTTTAATTGCTAGGCCTTAAGCTGAAATGGTAATAGGTGTTCTCTCAGTACGTGGAATGTAGCTTCTGCTATCTACTACAAGTTAAAGAAAAAATTTCACTGGCTAAGTTGGTCTCTAACAACTCGTTCTAGGTTTGGTTTTATTGCACTGTGATTGCAAGTAAGATTAATGTTTCCATAATAGGAAATTTGCATGACTGAAATGCATTCTAGATTAAGGGCATGCTGCGTGTTAGAACCAAGTGGAAGAGATGTAGTTGTCGACCTGGAATGGCTATGATGTTTGAGGGAAAACTGTAGAACAAGTGATCAAGAAAGTTGTAGAGATCTGTGTTCAATTTTTTGGTACAGACCTGAATTGTCTTTGACCTCAAATTGGTTAAGGCTTAAGCAAAGGACTTTGATTGTTGGAGGGTGCATAAATCCTAGTAAGGGAAGGGACGTTGAGAAACTTTTTTGTGATAAAAGTAGAGAAAGATGTTTGAACTTTAGAAAAACTTTTGGTTGGCATATGTGCAATGATGATAAACAAAGGCAAGGGTGTTGCCGAATAGGAGAGGATCCCATGCCGTGAGACATTTTGATATGCTCTATTCCCATATCAACCTTTATTCATTTAAGCCACAATGAAGCTTGATATTTCACTATGGGTGGATAGCCTGAAAGTTGAAGTCCCATTCCATTAATTGAGTTCGGTAACTTCAGTTATACTTAAATAGGAGAAAAAAAAATGAGGGAAAAATTTGGACCTAAAAAAAATCTTTGTTAAGTGATAAATTTCTTGAAAAGATTTGATTATCAAGGATACATGGTGAAAGGGATGATACAAACACTAAATACTTCATTAAGCTTTATTTGTTAAGATGTCTTAACCAGTGAGCCTTCCATCTACATGGGCCAAGATTATGGATCGGAGTTTGATCTTTTAAAGTTTATATGTCTTCGTTTTTATGCATGGTGCCGAAATTTAACCCAATGCTGTGTATGAGATGGCCATGCCATGAGACCTAGAAGGCCAGTTGGTGGCTATTAAGAACAACCATGTTGTTTGTAAAATTTCAGATCATGTAATTGGGGAGCAACCTTGCTAGATTCCTATAAGAAACATTCTAGATGAGGAGGAAAGAAAACAAGGCTTTGTAGAAGAAATTTGATTTTCATTTTTGTGAAGCAAATTGCGAACATAAACCAACTTTTTATACTCATATAGGAAAGAGAATATAAGAGTAAATGTATCAGTCTTCATTTGTTGTAATCTAAAATAGAGCAAATGTGGGTACAAAAACATGTATGCATTTTTGGAGGTCCACTTGTTAAGAGTGATTATAGTCAAGAAACAACTCTATGAAAAGGTAAAAAATTATGCTACCTATATACCTATATTTGTTGTTTAATGTTCAATTTGGCTTTAAATTGTATTAAAAAATAAGAATAAAAATTTTTATTGGTTTTTGGGTGGAAGCAGGATAACTATGGGAAAGGCGAAATGTACATGAATTATATCATGGTGCTTTTCTGCTTATATTCGCCATTGCAGAGTATGTTGCATAAGCTAAATGATTAGCAGGTAAAGTGAATGATAGTATAGTCTGACAATCATGTTATGTAGACCAACTCAAATATCCCACTCATCATCATTATTATCATTGACTGCCAATTCTGTATGCTTCAGTACTGGATTATTGGGGGATAGCAATACACTGAAGTTCCAATGTATTCTCTTGGCTTAAATTGCATTTAGACCGGCTTTTAAGAGTAAACATTGTTTCCAGACTAAAAGATTGGTTTGTTATGGACATGGGTGTCCAATGACGAGTACAAGATTGATAAACCTACAAGAACATGTAGGTTTTTCTTATTTACATGTGGTGTAAGCTGCACCCTTTACATCCCATGTGTAGGCCTGCCTGTGTGTCACATGGAAGCTAATAACCTGTGCAAAGTTAAGGTGGGTCTTGTTCATGTTGTGTATAGGCGATAAAAACCAGTTGGCCTGTGTACACCTCATGACCAGAGTTGGCCACAAGTGCCACAGGGGCGAGCATACAGAAACAAATGGTAGTCAAGTTACAGATCTTGATCATTGTTTCCCCTTCTCTATTTTGTTCAGGTGATGTAAATTTTGTCATATTGTTGATTTGATTCTTCTAAATTCCTCAATTTTTTTACACGTGTAGGAGTCTATTATTCAGGTGATATTATTATTGATTTTGTCATATTATTTTATTTAGGTGATGTAAATTTTGTCATATTATTGATTTGATTCTTCTAAATTCCTCAATTGTTTTTACAAGTGTGGGAGTATGTTTTGGGTTTTTATGCATGCGAGAACAAGTTTCTTGCGGAGGAGTATATTCATACACCAGTTGCTTTTTAGGCATGCCACTACAACCAAGAGACTGCTTATGTGGATACTTGTATAATATTTTTGTTTTCATCAACTCTTTGTTTTCGAACTATTCCTTGTAAAGTGAAGTTTCAGTATGACTATATGGATTATGGGGGCTTATTTCAAACTGCATACAAGGGCATTTTGTGGAGGTTAGGTGCCACTTTAATACTTGAAAGATCAGCAAATTTTCACTCTATTTACATCTTAGATGGCTCGTTGGCTTCAGCAATGGCAGTGACAATGTTCATTGGCTGTAGTTAGTAAAGAGGTCCTAGATCTCAGAAAAGTCACTAGCAACAGCTTTCATTGATTAAACACTGGCCAAAACAGACAACAAGCAAAAAAATCACCATATATAGCATCAAGGAATGTGGAACCATCTTGAACTGCCCGGTTTAGGGCGTACTGAGTTGTGTCGGCGGCGGACCAGGATAGTTCCAATATTCAAAATGAGAAACCGGCAAGAGGGGGAGAGGGACAAGGAAAGAGAGGAAGAAAGAGAGGGGGGACGAAGGGAGAGGGAGAGGGAAGGAGGGTTGCCTGAGTGCTGCAAAGGGCCGAAGGAGGGGCTCTGCCCTTTGGACCCTTGTTTCTTTTGAAACGAGGGTCCTTTGTTGCCGACTTCGCTTAAAATTTTCAAAATAAAAAAAAGGGGCTCAAATTTTAATTGAAGCTAGCAACTCCCTTACCGACTTTACTTAAAAGTTCCAAAATAAAAAATAGGCCTTGACGGACCTCTCCTCTGGCCCTCTGTGGCCCTCTGGTGGCCTTTGGAGCCTCGAGAAATCCTCTATCCCTCCTTTTCTCTTCCACCCCCCTCTCTCTTTCTTCTCTCTCGTTCTCCCTCTCCCTCGCCCTTTTTACTTTGTTGGTACTGGTCCGACATGGAACGGCACGGGGGCATACCGAACTGTGCTGCCGGCCGACGGGTTCAGGCTCCGGTATTGGCATGGTGAACCTTGTATAGCATACTTAGTGCTGTCCTTTTTCTTCCACTATATTCTGTTCTATTGTTCTTGGGATATGTAACCATTATGTTCCTTTTGTCTCATTAACTTTGGTACAATGGCCTTCCCCTTTGCAGTTAATGCCTTTTGTTCAATACATTTTTCTGTTTCTATGTATTTGTTATATTATGGTGAATTACCATAATTGTTTTTTCTGCTTGTATATAAAATCTTTGGCTGATTCCTAACCTGATAACAAGTCTTTTAGATGCAAGGTTCATGATATCATTCATATTTTCTTTCTTTTATTCTTCCCTTTTCTGTTTTAAGTACTCATGTTTGATGTCACTCTTAATAATTTCGTTTCAAAGGTTGGAAAATCCCAGCATCAAGCTTCTAGGTATTATATTCATCATTTCCTTTGGAGTTCTATTAACAGGTATATTTATTAATTGCAACCCAGTGCTGCAGTTTGTGATATGTTGTCTATCAAGAATAACTTTGTATAGATCTTATTTCTAACGTAGAGGAATGAGAAGAATTGAGATATTTGAAGGCATTTGCAATCATAAATTTTGTCAATACTGAGGATTCAGATGCTTATCTATTCATGCTTTTTTCTATTTTTCATATGATGCAAATTATGAAAGCCATATATTGAATCTTAATACGTCCAATCACTTAGTCATTGGTCATCTTGCTGACTTTCTCCATTGATTTTACAATTGAGATCTCATTTATATATGTCATGAAGTTTATATGGAAAAAGAAAAATAATGCAAAGAATGTGTCCAACTAGGGGTGCAGCTGGTTTATCTTCACCCACCTGCCTATAAGCCTCAAGGCAGCCTTGTATGTTGTAGCTTTGAAGCATGACAAGAGAGGATGTTTAAGAAGCTTTCTTAGAAAAATTTATATTCATAAAAGTTAATATGGTAGAATGGCTGAAGAATCCATGCAAACTGTCTGAAGTTAGTTGCTCGCAATTATCCATGACCAGAATTTATGAATTTGTAAAGTTACAAACATGTGACTGTTGTTAGCTGTTCAATATTTCTTGGCAAGAATGCCTATGAAAGATGCCATAATTGTTTCAAACAAGGTTTTGAATTTTGGTTCTTGTGGCTGTGCCACTCACCAGCTACTATGGTCTGTGGTCTGTGCATTGCAGTGCCTGCCACGCTGGTCCATGTCCAGCGGTGTATTGAAACAGAAAAAGGGGAATCCTTTTTAATTAAAAATTTTTATAAAAAGGGTTAAATAAGTGTTGTGCTGATCCATGCCATGTTGCCAACACTTGAAAGTTGAAACCATTGTTTCAAGACCTCCTTCATACTCACCAACATCCTAGTGTTTCCATCCTGATTTAATAAATAATGTTATACTGCTATTGTATTTTTAGGCAACTAGGTTCGAATATGAAAAACAAGATCCCCATGGCGAGATCTTGTTGGTGGGCCTACTGTATAGCATCCAGCCTGAACCTAACAGCTACTTAACGTCTAGCCTCCCATCACATCTCCTTGTGGAGCTCAAACCTATTACCTCGTCATGGGTTGACTCCAGGTCAACAAGGGCTTTTCTAAATCCTATATCAGCAAGAGGTCGGTCCATATAGTCGAAGAACTCTCTCTGTCCCATTTAAAAAGCTTACCAAGAAATTGACTTGACCTATGAAGTGATATCAAATAATTCTCAACTTGTTTCCCACAAAGATGGATAGAAAACTTCTCAAGTCAGAATCCAAGTCATTCTTAAGGCTGCCTTTGCAAACATTGAAAATTATTACTAATATCCAAAAATGAGTGGAAAGAGGACTCTAAATTCCAGCTGCATCCTATGTGCTTTAAGATACAAAACCACAATAGAAGAAGCTTGCCGCATTAATGTTGCTATATCTCCATGCTCAATTATCTCTCCTTTCCTTCAAAAGTCTCAACTTGGCCTTTCACCTCTTCTTTACTTATATTTCCAGAAGGAATTTTAAGATTGTTTTAATGTCAGGAATTTTGCCTCTATATTTTATTTACCACCACATACCTCAACATATGTTGTTGAAAGAAATAAATCATCAAAATCCTCGATCTGTAGGCATGAAAATTGGATAACTTTGGATTTTTTTTTTCAACTCATTTTGTTGTAAAGGAAAGCTAAGGAACTTGGCAAAGAAAAGGACCTTTTGACTCACAATCTACATCAGTGCATCATCCTTGACTAAGACTTCTTAGAAAAGTTGAAATTATAAATGATATTCAGGAAATTGTTGCATAGAGATTTGCAAAGAGCTTTTTTTCCCCCAACCCCATCTTACAAGCGTTTGCCCATACAAACTGGGTTTGGCTTTATATATGTATTAAAGCACGAACATTTAAAATCAAAGAACTTGTTATGACTTATGACATCTAGAGTTTTAACTCTCTATGACCGGTCTTAACTTGATGCCAACCTTCTAAAAATTGGTGTGGAATACCCAACCAAGGCAATAGTGTTGAAAAGACGCTTTCCAGCTAATGTAGAAGATTAGTTGGTAGAAAGTAAAACCTACCATACTTGTAATGCTATTTGATCTCATGCAACTATCGAGAAACCTTTCAGGACTTATTTTCTTTGAAAATAATCTAGATGAAGATGTGAGAAGTGATATAATGATTTTCTTTTGTTTCAGACAAATTATATGCTTTAGAGCCCTCAAGTAAACACAATCTAACCAAACACTAAAAAAAAATCAATAAATATTGAATATAATATCTATAGCAGAAGTCTAATTGTTTAATGTTTATATTATTCTGAGGTGTCTGACGAGTTTTGACCATGTGGATGATAAGTAACGTTCTGAAACTAGAGATGGAATGCTATAATCTGATTTCCAAGATCATCATAGAGTTAAAAAACGAAGAAGTTTGGGAACATCAAAATATATGAAATTTTGCATGATCATTTTCTTGTAATTCAAGCATATTCTTATCAATACTAATCATCTAATCCTTCTACAAGATGTTCAGCATCTGAGTTGTCTAGCTATTGTCTCTAATAAAATTCTTTGATAACTGTAGCTATGCTTATTTTATGTAGTGCAGACTTACTTTGTCTTTTTTTCCTCACTTCAATTCTAGTAACCTTGCTATCTTAAACTGTCAGTTGCTGATTCTATTTCACTGCACAACTGCCGGTAAATGATGTGATGTCAAGCTTAAAATCTCTAATAGCAGCTTCTCTTGTACAATATTATAGACTAACACAAATTCTGTCAGTTGCTAAGGAAACGGAATTTGAGTTTTGGGGATTTGTTTTTGTTATGCTTGCTGCTGTTATGTCGGGTTTTCGCTGGTGCATGACTCAGCTTCTTTTGCAGGTATGGCTATTAATTCCTGTTTTCAGCTTGCAATTGATATAATTTGTATAGTGGAAAACATGATTGAGATTTCTAAATATTCATTTTGCTTTGATAGTGAAATCTTTGTTTGCTTTTCTCCTCATTTCTAACATTAATGACTTTTTTCTTTGTATATGGCTTTTGAACTTGGTATGAAGAAAGAGGCTTATGGTAAGCAACCTATCCTGCCTCCTTTTAATTTCCTCATAAAACTACAATAAAATTATTGAAGTGCTATAAATTGTGCAGGCACATAGATGTCTGCTCAACTGTCATGAAGTATTTCCATAGAAATCCTGTAACATTTGCCTATCAGATTGGGGTGTTTGTAAAATCAAATATTTTTTTTGTTGGACTTAAATAAGGGCCAAGTTGCCATAAAGTAGTTTGTGCATTAAATTGAAACTTTGACAGAGCTTTCTTTTTTCCTGTATAAGATTGTTAAGGTCATATTAGTTTATTTTGGTGTCGTGCAGGTCTAAAGAATCCAATTACCCTGATGAGTTATGTTACTCCTATGATGGCAGTTGCAACTTTAATCCTCTCCCTTGTAATGGATCCTTGGCATGATTTTCAGACGAATGCCTATTTTGATAGTCCATGGCACATAATTCGGAGTTGCATATTGATGCTTATTGGAGGATCTTTGGCCTTTTTTATGGTGAGAGTTGCATATTTGCTCCAATGATCTATCCATAATCCTAAAAGATTGATGATATCCACCATTATTTTTGTTGAGGTTTTCAACAAATTTAGCTGTTTATTACTATCCTTGTGGAATGGTCATGCACTTAAACAAATTGCAATATTCTTCTCATTGCAGGTTTTAACTGAATATATTCTCATCTCAGCAACTAGTGCGGTAACTGTAACAATAGCTGGTGTTGTAAAGGAAGCCGTCACTATTGTGGTATGAAACAACAATGCAAATTCTACTTATAATTGGTGAAGTAAACTAAGTTGTCTTAGTACGTTGATATAATTGCTGTGATGTTTTTTCGGGCTTTGTTTGGTCACCAAGAAGCTAAAAATGAAAAGAAAACTGGTTAGATAAGAATACCTTTTTCACATTTGGTACTAATATATATATATATATATATATATAAGGACAAAAAACAAAGAGAAAATAATAGGCAAAAGTTTTCTCTAACCAGCCCAAATTTTTGCTGCTCCAGAAGGTAGCTAACTAGCTATTTTGTTACAAAATAATAAACAGACAAGTGGCTAAAGATGAATTAACTATCTTACTAGTGACTCTCTTGACAATTGTCTGAAATGTTTTTGTTCAGCCAAACATGAGCAAACTCCTCTTGTGTTTTCTTTTGGTTATTTTCTTTTCTTTTATTTCATTTTTTTTGGCAACCAAACTGTGTCTTATCTTATTCTAACATCTCTCTCTCTCTCTCTCTCTCTCTCTCTCTCTCTCTCTCTCTCTCTTTCTCTCTCTCATTTACTACTCATCTAATTTGTGTAGATATGTTGATGCTTGAGATTTGTAATGGTAGGTGATTTGCTTTTATTCATTTCCAATCACCACCATGAGAAGGAAAAGGGCAAGAGAAAGCTACACAGGGCAATATGTAGTTCTTCTTCAAGAAATCTTTTGAAATCAATTACGAGTTCAGGGAATAACTAGAAAATACCCTATGGTAGTCCAGTATAGGGGTAGTAATGGTTTAGGGCAAGTTGAATTTGGGTTGGGGTCAAGTAAGGATAATAACAACGTACAAAACCTTGACTGATACCTGATCTGATCTGACATCAGGTCAAGAACTGTCAAACCATACCCACCTATAGGTTGTTTTGCATCATCCATCTGACCCTAACATAATTATTTTGCAATATTCAATCCCCAAGATACCTAATCTAATCTATCAAATACAATCCTTATAATTCTTATTGGCTGATTTCCAATATGATTTAGAAAACTAGTATTAAGAAAATGACCAACCAGTCAAAAAATTCTTACCAAGATCATGATATCCCAGCCTAAATTATTCCGACCAACTAGAATTCTATCCTCATGATCTGTGACAGGTCAAAGCTTTGACCTTTTGGGTCAGAAATTTTGACCCATATGCAACCATAACTAAAAAGGTTGAGTCGGATTTTGAGTCAGGTCAATTTATGCCACCCCTAATCCATTGCGCCTTTTAGAAGGCAATTAAAGTGATATACATGCATAAAAAAGGGTTTTCAAGTGCATAACAGTAGTCAATATACACGTACACTGCAGACTATAAACTTTCTTCTAAGACCAATCTTTAATGGTATTTGTAAATGATTTCATATCCATTTTTTCATTCCTAAACCATATTAAACCATTTGAAGTCCACTGCATCGCTTGTATATTTAACTGAAACTAGTGGTTAAGAAACAAATCATGCAATTAGCCAACTATTACCTATTTTATCTATCGATAGTTGATTAGTCTAAGAAGTAAGAGTGATATTTTGCAATGGGAACAGGAGGAGATATGGCTCTAAAAACATCATACTCAAACTGGAAGAGTTAGGAGCTATATTTAGAAGTCAAATAAGATTTCACTTGGAGCTATTGCCATATTGGTAAGAAAGAGCTCATTAATTTTAAATGCAAATTAGAGGTATAGGGATTTTGAATTGTGGACATTTTCACTAACGACAAAAAAAAAAAGACTTCATACTTAGAAGAGGAGGGCAGAAATACAATGCCTATAGAAACATCAGTTTCCTAGGAGAAATGATTAAGAAGGAGAGGTAAAATGTAGTATTAATGAGATGTTGATTTTCTTATTTTAATGAGTGCTTTGCTTCATGATTTGGAATTGCCCTTATAGTCCAAGGCTGGCATACTATGGGTTAAAAGGAAAGTTGGAATTAAGTTGATCAATGAGACATACTGAAAAAAGTTATGGGCCTGGGATAGATACAGTTTTGCACTTGTTGAAGTGTTGAAGGTCTCTCAAATATGTGCTACTTCTCTATTATTAGTTCATTGGAAGGTTCAATTGATGGAAAAGCTAAGTGAACATCCATCTAAACTTTTCCTTGAAAAAGGTAATTACAGAATTCTGTCCCATTACATTATTCTCGGAGATTATAAAACAGTGTCCAAGGTTCTTTCTCAAGGAGAAAGAGAAGTGACTGATATCTATTTTCATAAATTTATGGGTGTGTGGTAGAGGAAGACAAATTTTCCATGGGCTAATTATTTATTATGAATATAATGATTCTTGGAGGAATCAAGAGGGAGCGCATTGGTGACAGGGCATCATTTAGAAGATTAACATGGATAAATTGAGAAATCATTAAGTTAAATTGGTCCTTCCTATATCACATACTTGGATGTTCTGAATTTTCCATGTAGAAGTTTTATGCTACTTATGTCCACCATTTTTCTTATTATGCTTCCCCAGAGGTTATATCTAGAAAATCAGAGGGTCAAGACAAAGAATGTGCTTTTACTCAATATCTTTCTAAAATTATTGGAAAAGCAAATATATCCTTTTCGCTAATGATTATTCTTTTATCCTGTATCGTTCTACAGTTGCTGGAAAAGCAAGCATAAACCTGTTGCATAAGGTGGAAATTTAACATCTTTCCCTTTGAATTTGTGGATGACATACACAATGGGGTAGGGACTAGGGATTGACTATTTTACCTTGTTCTTGTTACTTTGAGGGGGTCTTAGGTCTCAAAGCAATGCTTTGGAGTTTACTTATGTGCATGAATACCACAGGAAATCTGGAAGCAACTGCTTCTTCAGTTCATCTATATTTTTATGTATCTACTCATACTCGGTTGTATCATGCAGATATGCTGTGACACAGGCTGATGCTGCATGATTTGCCTTTATAATGTCTATACGCATACAGATGTCTAAGATTATATTGACTCATCTTGATTGTGATATGCTATACTGGTAGTGCAGTACTTTTTCTTGATTCTGCAAAGTGTAAAGATTAATTTGCTGAAATGCAAACAAAATCATTAGATAAAGATACAGCTTTATGTAGGTCAAGATATGGAATTATAGATAGTAACTAAGAATGCTTGTCTAATCATTATTCATATCACCAAAAATTATCAGTCAGAGTCCAAATTTTCTAACAGCAACATTGTGCTTGTGTATACTGATTAGTTAGAAAGAAAGAGTGGATGAAACAAGTGGGTAATTGCAGTAGGTTTGGAAAATTATCAATCTATTTTTTTTTGTTATGGATGAAGTTTCAAACTATGCTTCTACATGTATCTGCTTTATTAAATCCATTTTACTCTTTTTCCCTTTCAGCTGTATTGATAAGTTTGTCTACCAACTCAACCAAATCTTTATATTTGTAAAATTAGTTAATTACCTGCCAGACCTGCATATTTTTGATAGGTAAATGTTTCACATGAGATTACCAGAAAGGGTTTGTGTCACTAGCACAGGATGTGTTGGCTACTGGCCATCGTGACATGTGTACCATGTTGTGCCAAGAAGAAAAAACTTATTTTACAATTAAAGATACTTTCAATTAAAAGGAGGATTAAGTGATGCGGTTCTGGCAGTGCAAGTATTGATATTGACCCAGCGTGGTATGTGCTTGCCAGCATGCACTGGTAGGATTTGGCACTTATGTCTTGATTACAAGCTTAAATGTTCATGTCATTAAGCTGTAACTTTACATGTGAGTTGTTTTTGAGATGACTAGTTCTTTTCGCATAAAAACTGCCGTTGTAGCATTTCACCATTCTTGACATTATAAGATGTGCTAGAGAAATCAGTTGTTCCTGTATGTTTCAATGTTAAGTTACTATGAAGTCTTTCAAGAATATTCTTTGCTCTAATGGAGAAAGATTTACTTTTTGTTATGCTCATTACTGCTTAATATTCTATGAGCCCAACATATTACAAGATGTGGTCACTCCCAATTTCTCCAAATCTTTTGTACTAGTGTTTATTGGGACACCATAGGGCAGGCCTTGGCAGAACGGTATGGTAGCTTCATTATAACCTGGGTGCCATAGGCTTGAAAGTTGAAACGTAGAAAGAGTCTCTCTGCATATAGGGGTAAGTGGGAGCCTTATGCACTGGGATGCCCTTTTTATGCTTGCCACCAGTTGGGGTGTCTTTGATAATTTAATAGCTAGCAATGCTTTATTAACCTGCAACATTGTTGCCAATTAATTCCCTTTATCAAGCTGCTTTATTATTGATTATATATTTTGTGAACACTGATCATATTTTCTTTCTGATTATATAGTGGCTGAGATTAAAAATCAACATGTAATTTAGTTAAATATATATTTTTAATGTATGAAACCTCTGTTCAGGTTGCTGTGTTCTATTACCATGATCAGTTTACAATTTTAAAGGGAATTGGGCTTCTCACGATTATGGTTGGTGTCAGTTTATTCAACTGGTACAAGTAAGTAAGAACTTTCTTAGCGGAAATTTGTGGCTTCTATCTTTTTCTTTTTTTCTTTTGTTGCTTGTTTAGAAAGGTGGCTTTTATTTTCTTGATGCTTAGCCATTATAACATTAGTGACAAAATTGCTTGAATCCAATGAAAGAATTGGTGATATAACATCCATTTATTTCAAATTTTCAATATATGCCTCGAAGCAACCAGTCAAAAGTTGTGGACCTGTCCTTTATGTTCTTTATGTTGCTGATTTCATAAAAAGCCTGCATCTCATGTTATAAAATGCATTTTCAAATTCTTTTTCACCTCAATTCGAGTCCTATATTATTATGCTATAGTCCTGATAGAAAACTGAATGCAGACTGTGCATCACCCGTATTGGATCTGTTATTTATTTCTTTTGCATATGAACTCGATGTTTTGATAATTTGAAACTACCAAGGGCATTGATATAAGTGCCCATTTAAAGTGATGCGTTCATCACTACCGACTGCATCTTTCCAAAAAAAATGTAACTTAACCTGCCTCTAATATATTCATCACAATTTAGCCTTCCTAAGACAAAAGCTTTCTCTTCCTCAACTTGTTTACATCCATGCAGTCTCTTTGATGATTTCTTATCTCTTGGATACTCATTCTATCCTCTTTTGGGTTTATGCTCATTGTAAGATCTTAACTATGTTAGTGGGGCTTTCCCTAATGATCTAACAATCAAGAAACTCACTGTGTATGAGTTGCAGTATTCTTCATAACCTATAGTAGAGGTTGACTCCTAGAAGTTTAGTCTATGTTACTCATTTCTAACTTCTACCAAATTCACATACACACCAACATAGGTTTTTCTCAGTCAGCAATTCTCCAAATTAAAGAATTTTGAAACCTAACACTGCAAAAGTCCAAATTAAAACATTATCTGATTTTATTATCATATTTTATCTTTATGCCTGCTTTATGATAAAATAGAATATTTCAAAAGTGGCCTGTGAGTCTGTGACTTCCTTCGATATATACACATCTTCTGCAAGGGCAACAAACCTGAAGACTGGTTGGTTAGCAGGACATGGAACTACCGGTAGGAAGTAGGAACTACTACTAGGACAAGTTTTGACTGGAATGCAGACTTTGCTACTCAGCTTATGGACTTAGATATGGTCGATTGTTTCAGTTGTTCATATCTCAGATTTACTTACTCAAGGCTTTGCCTTCTTCCTGTGAGTCAAAAAAAGACACAAGATAAAGCCTGGATTCAGCTTCTCCAGTTTCCATATTCTGAAGATTTATCCTACAACCATGGCAATGCATCCTTTTGGTTTCACTCTAGTTAAAGCATTCTAGATCTTATGAGACACAAGGGGAAGTGATCAAAAACACATAATCAATTGCAAGACTTTAGAAAAATTCACTACAGAGCAGATTCACAACCTTGCCAAACATATCTGAACTACAGCCACCCATAATTGAAGAGAATCCTTTTTGCGAGAATGCAGGGTCTCACATATGATGTGTAAACTCATTTATCATTCTTATTTTGGAATAATGGGGGTAAGTCTAGAGAGGAAAGTTGTAAAAAGGTTGTTTTATAACATACAAAACCAAATTAAATGCTAGCATGACATTTAATTTTTTATATGGAAATACTCGTCCTCATTTGGTTTTAAGAGGTAATTTCAGTCAGCAACTTAGATAATTGAATAAATAGTTGGATTTGAAGAATAAGTGCTGAGGAAGGACACTTTGCAATATAGTTTATTATGTGAAAAATATATAAATGGAAGAGAACCTACATAGAAGCAACATAGCATTGACATGTACTGGGATGGTCAAATTATGTGATCAGTTGAGTTGGGGAAAATATTATTTTGTTCGTACAATTCCTTTCAAAGTGTACATGAAGGAAGATATTTTGTAGTTTATTATTTTCATAGTATCAACTGATGACCTTTTTAGAAGGTTCTACTAAATAGAAAGCCTGTCGTAGAGACCTCTAATCTCGTACACAATTTTGATAAATCTTTCTAGTGAATCTTGGTTATGCATAAATGAATGGGTTATTCCAAGCGGGATAAGCAATCCTCAGGCTTCAATGAAAAAGTTTAACTTCATATTTGCATATTTGATAATATAGTTAGGGTTTTTTGCATATATACCCTCCTAAATATTGGAATTTGCATGAATACTCTCTTAAAATTGATATTTGCATGTATACCCTCATAAAATACTTGTTTTGCGTGCATATCCTTCTTTTTTCTTTTTTTGCATAGATGCCCATGCTATCTAATGCTGTTAAGAAAATAGCGGTTTAAAATTGAAATGACTAAAATACTCTTAATGGGTAGATATGCAAAAAAAATATATTTATAAAGATATACATGCAAATATCAACTTTGCAAGGGTACTCATGCAATTTTACATATTTAGGAGGGTATACATGTAAAAGATTTTAATTTTATTTTTGTTAGTTTCAATATGTTTTAACATTCAGATTAGTCTAATAACTGCTTCTCAATATTTTCTGTGAGAACATTGCTTAGGAAAAAGATAGATTCAATGATTAGATAATAAAGAGAGTTATAGAAGTTTTTTCACCAATCATAAGATTGTTCTACTTTATTCTTCTTCATTTATAGCAACCATTATATCTTATTTCATCAAAAACTAGCTTGTAATATTTATTGTTATAGATGCATATATAGGGGCATGAATCAGAATATAGAAGAAATTAAAATCTCTTAAAGGCACACGATAGATTTCAATGATCAAGCTTTCTTGCTACTGCTGTGGTCATAGGTGGACGAATAACATCAACCATCCCCAAGCAAAGCCATTGAAAGACTTCAGAATCCTTCAAACTCACTAACAATCTCTGTGCCCATATGGTAAAAGGTCATCCCTTACATTGGGTACCTTAAGCCTATTTTCTTTGGAGCTTCGATTTTCTGGAAGAAGAAAATATCTGATGTATGGGACTCATTTTGTCATAGCAATTTTAAATCAGCCATATGCCTACACATAAGAAGTTTTCTGGCTCGAAAAGATAAACATTGCAAATCTCATACACTAAAAGATAAATACTGGAAACAAGGAATACTGAATATCTCGAACTACCTGGTTTGGGGCGTACCGAGCTGTGCCGACGGCGGATCGGGACAGTTCCGGCATTCAAAACGGTAAACCAGTAGGTGGGGAGAGAGAGAAGAAAAGAGAGAAAAAGAGAGAAGGGGGAGGAAGGGAGAGGGAGGACCGCCGGAGGCCTCCAAAGGGGCCCCGAAGGACCAGAGAAGGGGCTTCTCCCTTCAGACCCCTATTTTGTTTGAAATAAGGATCTATGACATCTGTCAAACCTTTTTTTATTTTAAAAATTTTAACTGAAGTCGGTAAGGGGTTTGCCGACTTTACTTAAAATTTTTAAAGTAAAAAAGAGCTCCGACGGGTTCGAAACAGGGGTCCGGACGGCGGAGCCCCTGGTTCGGCCCTTCAGGGCCCCTTCGACCCCCTTCGGAGGCCTCCGGTGGCCCTCCCTTCCTCCTCCCTCTCTCTTTTTCTCTTTCCCATTCTTCCTCTCCCGCTCCCTTGCCCTCTTTGCTTTGTCTGTACGAGCCCGACATGGAACGACATGGAGGCATACAAAACCGTGTCGCCGATCATCCGGTACGAGCTCCGGTATCGAGATGGAAACAGGAGTTCATTTTGGTCATGGTACTAAGAAATGGAATCCTAGAATGGCCCCTTACATCTCTGCAAAGCGTAAAGGGTTGGGGTTGACACGAGGTTTTCAGACTCAGGCAAGTAAGATAAGCTGATTTTGGAAGTCAACTTAATCTTCCTAAAATTTGATTCGCTGTGAAGCACATAAAGGAAGAATATGAGCACCTACAGCAGACCTTGGTTGCAAATCTCTCCTAACGTTTTTTTTAAATAATTCATAGAGCTAAAAGCAAGATCTGACCATTTTTATGTAAAAAAATGGATACAATGAAGGGATAACTCCGATGGCAATGAGAGGGGCTCGGATCCCCGTGGCGAGAACTTCAGCAAAAGAAGAGAGGGAGAAGGGCTACTGATGGTGGAGGAGGGAGTCGAGAGAATGGTTTTGATTTCGGACGGGGGAGTGAAAGAGAGGGATCGAGAGATCAAAAAAAATTCAGAGGAGATAGCGGGATTAGGATGATCTGGAGCAGAAAAGAGCGGTCACATGGGAAGAGGGGAAGTTCAATGGGTCGGATAAGTTCCCAGCAAAATCCGTTAACTTGTTATCCACTTCAGGAATAAAAAGATAATTTTATAATTTTAATTAATTTATAATTTAAAAGTTTATTTTGACTAATGACATCAGCTGAATCATTATGTTAAAGGTATTTATGCAGAAACAGTGTTTCTTGAGGGCATGCATACAAATATCAATTTTGGGAGGGGCATTCATGCACATTCCAATATTTAGGAGGGTATTCATGAAAAAATCCAATTTTTTTTTTGCATGTATACCCTCCTAAACAGGGTATGCCATACTAGCCCGTACGGGCCGGTACGAATTGGTCTAGGTAGGGACCGCTACCGGATCAACGTGGGATCCGGTATCGGAAGCTTTTTATTGAAAAACCGACCGGTACGACTGCCGTACCAGTATGAGATCGATATGGACCGATACGGGACCGGTATGTGCCAGTCTGGGCCGCCACCAGTACGTTGACTGGTACCGGTACGACGGACCTTGCTCCTAAATATATAAAATTGCACGAATACCTTGCAAAATTGTCATTTGCATGTATACCTTATAAATGTTTCTTTTTGCATGTTTACCCGTTAAGGATATTTTAGTCATTTCAATTTTAAACTAGTAATTTCTTAATGGCGTTAGATATTGTGGGTACATATGCAAAAAAAGAAGAAGAATATAGATGCAAAATAAGTGTTTTATCAGGATATATATACAGATATCAATTTAGAAAGGGTATTCATGCAAATTTCAATATTTAGGAGGGCATGTATGCAAAAAATCTATATGATCAAAAAGAAAAAAAAATTGAGTAAACAGAAGCTAGCAATTCACATGGTTGCAGAAAACTTGCGAACCAAGTAAGGTTGGCTGAACTGTTCTGAACCGTCCGGTTCAGGACGTCCCGAGCCGTACTGACGGCTTACCGGGATGGTTCGGGCAAAGAAACCGAAGCGTCGTCGGAGGAGGAGAAGAAGGAAAGAGAAGAAAAGAAAAAACGAGTGGGGGAGGGAGGGACGCTGGCGGAGGCCTGTGGAGGGTCGGCGGAGGCCGGTGGAGGCCGGCGCTGGTGCGGGTGGCGGAGGCCGCGGCCGAATCCCTGTTTTGAATGGAACAGGGGTCGGCCGCGGCCTCTGCCACCCACACCAGCGCCGGCCTCCCTCCCTCTCCTTCTCCCTCCCTCTTCCGTTCTCTCTCTCTTTTCTTCTCTTCCACGGTCTCCTATGTCGGTATAGGTTTGGCACAGCACGGCACGATACGACGCTGGCCCATACCGACTCGTGCTGCCGGATAACCGGTACGTGCTGGGTACCAGCACAGCAGACCCTGGAACCAAGTTTTATGTTGTTCTGTAGGTTAATGTGCTTCTGTTGGTTTAATGTCTTTTAATTGCATGAGTTTGTGAACTAACAGGAGATGGCTATTTCATCCATAAACTATTAATTTTCTGATTTTTTTCTTGACATGATTATCAGTCTAGCTGGCTGCCATCTGCATCAGTTAGGAGATTTCACCTTCACATAAGTGAATTTGTTCGGCGTTGTGGAAATTGTTAAATGCATTTTTTTAAATTTGTCTGTGAATTGATGATTTATTACTTTTGCATTTGGAAGCAATATAATCATGAAAAGGGACAACGTAATAAATATTCAACTAGCTTAAGAGTAGATCCTGCTGTTAAAATGAACATAACAGTGGATCTATAGATCAGAAAGAAGCATTATGCCTTTTACAAGCACATGTTACACAATATGCATATTAAGTGTTGTGACAATAATTTGACTCACAAAATCTTATTTACATGCGAACTCATGAAATCAGGATTTACAAAATCTGACTCCTTTTGTCTTATTTGATGGAAAACTGGAAAAACAAGAAAAACTTAAGAAAAATAGACGGAAAGCTGGCAAGACTTCAATGCAGACCAATAATTTATTGGGACCCTCTGAAAAAGGCTGCATGACAAAGATCATTCAGATCAAATAAACCTTAACCTCTCATTTGTTGTGGCAGCATTCGGAGTTACGCAAAATTGAATGGTCTAGCAAGTCTTTTCATCCTAGACATCAATTCGGTCAAAAATGGTCGTATAGATATTATATATTTAATATGTAAGTCATGTGGTAAGTTGCCGATTGATTGGATATTTGGATGTTATCTATACATCCCAATGCTGGATGGTATTCTGAAAAGTGGCAAACAAAAATTAGAGTGCTACTACTGTGTCTGTGGCTCTGTGCTGGTCATAGGTTGGCACAATCCATACCATGATGCATGAAACCATATCAGACACATGCCCAGCTATGTGCCAGAGTTATCTGGGGAATAAATTAGTGCAAATTAGTGGTAGTCAATTCTGGAGGGTGTTCAAAACAAGAATTAAACTATTATTACCATGTCTATGCTGGTGACAAGTTTTTGGCATTGGACGTACTGTGCCATGGCGAGCTGTGTTGGTCCAAATGCCATGTCGGTCACAGCAACAAGATTCTCTTAGTGATGGAAAATTTTTGGATTATTCTTGATTTTTCCTTTGCATAATTAATCTTCTGAAACAAATCAATCCAGAAATATTCAACTACTCATGAATTATACATAAACTTTACAATTTATTTATAACTAATTTAGAAATATTTACATGCTACAAGCTATTATTATTATGTATTGTTGCTGGTGGTGGCTTTTTTCCTTTTTTAAATTTCCCTTTGCATACTTATATTTAAATAAATAAGTATATAAATATTTTAGAAATATTAAATTTTATACTTTTGTTGTTTATTTCCTGATGTTTAGCACCAGATTTTTTTCCCAAACTCCTAAGTCTTTGCCTCTAGCTGAATAATTCCTGATCACTGAACTTGTACTATGGTGTTGGTCATGTGCCTCGCCATTAGCCAAGGCCCATGGAGAATAGTAGTGGGTCTGTGACGGTTCATCAGTCCATGCTGGTGCATGCTGGACCGGCACAAACCAATACAACCAGCATGGAGCGATACACATGATACAGGAATCTATATCCCTGTGTTGTGCCTGTATCTTGCTGGCATAGTGCATTTTGTGTAGTATATACCAGCAGAACAAGATAATTAAAGCATGAATTTAGATACCATGAATCAGATTCAGGGTTATTAGAATATATTTCTTTACATTCTTATACATTGATTTGGAATAAAATTATAGTACTAACATACAAGAGAACAGTTCCTCCAACATGTAAATATCTCAAAATCCATGAAACTCGTGGATTAGTCCATTTTGTCCTTTTGTAGTATCATAGCTGGCTATGTCTTCACTATATCTTCATGGCTAAGTTTAAATTTAGAGAGATCAAGGTCTATTTTGTGTTCTTTGTAGTGTAACAAATCTAAATCTTTTTCATGTTCCACTTGTTTAATCTTTGTTGGTTAATAGAATCATGAAGAATTTGCATGATCTTGTCACTGAGTTCATAGATGGTATATTAATCCCATGCAGCAGTCGCAAAACTCAAATTTGTATGTAGACCTTGCATGTACGATGTATGAGTACATTTTGTGCCAATTGAACAGTAACATGACTGTGCTTATTTTTTGAGAATGAGCATCAACATGAACTGCACTCCTTTGAGATGTATGAACATATTATAGCAAACTTTTGTGCACTATTGTCTTAACATATATTTCTCTTATGCCTATTATCAATATACTCCATCAATTTCAGATATGAAAAACTGAAGAAAAGTCTGCCAGATGATAATGAAGATACGGTGTCTCCCACTTCCAATGGAGCTGCAAAATATGTTATCCTTGATGAAATGGATTTTCAAGATGATGATACTTGAGTCTCACCAATATGTGCAACACGTTTTATTATTATCTGGTAGGATCCCTTTGCCAATCTTCTTCATAATCAGTGAAGTGAAATCTTGGAATATATTTATTGCGACAATTTCACTTCATAATCCCTTTTATTGTTCTAATTTCTTTGTTGGGTTGGTAGCCTTTTCTGATTTATCAAAACATGCTGTCATGTTGCTTTTGTTGTGCTTCGTGTAATGGCATATTTGAAATATTACCTGTAATTCTTTGTGCTAAACACAAGGACACACATGCACACTTGTTTCTAGTTTGTTTAAGAGGTTCTGGCTCCTTGTTGGTTATGGATCTAAGGCAAACATCTCTAGCTGCTAATATTATAGTATGCTGAAGGAAATGAAACAAAAGTAGCAAACATTTCTTTTATTCATAATGCACGTGTACTGTTCTTTGATGACCAGTTTCTGAGAATGGGTAAAAGATGATGATGATAAAACCCTCTTAAGAGGCTATCTTACATCAACATACAACAAACCAGTTACCTATCCTGTCTTATCCTTTCTTAGAAGTCCTGCTAGTTTTGAATAGAAAAAAATGTAACCAAAGTTGACCTGAGGCTTTGGTTAAAAACCTGAAATTTGAGAACTGTGACCACCTCAAGTTGAAACAGTATCTTCCCTCACCCAGTCATGAGCCCAAGAATAGATTTTTCAAACCTCTGCACTAGACCTGATCTGAGTCTGCAGTAGAAGTCAGCTGATTAACGTTATTTAATCCATGAATTACATCCTATAAGGAAGCTTCTAGTTAATGTTGACAGCCTATTGCATCAATCATATAGACATTTGAAATAAGGCTATAACATTTAGCCTAATGTTGTTCTCCTTGGTTTGGAGATTCTTCCTGGGGATAAAATGGGAAAGATGAACAGAGTTTGTATCACAAGCTTTTCAAGACCCTTTTTCTATTCTTTTCAGAGACAGTTTCCCAACTCTCAAGTCACATGCATACATGCACGCTTGCATAAGATGCAGCAATAGAAGATGCAGCTCTTTTAGATGTTTTGTCCATAATGGGCTGATGATGGAATTGAAATTTTTGGCAAGGTGAATAAAAGATTAGAAGATATGAGCCAATTCGGACTGTTATTTTCATAAGAATATAAAAAAGCCTGTTAGAGTATATATGTAAAGTCAATATTAATGCACCGATTCCCTCAAAGATAAAAAATGCACTGATTCAGTTGGAACAATCAGTTCAATGAGTCGTTTTGCAGACCTGAAATAAGCTAACCTGCCCGTTTAATCCAAGCTGATATCAACTGGTTCAATTGGCTGTGGAGCTTCTTCATGTTGTGGAACTGTTATTACATATTTGTTTTTTGTCATCGCTATCTCCAACAACTTAAGTAGATTACCTGTAAAAATTACTCTGTTAAAGAGCCAAATCTTTGTTTTTTTAAGCTATGCTTTTAAAACTAGTTTAAAAGGACTGAATGGAAACTTTATTTACAAAAACTTCAAGTTTGTTCTACTATCTCTGGCAATTCAGCTTGATAATAGTCTAATAATGATGCATGCAGGAAGATCAATGCCCTTCCAATTTCTTTACAATCTTTTTGGCCTGCAATATTGTCATTTGGCTCAGATGGCTTGCATCATAGTCGGGTTTCTTCTACACGCTCAACTTCATGAATGTAAATAGCTCAGGAGTACTGCTGTTCACTTTGCAGACAACCTTCACATCCAGCATAGCATGCCGTGAGCTTTATCTCCTTCAAATTAAAGACAACATCGATTTCTGATCCTTATTTCAGATTTCCTGTACAATTGTAGCGCAAGCAACAGAAAGCCAAAGGTTCAGAAGATGTTAGACTAGTGATCCCAGCAAACGTGTTCGTTAAAATCTGTATGCTGTTCTTTATAGTTTTGGAGATCGCATCCATTGCTGAGAACTATTTTTTCTACCATTCATTCAATTTGTTTGTTATTCTCCAAGTCGTCTTGGCCCACAATTTTGACTGTACACACAAAATGATGTAAAAGATCATATAATGCCATATTGGACTAGCTTCTTTAAGCAATTATCTCCGACTGGAATTTGTCTGCCTTTGAAAGTAGGTTGTTCGTCCCCTCGTAACACGCAACACTTTCTCACAAGTCAGAAGTGTAGTGTTCTCTTCCTCCTCCTCGCCACCCCATTGTACCTCCGCCCTCTCCACTCCCTGCCATCGCATCACCCCACTGTCACCCCCTCCACGCTCTCCACCATCTTCATCATCTTTTTTCTGCAATGCCACTTGAGACTCAGCACGAACATCCATCTTGGTGTTCCCTTAAAGAATAGCATAAACGAGAAAAAATAGCAATATTAGTAATATTTGATAGAAAGGAACAACTTATTTTGTGTAAAAGGTATAAGTATTACTATCTTCTACCAAACAAATCTTATAAATAATTTTGGATGTAGTTGAATTTTTTTAAAAAAAATAAGGTTCGGCTCAGATCAAATCCTAATTCTAAAAAGTAAATTAGCAAATAATAATTCTTATTTCGATTTTGTTTCAGAACTTTTGCTGGTGCTGGGGAATGTTGCGCATTGCTGCCATTTGGAACAGCTGAAACACATGCCCTACTCGGAAGCCACTCCTTGTAGCGGTCGGACGTATTTGCATGGTAGTTTTCCATGCCAAACCTCGGCCAGCAATTGGCCACGATGCCGTGCGCCTCTAAACGCCCGAACCACCCACCAATCGAAGAACTCGCTAGCCGTGCTGCCTTCGATTAAACTTGTTACACCCTCTTATCCTACTCTTCGCCACCCCAACTTCCCGGACCCTTTGCTGATGACGAACCTTGAACTCCCGTAAAAATGCCAGCCCCTTCACACTGTGAACCAACAAACCATCCCTCGTGTCCCAGCTTCAGCTACAAGCTATGGCGCCATGGTCCGAGCCATCCTCCTCCACCGCAACCCGGTGGTTTTCGCCCGGTCTTTCAACTTCTTATGCAATGCCGCCTGTGTTACCTTCCTCCTTGCAATCTTCTTCACCACAAACATGAACCCCTCCCTGTTTCCCTGCAAGTAATTACGTGGTCCGCCAATAGAGACCACCCAGTCCAACAGAATGCCACCAACCGCTTCTCCAATGATGGCAACTTGATCCTTCCTGATGCCGACAATGCCATGGTTGTGGTCAACCAACACCTTAGGCCCCTCCGTTGTGGGCAAAAAAAAAAAAAAAAACTGAACCGGGCATCCCTTTGACTCGAAAAATTAATCCTTCCGGGAGTCGTTCGATCACTCGACCGACAGTTTGGTTCTCGGGCAGACACTGAGGACGGGGCAGAGACCGACAACCAGTATCTCCCCGACAATCCGAACTCGAGGCAATGATGGGTTGAATTAACGTAGGTGGAATTAACGGAGGGGGTGAACTTGAGCCAAATTTGACTAGGAGGACTTTATTACCTTTGGTGTCTACAGAATAATAGCAACAGAAAACCTTGGATGTCGATTGTAGCGAAGGTTCTGGAAGGTGCAAGGGACCTAGAAACTAACTTCCTTGGTACAACTTCATTTGGTGCAAAGCAAAGTATCTTATGATTTTGTTTCCATGTGCTGCTTAGTTTGCGCTGCATGCTTTTCATTCTGCAGATAACTCGATCATGGAATATTTCTTCTGTTTCATCATACAAACGTTTATCACCTAGTCTAGAGTTATCAATTACACAAAAATTCTGGCACCTTGTGGGGGAAAGCATAAGCCTGCAGTTGGCACTGGACCACAATTCACATCATCTCAAATTTAAAAGAACATTTTGACACAGATGGCCATGCAAGGATGAGATGCATCTAATTTTCTTGGCAAGACCGTTGCACTCGTTTACTTCTTCGTCAACAAACATTCCTATGGTGAGTGCATGTATATTAATGGTGAAGAAATATGTTTTGCAGAACTGAGATAAAAAATGCAAGCAGCAAGCTAAAAAAACACAAATGATGATGGTGGGATCTTTACTAATTAAACTTTGAAGCGCGATCCTCCTCCTCCATCCTTTCCTCTGCAAGATTATACACGCTCCCTCCTTGTGCGCATCACACCTGGGGCAGCTCGACTAAGGTGATGCTCTGGGCCGTTTAGCTTGATAGAAATTCCAACATCTTATCTGCCAAAACCTGTTGCAAGGAAAAATCTTATCTTCTTCTTCTTCCCTTCCCTTCTTAGATTACCATCCTGAAGCAAGTTATTAGAGAGAAGATGTAGAGGCTTGTTTGGGAATTCAATGTGTTATGAACTATATAAATATCCTTCACCTTCTGTTCTTTCCTACCATTTTCCTTTCTGAAATTTCTTGTTTTAACGGCCTTCTCCAATTCTCCCATGTTCTCATCACTAACTTAACAAAAGCCGAAAAGGTCGACGGGTTCTTCTATCTTTACATCAAAAAACATTACCATGTACATGCTCAGCCTCTTTCCATGTCGTGTTCCACATATCTTGCAAATTTTTCAAAAGCATTTCAGGTATTCAGCAATTTCTTCAAGATAATGGCGAAATACTTGGCAATGCCATTAGTGTTGGCCAGTCCTTTGGCCAATGCTGGAACTGCTCCCAAATCTCAATATCCAATGGAATTAACGCATGAAAGAAGAACTTCTTCATGGACAAAGTTCATGTGGAATTCTACCATTCTCAAACAATGAATCCATAAGCTTTCCAGGCCTCTAATCCATTCTTAAGCGATCCATAAACTTGACTACCTCCAACAGCTCAGACTCATTCACCAAGTCCCCGACTGCCTTCTCCCACACTTCGACTCCCGCAGCTTTCACCTTCGCCAAACTACATAGAGCTGGCCCCGCCCGATCACCCACCCCTTCTCCACCGAGTCCCTCCACGAACTTCCTCACGCTCACCGCTCCAGGCGCGTAGCCTTTAAACACCATCTCATCCAAAAGCAACCCCGCCTCCTCAAACGCCCCCGCATCGCACATCCCCTCGAAGAGTGTTCGGTAGCTCACCACATCAGGGCGGCACTCCCTCCTCGGCATATCTTCGAGCAGCTCACTCGCGTGCCTCCACCTCCTCTCCTTGCAAAACCCTGCGATGATCGTATTATAGCTCACCACATCCGGCTTGCGCCCGTTTCTCGCCATCTCGTTCAGCACCTCAAATGTAGCATCGAAGTCCTTCTCATCCTCACAGAACCCCGCGATCATTGCGTTGTAGGTAACGGTGTCGGGCTTTATTCCCTTCGCCTTCATCTCCTCCAGAATCCTGACCACCTCCCCCTTCCTACCATCTCGAAAGAGCGCCCGGATTAGAGTAGAATACATCGCTGAGTCCAACTTTATATCCTTGTCCAGGAGTATCTTCTCTTTAAGCTTGAGGGCGAGATCCAACTTATTTGTATTGCAAAGCCCTTTTATCAGAGAGGTGTATATGTAAACATTAGGCTTCACGCCGTGCAATTTCAGCATCTCCTTTTTTAACGTAAAGGCTTCATCTAGCTTCGAGTTCGCGCAGAGAGCAGAGACCAGAGTCCCAAAAGTGGCGACGCTCGGCCGGATCCCCTTCCTCCGCATTTCGTCGAACAAGTCCCAGGCTTCGCCCAGCGACCCGGATGATGCCGCGGCGCGGATCAACACGTTATAGGTGCACGCATCCGGAACGAACTCGCGCTCGTCGAGATCCCGCCACAGGGACTGGACCCTTTCGAGCTCTCCGCAGTTAAGCATGGCGTGGAGAAGGGAGTTAAAGGACCGGATGGTCCGCCGGCACCGGAAGGAAGGGATCCGGTCGAAGGCGTGGAGGGCGGGACCGGGCATGCGGGCCCGGCCATAGAAGGAGATAACGTGGCAGAAGAGGGCCTCCTTGGTGGTGAACCGGGTCTCCAGGCTCATCTGGTGGAGAACCTCCTCCATCTCGGCGAACATCCGCGCCCTGCCCAGCTTGCAGATGATGAGGTCGTAAGACCGAGCACTGTAGCGGAACGACTTCGGGGGCGTCGCGGGCGCGGTGGCCCTAGGGTTCCGGAAGAGCTCGAGGGCGAGGCGAGCGTTTTTCTCGAGGCGGAGGAGGGAGGAGAGGCGGAAAGGCGAGATCTTGGTGGCTTTCTCCATGCCGTAGGAGAAGTCTCAGCGATGGAGCAATGGAGAGAGGAACGAGGCGGGAAGAGACGGCGAGGATTTGGCGTCTGGTGTTCCGGATGAACTTTTAGCAGGATGCACCATCCGTTTGATCGAGGCCATGAATGGCGGTTGATTGACTTGTTCGGTGTATGATGGTAGGAAGTAGTTTAATAAACATTGGGAGAAAGGATATTGGACCGCGTCAATCTGCTTCTGCGTTTTGTGGTCCAGACTCGCTCTTACCTTCGTGTACTGTCATTTGTTGATATATGATTGCATTTCCGGACAGTGGGCTTTTGCTCTTCTGAGAAATGGAGTACTGCTTCACTCCTGCTAGTCCTTCTTCGCGGCCTTCTACTGCTGCTCTACTCCATCCTCAGGTGATAACTCTATATTCAACTTGGATATTTGAGTGTCTTGGAGGAAGAGTAATTACTAGGTTGAGATTTGGTTGCTTTCGCTTTCTGTTCTTCTCTGTCTCCTTCTGTTACCTCTGTGGGATGTTTTCTTTTCTTTTGACTAATTTTGCCTAACTATGTAACGTGGATGACCTTGAACCTCTTCATCAGTTCAAAATATAGTATCAAAAAGAAAAAAAAAGTAAGTTAAAAAAAAGGAAGCAGATGAATAGACAGCATAATTTTTGAAAACATATCTTATATATGCAAGGTAATTGAAAGTGGCACAAAGATCACCTTATGCATAATTTTTGATTTTCTTTCCAGATGTATGATTTTTAACGAGCATCAACAGAACGTACAACTGCAACTTTAAGTAGGATTTTGTGATACTTCTTACTGCTGAACCCATTTCTTGTTGAAGTTTCTAGATCGTCTAATGTCATTTACAATTATTTGCTGATGGTTAACTAAATTAACTGTTCTTTCAGGGGTTTTCTTCATCATATACTTGTAGAAGTCATTCCAGTGCATTGCATCTAAAGGTGCTATCCCATCGATCTAAACAATTTATCCAACTTACCCATACAAGGGATCAGCACAAAGGAGCCTCACGCTTTGTATATTCAAGACCATCAAAGGGGACCATAATTGCCAAGTCTGGTCGACAAGCTTGGGATTTCAGTAGATTTTTTAGAACATTGTATTTCTTCAATGGGCCCCCAAATCCTGTCGAGGTTGGTTTCTTAACAATCTTACTGTTGTTGGTGTAAAGGGTATTATTATTTTCTCTTTATGTTGAGAATACTCTATGTTGCGCTTATCTTTTTTTTTTTTTAAAAAAAAAACGAAGTTCATCAGGTCTCTGATTGAAAAACTGTCAAGCCCAACCGCTAGTGAACCATCGAAGGAGATGAAAACTGCTAGTATAGTCCTGGTAACTGGGGCTACTGGTGGTGTTGGGCGAAGAGTAGTTGACATCTTACGCAAGAAAGGGTTACCTGTTCGAGCACTGGTATCTTTCCATAATGAAATATTTATATACATTCTGATTGGTTTATTGCTGAGATCTTAAGATAGACTTCCCCCTTCATCTTATTCATTAAGGTTTTGGGCTTACCATGGATGTCCAGGTTAGAAATAAAGAGAAGGCTAGAACCATGTTCGGACCAGATGTGGATTTGGTGAGCTGCATGCACTTATTTGACTTTTTTTAATTTTTTTATGTTTTTACAGAAAGAGATTATTTCAAATTCAGTTTCAGACCTATCGGAAAGTTGAAATTATATCTACTGATGTAGATGTATACGCGAAATGTTGATATCTGAAGCTTGATTGAGCAAACTATGTTAGGATACTTTATTTTTTGATTTTAACTAATTATACAGCATTGAATGGGAATTTCTTTTCCAATTATTCTCTTGCTCTGCGGATGCATCTAACTCTATTTCTAATCTAGCATTTTACAAAATATTTGCTTGTAAATATCCATAGCTCTCAAACTTTTTCAGATTGTTGCTGACATTACAAAGGATGATACATTAGCTCCTGAATATTTCAAAGGAGTGAGGAGAGTCATAAATGCGGTCTCTGTTATTGTAGGTCCAAAGGAAGGGGATACTCCTGACAGGGCAAAGTATAGCCAAGTATGTTCTATCCATATAGAATCTACATGATGAAGCACATCTATTCACTATTTTTTCTTGATCTAAATTGAGAATGAACTCACTTGAACTTTGCCTCAATAACCCTGACATTGCACATCTGGTTTTGCACAGGGAATCAAATTCTTCGAACCTGAGGTAGTAAAATGGTCTCCTAAATTCTGCATCATGAGTAGAGTTGATTCCTGAATATTTATCATATTTTCCATCTTATCCTTGTTTAAATTTCTATCTTTTGCTATTTTTAAATCCATGAATGTGACCAATTTCCTTTTTTAATCAGATAAAAGGAGATTCACCTGAAAAGGTAGAGTACATTGGAATTCAAAATTTGATCAGTGCCATAAAGAATAGTGTTGGACTACAAGATGGAAAACTGTTATTTGGATTCAGAGGTCTGCATCACTTCTTGACCTGCCTATTTAACAATCGATGAATATGAGCAATTCTGATGAATGAATACAGATAAAATATGACTTATTATGCTGTGCAACTATTTGAAATTTGCGCCCAAGTAAATGAATGTAAACTATTTTCTCACAAGCAATGTAGTGGTCCTATGGGTTCCTGTGAAATTTGTATCATTTATGCAAGCATACTCAAGTTGTGGAGTACTTGTATGTTGCATGATCTTAATTAAGAGTAGTGGCGTTTGTTTCTGGCGTAATTTTCATCTTCTGTCTATGTTCTGGAACATGCCTGTATGTGGCCATTCTGTCAAAGTTGAGGATTGGTATCCTGCTTCTCTCGCATTGCTTTTCTGCCATATTCAATATGCTGTTTATATTCTCTGAGGATGATGGGTATCCAGAGAAGGGACTAGAGAGCTTCGTTACATTCTCTTGGAAAATATTTAACAGGCAAAAGGAAAAGCAAATGAAGATTACAGGACACAGGAGGTTAAAACAATTACAAAGCAATGTTGGGAATTAGTTTTGTCCTTATTCTGCATTTTTAAATGTGCTGATCTTGCATGAAGTCATGGAATTATGACCTATTATGTTCATGACCTTGTGATGCACTTCAATGGAGGTTTAGAGTGCTCTAGCTGTACAGTGTGGATCTGGGGATTTCGGATTTGATTTCATTTGGCAACCAAAACATCTTGTCCTTGCTTATGATGAACCAAAGGCATTCTGGCTGTGATGGAGGTGAAGGCACTAGCTTTTAAAGTTAATGTCAATTTACTAGCATAGCAAATCCTGTTTATAGTTTTCTTTCCTTTTTCAGATTGTTAACAATGGGTGAGAGATGAAATCAATTTAAGGGGACAAAACTGGATTTATTGGACAGATCTAGGTGTCTGATGTTGGATAAGCAAATGGCATCTGCCAAGAGAAGAAATTGCATCATTTCTGGTTTTTAGTGTGGTAGGTGTTATCTATGTATAGAGAGAGGTTTAATAGTTTGGAACTTTGGATGCTAGTGGCACAGACTAACTCGAGGTAAGGGTTGAGGGTACTTCTCTGTTGTACACCTACAGGAGGATATTTGCCCACTGATTGTGGACAGGTTTTGTCTGCTGTCCACTTACAGGAGGATATTTACCCACTGATTGTGGACAGGTTTTGTCGTGCAGCTTTAATTCCAATGTGGTTGAAACGGGCTATAATGATATATCTTGAAGATGATTGCTAACTCCATTATGATTTGTTTTTTCTTTGAATAATTGTTTGAGGACCTTATAGTTCTGCAGTCTTGAGGTTATGACCACAGATCCTCGAGCTTTTTAGATTTTATTTCTTGGAGTTAGGATCTTCATCTTCTTTTAATCTATGGAGGCAATGTAGGCTTCCTTTGCATAATGCTATTGGAAGCCCCAAGATTTGAGCTTGTTGGAGTTACTCAGGGACCTTTTGTTGGCTAGGTGTTTTACACAAGGTTCTTGCAAATTATGATTGGAATTACCCACAGTGCTCTTCTATGCTGTCACTCTTGCCCATCATGAATTTATTGTCGGCTATGAATGCATTTGCATTGGAGGTATGGCATAGATTCTCTCTCTCTCTCTGTTTTTTTTTTTTCTTGAGAGTATCAAGTCCTAGTAAAATTCATTTGCTCAACTCTTTGTTCTATTTCCTCTTTCCCAACCAAGGATGGCTTCTTGAGTGACTTGGTTTGTTATGCCTGCAAATTTGGAAGATATGGAACTAACAAATTCTAAGCTTATTGGTGGATTTCCATAAGTCAGTTTTATAGGTATTTGGTGATAGGTATTCAGGTGGTGAGCTCTAATGGGCGGTGAGTAAGTTCATGATGCGACAAGTGATGACCCATGAAAAATATTGGAAGAATTTAAAATGCAAGGCTGCAGTATTAATTAGTAGGCAATAGACTCCACTCAACAAGGAAACTTTTTGACATGGAGGGGAAGAAGCCGAGAGCTACTTCCTCAACTGTTCTCCTCAATGCCAATGTTTACTCTACTTACTTTAACTCCATGGTGCCACTTAGTATGGTGATATTCAATGGAGGGGCTGCCCTTTTGGATTCTGTTTACTCATAGATTTGCTTTTCAGTAGGTCGGGAGAATGACCGACTTAATATATCTTCCTGTTTAAATGCAGCACAAATGCTATAATTGGTCATCGGTGGAGTTTGTTTAAACATATATTTGCATTATCTTTATGTGAAGTCAAATCTAAATATCTATTCAGCAGTTGACCTTGCTTAAAACAAATAATAATCCAATAAATGTTTGTGAGTCATTTCTGAGCCATTTCTTTCAGTTCATCCTTATTTTCTAGTTTGATATCTCCTAATTTAATTTGACTCCGGTGGTGAATTAAACATTTTTTTCCCTTTTATTCCCCCAGCCCATATTTTTTTTAACCACTCAGCATACCAGTGATAATATTGTTTATGTTTTAAAGATCCTAAAAAAGTGATAGCTATGTGCACTTTCATAACCTTCCTATGACATTCTACTTGTAGGAAATTTGTCAGGGAAGCTTGTATGGGGTGCCTTAGATGATGTTGTCATGGGAGGTGTTAGTGAAAGTACATTTCAAGTTGACCCGACTGGTAACGAATATGGTGGACCAAGTGGGTTGTTCAAAGGTTTCTTCTTGTTCACTTTTCATTAACTATTGTTAGGTGATTTAAAGCTAAAGTATGGAGTGATATCTATCATAATGTCTCTTTTATGTTGCTACATAACGTTTATATCTAAAATACATAATTTGCTCTTTCAGGAGTTGTTTCTACTGCAAACAATGGTGGCTTTACCAGTATCAGGACAAAAGTAATTGTTCTATCTTGTCATGATAAAATCATAATTTTCTTATATTTCTAAGTATGAAATATAATGTTTACGTAATAGAACCAGTATCAATGTAGGAGTCCTAGGTATAAATCTTTCTGATATCTATACCAAAAATAGGACTTGATTTGAATTCTGGTAATCTCATTCTTAGGACCTCAATGCCATGAACATTATTTTTTGTCAAATCATGCTTTTGCTGTATTAAACTGTTATGATCAATACTTTTTCCTATGGGGTACATTTAGTGTTTATTTAGTGTTTAAACTATATTAACTTTATCATTCAAAAGTTTATTCTGTGCCCTTTAAAGACAATTCAGTATTATTTTTGGGATATAATTGCTTCATGACAAAATCTGTTGTTCCTATAAATTCAGAATTTTTCTGTACCTGAGGATCTTTCAGCTTATGATGGTATTGAACTGAGACTTAAAGGTGATGGACGTCTTTACAAGCTTATTTTACGCACTAGCGCTGATTGGGATACTATAGGATACACTGCTAGCTTTGATACTGTAAAGGAGCAGTGGCATACAGTAAGATACACTACTGTTTGTATATTAGATGTAATGATATTTTCAGATAGTTCTAATTAACTATTTTTTTCCGTTTGCTTCAGATAAAGATACCTTTTTCATCATTGATGCCTGTATTTCGAGCTCGAACTGTGGTTGATGCTCCACCCTTTGATCCAAGCAACATCATTTCACTGCAGGCATGCCTCTCTCTCTCTCTCTCTCTAATCTATCATTCCTTATATTTACGTCCCTCAAAGTCATGAGAAAACTGTTTTACAGCTTATGTACAGTAAGTTTGAATATGATGGAAAGCTCAACCCAACATTTGTGGAAGGTCCATTTCAGCTTCCATTGTCAACCATACAAGCATACATAAATGAGCCAATCACTCCCAGGTTTTATTTCTTAACTATGTCTTCAAACTATCATTATCCACATGCTTTATGTTGGATAAGAGTCCAAAATCCCCAGGAACTGTAATATAGAAATTTCTCAAACTAATGTGGCCAAGACATTATGTATGAATTAACTGCATATCATTGACTACTGATTTGCATGGCCAAGTGTGCATATTAAGTAGTATGTGGAAGAATCACACCTCTTATATGGCTTCACGTTGCAGGTTTGTACATGTGAGTTCTGCAGGAGTTACCCGACCTGACAGGCCTGGACTTGATTTAAGCAAACAACCCCCTGCAGTGCGCTTGAACAAGGAGTTGGGCTTTATTCTCACATATAAACTAAAGGTCTTTCCATTGCATATGTGAATAATTATCATCCATTATGTCATAGTTATAGAAATGGAATGATTTTATGCAGTGCAGAATAGCTTGATCATAATAGTTTCAGATATGGTTGACAAATTTGTGGACAAAATTTATTAGAAAAATATTGAACCCTCCTAATTCATCTGAGTGTTTTTGATCAGGTTAGATAGATAGAGAGAGAGAGAGAGAGAGAGAGAGAGAGAGAGAGATGGTTAATTTCTTTGATTGCTCATGAATTAGTTAATATATGTTAGAAAAGGGGGATGGTATCACATGGAACAACCTCTATCTGGGACTCGAGCATTTGTGATATGGTCACCAGAACATAAAATTTTAGGACCTATATGATGGAATGCGTATGATATATTTAGTTTGGAGTCATTAGAAGACGATGATTCTACAAGATTGCTAGCACATGAGACTGCTTTGAACCATAATAGTAGCTTCAAGTTGCATGTGCCGATGAAAGTGACAAAATACTTTGTGGATGAAGTGGTATATTCCATCGCCACAAATGAGTAGTGAAAACAAGGCTCATTTTAGTGGAATACCATTATGGTCCTGCATCGGTTGGATCAGAAGTATGGCTTGTGCAATTCTAGATTTTCCATGGGTGGCGTAGATGAATTGATTCGAACTTCAAGGATTAGATGGTACAAGTGCAATTGATTATTGGTATTTCTTGTCTGCTTATTGCTAGGGACCACTGAGCATGTTAATAAACTAGATGCATTTCTATGGCTCAAGAGGCCAATTGAGGAATATGATTCATGGTGGTGCAGAAGAATCAGTTAAATGTGGGCACTAATTTATCTAGTAGGCATTCTTAACAGATCATTTCTATTGTGTATATGTTCCTGCAGGGGTGAATATTCATCGTTATTTTTTTTGAGAAAAATAAAAAACAAAAGCTCATGCTGAAGCAAACTTCAAGCTCGTGATTTCAAAAGTGTGTTGTATGCACATACATGTGTGTGTTCGCACACACAGAATGGATGTTTAAAAGCAAAATCTGTTAGCTGTAATTTCTAGATGTTCCCTTTGAGTTGGCATACTTCCATGACATACTCATAGGTTGATACATAACCTTTTCTGATAGCATGTTTTACTAGATAAACTGAGGTGTCTGGCAATGAATGTTTCTTGTACTTATTATCAATCTTCACTCCAAAAAAAAGTTTTTATCAATCCCTTATTTGTGCATCAGGGGGAGGATTTGATACGAGAAAGTGGCATCCCTTATGCAATAATTCGGCCCTGTGCACTGACTGAAGAGCCTGCGGGAGCTGATCTCATATTTGACCAGGGAGACAATATAACGGTATTTAGAACTCCCTAACATTTATGTTTTTCATAACTGTTGGGACATCAATTTTTCTCACTTACTGAAGGTAATGGGCCATAGGTTCTATTGGCTGCCTAAGAGTACTCCTCTAGTGTTAGCAACTCCTATCTTCACCTGTAGTTCTTAACTATAGTGTGTTAAATGTAATTTTTCAAGAAAATCATAATGAAGTACTAAAATTTTATCTAATTGCAGGGGAAAATTTCAAGGGAAGAAGTAGCACGAATATGCATTGCTGCTCTGGAGAGCCCACATGCATGTGGGAAGACCTTTGAGGTCTGGCACTTATTATATCATGTAGGATTTTAACATAACTTATTAGCTTTTGATCGTGCTAATATGAAATGGCTTAGCAATTTCTTCATTAGTGCTCGAAGAAGTTCGGTATATTTGACCACCCTCAATTAGTTATCAATTATTGCATTGTCTATTGGTGCAGTTTCCATGCTTCCTCTCATGCTTTTATTTTCTTCCTGATTGCCCATTTGCCTAAGTATCCTCAACTCCAATAAGGTCATCTTTATGGATAATGGTCTTGTCAGTTTATGGATGGGGGCTTTGCTGTCCAATCTCCATCTGATGCAAAAGGCAACAATTAAATTTAATTGTCATACAGTAAAATCTAATAGAAGGAAAGAATTTCTTGCATTTATATCAACTGGATATAATGAGGGAAATAATTGGCAAGAATTCACTATCTTTTGGCGGTGAGCTTAGTTTGCACCATGTGATCAGTGGCAACAAGAAGAGTACCATGATGATGTTGTCTCTAGAAATTTACTCTCCCTGTTTGTAATTGCATGCAGGTCAAAAGTACCGTACCATTTAGTGAGCCATACACAGTGGACCCTGCAAACCCTCCCCATGAAAAGGATTATGATGTGTACTTCAAAACTTTGAAGGATGGAATTACAGGGAAAGAAGCATTGGAAGGGAGCTTGGCGCCAATTTGAGAATCATGCACAACTTTAATTGATGCTTATGAGATAATCCTACTTGTACAGCTATCTCTCAAATGTAAGTGACCATCAACCCTTAATTGTAATTTTCTTAAAGTACTTTGGTATGTTTCAAGTCATTGTGTATTTAGGCAGGTCTTCAGCCCTGATGAATCTGAATATTCTTCCTTCCCTAGATGGTTCGCTTTTGATCAGCCTTCCTCCAATTCACCAGCAGAATTCTCTATCATTTGCTCTGTGCTTGTTTGGCCAGGAGTGCAGTCTCTGCATGTATGTTACTTCTAGTCGTGGAGTTACGTAATTAGCAATGCTTGATTGTACAAATTCCGGATATAGATGCTTTTTGTAGGTATTAAACCCAGAATATCTCTTAACAAGCATGACAAAAATTTTGTTTCTATTTTCTTGAATGCTTCGGAGCACCATTTGGTTGCGTAAGATCTAAGAATCTGATCCAAGTGACCTAAATTCTAAGGTGCACTTTGTCTCTCGTCAGGTGATAGCCTAAGACAACTTTTAGTGCGGCATGCCATAAATTCCGCTTTGGTTGGTAAGCTTTCATCATCTTCTTTTAGTAGTTGAGTATCTTCGTTCTATAATTAACTCATTAATGGTAGATGGTCACATTTAACACTTGTTTCGTCGTTGTTTCATTTTCTGATTATTAAATCAAGACTCTTTTGTTGCCTCTGCTTCGGTTATCAGAACAATAATGGCTAACCAACATACAGAACTGAAGTAAGAAATGATGGAACTCCAATCTCTAGGAGTTGAACATCTTTTTGGTACTGTGGTACAAGACACAAAATGAGAATATTAATTTACGCAAAAGAATAGTTAAAATGAACTTTATAAACTTATACATTGTCAGTAATCTAAAAACCAGAAGAACAATTGAATTATAAAAGGCAGATTGAGTTTAAAAAAAAAATTCCACGGTCCTCATCTTTGAACCCCAATGAATTTTCCAACACACCAACATCCCTCCCTCCATGTTGTGCGCCAACAAAGCCTGCAAATAGGAAAACAATTAACGTGAACTGATGAAACTTATACCTTTTCAAAGATATATTTAGAACTCATTTGGTTTGCAAGAGGCGAAAGAAAAATACGGCTAATGAAAAAAGGAAAAAATATTTTATATTTAGTTGGAGTTTTGAAAGGAGAAAGAGATGGAAAATAGCTTGTTCATGAAAATAAGATCTTTGTGTTTCATAGAAAATAAAAATTTATATGTGATATGAAAAAAAATCATTTTCATCTACTAAAAATTGGGATATTTGTTTTTTCAAAAGTGCTCTTAAATTTTTCGATGGAATGATATGTATTTTACATAACTTTTCATATAAGCTACTATATAATATTTTTTTTTTAATGGTCAACTAAATATGCAAAAATTATTTTTTTAAATATTTTATATTCAGATATCTACTTTTTTTTAAAAAAAAAAAAATATTTAAGTGAGAAAAACCGCAAACTAAACGAGTTCTTAATGAGTACTTTGTGATCAATTCGTCCTGAGTGCATGCAAGACCCAGCGAGGTGAGGAAAGCGCCACGCGGCACCAGCGGCAACCACAGGCCACTCTTCTGGTATTCGAAGTTGAATTCTGACGTGTCAGACAACTTGACGCGGTGTATTTGAAGTTGAATGCTGACGTGTCAGACAACTTGACGCGGTGGTCGTCGGCGACGAGTTGGGCCGTTCTTGAAGGAGAGGCTTCATGGGATGGAGACGGGAGTGGTGATCTGTGAGCTGCTAGACCTTGGTGAAACTGAACGTATTGGCTAACTCCATGATTAGAGGAGGAGATGGATCATGAATTAGAGTCGTAAAGGTCGAGAGCGGTCTTTTGGATGATGAGAGAGGGTGGTGTGTCCTCCCGCTTTTTAGACGGGGAGGAGGAGAGTTGAATAAGAGGATTGTGGAAGTGACGGAGAAAAACGATGTGGATGTCGGTCTTTTCGTTAAATAATGGAGAGGACGTGGGAAGCATGATTGTGGAGTCCATTTGCCGTTAGAGATTTTTCCCTTTGTTTCCTTATTCTATGCCACCCGGCTATGTTACGTAACCACCGCATGGGTCAAGCACAGTAACCTATTCTGCTGGATCAAATGTGATATGCGATATACTTTGTAAAAAGTAAATATGGCACAGTATTCTACTCTGTAAGAGTTAAGTACGGTATATTGATTCTATTACAATCATAGTATTATAGACGGTAGAGTCAAGTATATTTAAAATTTAATATCTATGAGTAAAAGTTCGGAGGACCCTTGCCACGTCTCAAGAGTTGTAGAGCAATTTAAGAAGGTGATATCAGTTTTGCATGTTACTCGTGTTTGGAGAGGCTAATCAGTTAGTTGATTGGTTGACAAACAAAAGTAATTACGACGATATGGAGTTTTTTGAGATGGATGTTCTTCGTGTCTACTAGGACTGCAGAGTGTAACGATCGTAGTTTTGGAGTCTTTCCCCCTATTTACGTGTTACAAAAAAAAAAGAAAAAGAAAAAAGAAACATTGGACTTGAATAAACAGTCCTTGCATTCACTATTACATGCCTTGAGAAATGAAGGGTCCCTCCATGGCTCCCTTGCAAGCTATTTTCAATCTCTTCAATACCAACAGCACTACTTTAACAGGCCATCTTAGGGCAAGCGCCATACTCTTACATTATTTGTTCACGCAATAGCCCTTTTTTTTCTTCCAACCATATCATCAAACTGGCACAGGAACCCCACTCCGACCAAGGGACCAGTGACGGGTGTGAAACGTACATGATATAAATGGTAGGTGATACATAATGTGACATAGCTCAATCATAATCTATGCTTTAATACATGCAAAATAATAACCAAGCTTTTTTCAGTTTCTTGACATTAGGAAATACAATGCGGAGTGGCAATTGAGTGCACTCTATGGCAGAAGCCACATCTAAAAGCTTCATTCACAGTGATAACTTTATAGCATCATCCTTGCGCCAGAAATATTTTCCCCCACATAAAATGATTTCGCATGCTTGGCACCTGCCCGATTCTAAAATCTAAACGGCAATCAAACACCATCACGGCGGCACCACCAATGGCGATAAAAGCAGAGCCATGAAGGCATTAATGGGTCTTCCATGCAAGGCAAGTTCTAGAGGTTCAGGACATTATTTTGGAAGGAAACTCTATAGCGATGATTGATTGAATTCTATAGGAGGAGTTGAGGGTGCTCGACCACCAGCTTCTAGATGATATTCGGCGGCTACTGAGGAGTGTGATGTCTTTCAGATTGTACGCGTATTTCAGAAGATAAACAAAGCTGCTGATTGAATCGTCTTATTTACTATTCATCATTTTAGAGATATTTCATGGATCTGCTTTGTATCTATTCCTCTATTTCTGTGTAGTATTTTATTTTTTGATTCACAGTGGTTATGCGCGACTAGTATCAGCTGCGGATCTAAAAAAAAAAAAAAAAAAAAAATAGATAATACGTACTAACCCGCTAAATTCACTCCTAAACACTCGTCCCGTGACCTGTCGAATGATTCAAATCCCGTCCATTCCCCAAAAGGGAAGCCTTATCCCCACCCTCAATAACGCCTAAATACCCCTCTCATTAATGCATCGTCAAGCGACTGAAACCACAACCCTCTCCCGTCAAGAAACCCATATTAGTAATTTCCTCCTTCACACCGACTGTTCCATCTAAGAAGCCGCCCCGCATCGCCCGTCTCGCTTCCACATAAAAAGATCCGGCCCGAGCCGATTAAAATCTCGCCTTTCCGCTGTAAAAACGGGAAAGAGGGACACAAACGCAAGCCACCATCGCCACCGGCCTGCGTGACCGAGGAGGAGGAGGAGAACCGTATCGTGCCCAGCTCTTTCTTTCCTTCCTTCTTGTTCTTGTTAATTAAGATCCAAGAAGAAGAGAGAAGCACGAGAAGAGGGGAGAAGGAAGAGAGAGATGGCGGGCTACAGGGCGGAAGACGACTACGACTATCTGTTCAAGGTGGTGCTGATCGGGGACTCGGGGGTGGGGAAGTCGAATCTGCTGTCGAGGTTCACCAGGAACGAGTTCAACCTCGAGTCCAAGTCCACCATCGGCGTCGAGTTCGCCACCCGCAGCCTCAACGTCGACGGCAAGGTCATCAAGGCCCAGATTTGGGACACCGCCGGCCAAGAAAGGTATCCTTTTCTTTTCTTTTGTTTTGTTTTAAAAAAAAATTACTGTCTTTGCTTTCTTGAGGTAGGGCAAGGGTTCAATTGAGTGTAAAGAGTTAGGATCTACTGATGGTGGCTTATTATTAGCAAGGGTTTCTTCTTTGGAATATCTGTTAATGTTCTCAGTTGAATCGATCTATTACTGACACTTTCTCTGGCTTCTCCTCATGACCTTCTTGCTTCTTGAGTTAGTTTCTAGGCTGTACTGTTAGATCTCAATCTTGGACAGTGGTCCTTTGTGATAGTGATGTGTTAGAAAGGGATAAATACACGATTTGTTGGTATGTCGGCAAGATCCTACATGCGTGTCGGTGCTTCTTTTTTTTTTTTGTATGTCTGTTTCTTGATCTTGTGGTAGATTACTGAACAAAGCATGCTACCTGGAGGGGTCCGTGCCAGCGAATCAGCTGCACGTCCGGGCCATTTGGTTCTGGGTAAGATTGGAAATATTGAACAAGAGACTGCATGCTGTTGATGAAAATTGAATTCAAAAAGTGACGAAAAATTAGATGGAACGAGTCTTTTCCTAGATCTGGAGCTGAGAATACCAAATAACAGTCACTCAGAACGCTAAAGAATGCTTAAGGGATATGGATAGTCAGGACATTTGTAACCACCTTTCTTTGTTCGGCATTATGGAACCAATTCCCTTAGTTGAATGGTGGATTAACATGGCTGTTTGGGAGAATTCCTGCTAAGTAGTCTATCTGTCCTTGCTAAAAGGAACACATCCTTTGGCTTGTTACTGTAACTCTGAGCTAATGGTACTTCGCCAATTCGATATCGATAGTAGTCTATCTGTCCTTGCTCAATGGAACACATCCTTTGGCTTGTTAGTGTAACTCTGAGCTAATGGTACTTCGCCAATTTGATATCGATCCACACTTTTTCATTTCCGGAATCATCCTACTGTAGAACATGACAAAGTTTAAAGAGTGCATTTTGCAGGGGAAAATATGCATTAAAGACATTATCGACCATTGATCTTGAACTGTAGTGGCAATAACATATCAAAATGGTTAACTTTAAATTTCAAGAAATACTAGAAGATTTAAATACTTTTCTAGGTTTACATGAGATCAGAGACTTAGTGATGATAAACTTTTCTACATTATGTTGTTAGTATTAGATTGCAGGAAGCAGAGGGTGAAAAGCTAGTGTCAAAGTATGATTGATGCTTGTGACACATTGCTTATGGAAGCATTTCTAGTGGCTCCACAAGTATTGAGTTCTAGCTCATTTCTCTTTACATCACAAGTTTTGATTTGTTTAACAGTGGTACACTGAAAAATTCTTGACATCTTAGTTATAAGTGCATGTAAGCTGCCTAAATAAGATCATAATCAGTTTTTAGACAGTGGAGGTCTCTTTTTTAGAGTTTTTCTGAGGATCAATATTGGATTAGTCTTCTTATATAGAGGCCAATGGTAACAACAACCCAAAGTGAAGGTTGCTACTATAACTATAATGGATAGAATCCACGTTGATCCATAAATGAAAGCTTGAGATGTCTACCTAAGAAAAGTGTGCGCGCGCGCGCCGGAACGTGCGTGCCTTTAGAAAGAAAAAAAACATCAAAATTTCCAACTGGCACAATATTTCTTTATATTCTTGGAACTGATGCTCATGCCAGAAATCAATTCTTGTAACTTAAGCCCATATTGGACCAAAGTTATACAATCTATCAAGGTCCAATTTGGTCATATCAAGCTGCATCAGTCAAGTCCTAGCCTAACCCACAACAACATTGATACATGTCCCCATATTCCCCTGCACCCACATTTGTGGATAGTAAAGAAATCATTGTCTAAAGGATTTGGGGTTAGATATGGAGATAAACTGAAGGGAGCATAGGAGGTGATGGATTTCAACATTGGCAAGAGAGGGATCAAAGATTTTGGTTTTGGCATTAGGAGGAAGTATTTATGTTGGATCATTTAGGATTTGATCCTTGTACCCTTTCTGTTAGAGATCCTCCCAAGGCGGAGGATGGCTTAGCGATATGGAAGAGATCTCTTATTTGGGCCTGCAAAGAGTATCTTTGCTAAAGTAGGTTTCCCTTCTTCACGTCGAAGGAAAATGATAAGAAAAAATTTGGATACTATTCCAGCCTATAAGTTACTTGTTGGCACTAATGTTGCACGTGAGTTTTGGTAGTTTCTCTGTTGTAATGTTTTATTTCTTTCTAGAGTTGTTTATAGAGAGATAGTGGTATGAATGCATATATAGAATATTATATATACTTTTGCTATCCCTATTTTTGGATGATATATAACATTATAAATAGGTCGACCTTTGGGTTAGGTAGGATTGACCTGGGGCTGACCTGATATCTATTATGGTCCAATGAATGGATCCAGATTGGTTTACTGCTATTAATTTTTTGAGTCATCTGACTCATTTAACTGAGTCAGCTTCGTGGCCCTTTGTGTTAGCCCATGCTATTTGCTTACCTACTAGAGTGTATGTATCATCTCAGTAAGGTCACAAACGTATCCTGAATATAATGCAATATATCCTAAACTCTTTTCTTTACAATGCTTAGGGGTGTTGACTGTGTGGCTCCTGCCAAATCCATAAATTAAGTTAGCAAGGTTTAAAACTCTCAAATTAGAGGACCATTATTGATTTTGCAATGATGAGAGTGGGCTACAGTCAGACTCTTTGGTTTTAGCTTAACTCCCACTTTGTGCGTGGGCGTGGGCGTGTGCGTGTGGGTGGGCGGG
>JAOXJJ010001100.1:15666816-15678764 GCA_025769935.1 Phoenix roebelenii
GTGGGGGTGAAATACTTGGTTATCTTAGTTTTTTTTTTCCCAGTTGACTTGGGTATATAATTATTGCATTGTCTCGATATGGGAAACATGATAATCATATTAAGTTTACTCTTTTCCTAAAAGAGTTTTGTCTGTTTTTTCAGTTAAACTTCACTAGATCCATTTGCATTGTCTCAATATGGGAAACATGAAATCATAATCTTGTTTAAAAAGCTCATGGATTTTGTTCTGGAGAGTATGGCCATTTGAACATATCCATTTTTTATTTCATTTCCATATGAATTCTGCGTTGAAATCGTGATCTTAGCCAATTTCATAGTTGGATATTTGTTTTCCTGTCTCATTATTTCTTTCTTCCTTTTTTTTCCTCCATTTCATACGTTATCTTCTGTGTGCTGACCATGAGTTCCAATTCATTTACAAGCTTCCCCCTTTAATAATATGGACATACTAAACCATCTTTGTGGATGGATGTTAAATAGTCTCTGGCTCTCTGCCATCTTTTCTCTCCCTTTTATTCATCTTCTTAAAATTTCTTTTCTTCTATCATGTTCTTATGTTTTACCCTCAAGGCTAATTGCTGTAAGCTTGTTGTCTCATCTTAATATTAGTTTACTTCTCTTTTGCTTTACTGCTGTACTTATTGACATGGAAGATTTGATGTTCCATATCATTTTATTCTCTGAGTGTTTATAATAGGTTTCTTTTCTGTTGCATGGCATGTCCATGTATTTTGGTTCATCTTTATGGGCAACATATGATTTAACAGCATATCCCCTAGCACCCCCTCAATTTATGTATCTGATTGAATCTTTCTCTTTGCTAATATTTTTAAATGGGATTCTTTCAACAATATGCAAAAGAACAATTTCCTGGTTCTTCTGCTCTGAAATATTTACATAAAGAATTATTAGACTGTTATGGTGTCTTGACTGCATGTCTGATCTTGAGACACAAGATTCTGATGTTGGCCATTCTGCAGCATTGCATTCATGTGTGCTGGTTATTATGCCTTGTAGCGCCCTGTTTCAAGCAGGCTGCATGAATATATTTTAGATTGCATTTTCTGTATGAATATATCTTTGTTTGCATCTTCAGTAACATTGTGGTTTATAATCTATTATTAACCTTGTGTTCATGCTTTAATTGTTATACCTTGTCGCGTTGGCCTTTGTCCCCACACCTCTCTATTTTATTGGGGTGAAGCTGCTTCTTGGGACTCTTTAGTTAGAAAAGGAAAAAATTTCCTTGTGAATCTTTTGTCTTTGTAATAAACTAATGAATGCATGAACTAGTTATGAAGAGTGAACAAACACTTCATAGTCTAACATGCTTGATTACCATGCTTGCTTACAGCAATGCTTACGGACTTTATTTCAAGCTGGCCTTAAATCTTTTCCCCTGAAAATAGTATTTTGAATTGGAAACTTCTTGAGATACACAAAGCTTCTTCCTGAAACTTAGGAATATTTGTCATTTCTATATATAAAATAACTTGAAGGTGTTCCCTTTTCAAAAATGAAAGTTAAATCAATCCTGCAGATTTAATATATGTTATCACTCATTCTTGGCCAACTTTAAGCTTCACCCATCTGCTCATTATTTATAACCTTACATTCAATATCTTATTTTTAATGGAAGGTGTAATGGCTGCTTTGATCAATTTTTGTAGTTGTTTTGCCCATCCTTGTAAATAACATGACTGTAGAAGAGGCCCATTCAGTGTTGTGCCATGTGTCACCCCCCCATCCTTGTAAAATACATGACTGTAGAAGAGGCCCATTCAGTGTTGTGCTTTTTGTCACCCCCCCATCCTTGTAAAATACATGACTGTAGAAGAGGCCCATTCAGTGTTGTGCTTTTTGTCACCCCCCCCCCCTCAAAACACACATGCATGTGCATGTGCACTGGCACGCACATCCCTCCACATGACTGTGCGCATGCACATGTGCACTGGCACACACATCCCTCTACCTAGCCATAGCTGATCCTGTACTGAGTTGCTAAGGATCTACCTCCAAGTCTACCCTCATTTCTCACAATGCTAAATTTAGTCACCAAAAGAAGATTATCATACGTGATACCCTCTGGTTGCCCTACTCCTTATTAGATATCATCAACAGATTTTACATCCCTCTCAAATATGGGCCACCAATGTATGATCCTTAGCATTGATTGATATAAAAAAATGCCAAACAATAACATCATTGTGTTCACATGCTTCATTTTCAAAAAAATTCTTGACATAATATTATTGATTCAACTAGAGGACCACCAATTTTAATGAATTCATCAACTGGCAGTTGCTCTGATTGTTGGCCCACTAATTTAAACCTAAGACTGCCACGTAGCATGCACAACACCACTAGAATGCATCTCCATATCTCCACCATAGGTCCTGAATTTTACTCCCCCCCCTGGGTGAATAGTGCCTTAGTTAATAGTGGAGTAGATTTTGATTAACCTAAAACCACTATTATGACGTCAATAAATTTTCAACATATAATTAATCATATCAGTTCTTCTAACAGAAGCCATTTGGATTAGATATACCCTGTTTTTTTATTTTTTGACTGTTTAGGGTTTGGGGATTAGGGTTAGGGGGACCCTCATAGTCATTACATTTTTTCACCCTAGATCTACGCCAAATGATTCACAATAAAAAAACCTCAACGTAGGTAATCCTCCATTTCAACCTAGGGATATTCTCATTTCGACTTGACACCCAATGGCAAACTCCCACTCACACTCCTTGAACAAAATCAATACAAGGGAAAACTTTAAATATATAACAGTCAAATTCTCAGCAACCTTTTCTACTTCCCTCTCTCATTTTGTATTTTAGCTTCGATAACTTGAAGAAGCTGTCGTACAATTCTGTGACACTCTCATGACCAAATTGTAAGAGGGCTACCTTCTCTATTTCCCTCTAATTTTTGTCTTTCAGTTTCATTAACCTGAGCGCGCAGTCCAGTTCTGTTAGGCTCTCAAGGCCAAATTGTAAGATGACAATCCCATTCTCCTGTTGACAAATTATACCCTTATCCTCTTCTAAACAATCTATGTCCTTCCAGATTCACATCTATCAATTGTGTCCTTTCATGAGTCACAGAGTGATGTACATCCAAAGCTCTGATTACCGAGTTACTTCTCCCTAAAAATATCCATTTCTTGTTCTTAAGTTACAACTGTCAAAGCACTTAAAAAGGATTAGGTCTCCCTAAATCTCTCCCTTTTCACTTTAAGCAATTGCTCCCTGTCCTGATTCTGATTCTCAATGCCTTATATTTTTCTATACCTTTACTAATTTTGTTATAATGAAGCTATCAAAAAAAATTTTTACTGAACAATTTATGGTTCTCTTTTTCCCATAATCAGTCTAGTGAATGATAAGGAAGCTTAGCACAGAAAACTATCTAGCGTTTATTTTATTTATTATGGTAATAGCCTATATGAATTACACCTAAAAGAATAATGTCTGTGAATGGTTTCAGGTGCATAAGCTCCCCACAAGCATCGACTACCAACTTTTCATAGCCCTTCCATTTGGATTTTTCCGCTTTCAGCATAATGATGATCTCTCGCAATAAATTAATATTCCAAATATTAATCTAAATCAAATTATCCCTGCAAGTATCTCATGGTGATGCGATAGTCCAGTTTTTATGTACCAGGGGGTTATAGGGAAGGTATTATGTTCTGCTTGTAATACTAGTAGTGTCATTAAATTATTTATAAAAAATATATGATATCATCCACCCTGAGCAAACAATATGGGCCAATATTGATTGCTTGCCTTGTTAGTAGTATCTAAATGTAGAAATTTAGAATTTGTACTCTTAAAACTGTTTAAAGTTTCTTAGCAATGTGAATACTTGGAGGCAGGTGTAATAATGATGTTCACATAGTTTGGAACAAGTACTGATCGACATTTTGTATCATTAAGAACTCTTCCTTTCAGCTGGTTTTACATGGATACCTGGATTTTTTCCCCCTCCCATTAACTGGTTTTTGGCAAGATTGATTACATAACATGGCCATGATGCTGTGTGGTAGCTCACATGGACACCATAATGAAATGAATGATTTTGCTTGAGCTGGTACCATTGAGACAGTTCCATTTTAGGCCTAGTTTATGCATCATTTATCTCTAACCAAGTTTAGTCATACGGTGTACCTGCTATGCCAGCGTAACTCACATTTAAGTGCAGGTATCGTGCCATCACCAGTGCATACTACCGTGGAGCTGTAGGTGCATTGCTTGTCTACGATGTTACTCGGCATGCGACATTTGAGAATGCTGAGCGCTGGTTGCGGGAGTTGAGAGACCATACAGATCCAAATATAGTTGTTATGCTTGTTGGAAACAAGTCTGATCTTCGTCATCTTGTAGCCGTTTCGACAGAAGATGGGAAAGCTTTTGCAGAGAGGGAGTCACTCTATTTCATGGAGACGTCTGCGCTAGAAGCAACAAATGTGGAAAATGCCTTTGCTGAGGTCTTAACACAGATCTATCGGATTGTAAGCAAAAAAGCTGTTGAGGCAGGCGATGATTCGGCTTCTGCAGTCCCCAGTAAAGGGGAGAAAATTAATGTGAAGGATGATGTTTCTGCACTAAAGAGAGTTGGCTGCTGCTCTTCTTAAAGTTGCAACCACCCTTTTCCAAGGTAAGGGCCTGTTTCAGATGAATTGTGTGACTTAATGTAATTTCTTTTCTCCTCTGGAGTCAAGACAATGTTTGTAGCTGAAGGGTTTGGATAGGTTCTGTTTTTATTACATGTCATCCAAGAACGGGAGAGCTTGATTCGGTTTGGTCTTTACTAGATCTGATATGGCCAGGTACTGTCAGAAAGTTGTTCCTTAGAGACATACAGATTTACATTTCCATGTTTAGATTGTAGCAATTGTGCACAAATTCCAAGTGGATTCAAAGGTTCAAATTATCGACGATATATGGTAGCACGCTGAAATCCACGAGTTCCAAGTGATGGTATTTCATATTTTGTGCATCATAATTCAGTTTTCAACCCATTATGCGAGAAAGTGTGGACCAACAATCCTGCTTTTTTTCTGAAATATTTCTTTCTTTTCCGGATCAAACGCTCAACCTTTTATCTGGAGAGGTAAATTGTGGATAATTCAACTTTTCCTATGACCAACTGGATTCGATGTGCCTCTTGTTGCTCGATAATGTCAAAGAACTTTAGTAGCCAAATAATAATAACAAAATCGTCTATAATCAAGCCTAAGATATAATAAAATATTTATGGGTAACCGAAAAGAGTGTGTTTGGGTCCGCTGCCAAGTAGATACTTTCACCTTCGTTTGCTTGCATTAACATTTACATTTGGATAGGTTGTAACTTTTCCGTGTACGATCATGTATGCATCACAGGATCCACCCGGATCTAAAAATTCTCAGTGCATGGCAGGCAGGCTGAAGGGCGGACCCAACCACACTCGTCTCCAAGATAAGTGTGCTTAGCTAGTCATAAAATCTTATCAAGTAAAAGGAAATGTGTTCAAAATTCAAACACATTTACTTAAGCGTTAGGAGTAGTTGGTACTATTTACCTACTAGCATAATTGGATGAACGGCAGCAACAAAAGCTTTGGGAAAGTACCATACAAATTTGACAAGCAAAACATGTATAAGAAAAAAAATATATTTGATAGCGTAGTCTAGATCTAGTACTTGGTACCGTAAATCCAAATCTCTTCCAATATGAAATGCCAGCTTTTAGATAGAAATCAAATGTAATCCACTTTCTTTAACTGCTGCTGCCCCCAAAGCAGATTGAAAGATTCCACGTTGGTAGTTGGTTTATCCACCTACAGAAGCACTGACTTTGGTGTGAATTCTACCCTCGTCGCCACACAGTAAAAATCAGGTTTTCAGGGAGCCGTGCGCAAATGTCTTACGTTAAAAGACAGGCAATAATTCATTTAATAGGCATAAACCGTGCCTTGTAAAATGATCAATTAGCTGATGTCCGTGAACCAATTATATAATTATAGTGTGCGTGCATGCCGTCATTTGTATGATTACATAGGTGCACAGCAGTTACATGGAAAAATAGACGTTGCTAATGATATATAGATCGGCCGCCGCCGCTAACTACGTAGATGAAGCTGAGCCAAACGATGCAAACACCTCCAACTCTATCACCATTTCTTAACAATGACTTAGGGCATATTTGGTAGAAAGTAGTTTGTCTCTAAATTAGAAATAAAAATAAAAATAGAAATAAGTGACTTCAGTTTCTACCATTTGGTTGGAGGGAGTTCAATTTTCATTCCGATTTTTGGAGGACTACGAATATCCCAAACCCTCCAAAATTCAATCCTTTCGGAGCGTTCCTCCAAAACTCAATCCTTACAATTTCATTTCGATTCCCATCCCTATTATAGCAACAACCAAATACATCGGAAGATGTTCATGCCAATCCATTCTAATTCTGATTTCGAAGCTGATTCTATTCACGAACTCAATGCGCCCTTAATCTCTCACTCTTTTTAGCCAAAAGGACAAAAAAATCAAATAAAAATAGTAAATAACTTTATACATTAGTGCAAGTGCATTGTATGGTGTACTCACTGAGAACATGGTAGGTTTCCTTGTTCCAAAAGGATTCTAGAGTGCAATTCGTTTGCAATCGGAATCATAATTGATTGAAATAGAAATTAGAATAATCAAATTTCTCGACGGGTTTGATTTATGATTGAAATTGGAATAAAAATTTGAATACCAAAAAAAAGAATCTGAATTAAACTTTGTTAAACTTTGAAAGATTGGGGCATTTGTATTCTTCTTAGAATGGGAGTCCTTCGTTCCTATTTCTATTCTCATTCGAGAATCCAACTCACGTCAGTTAACTAAATAAATTTATATGATTCGCTTTTTCCCATGCAGCATATAACAGATAGATTTTGATGCAAATTGTCGTTAATTTTTTTTGCTCTCTTTTTTTCCCCTTCATTCTATCGATTGCTGGTGTCATGTTACGGCAGAGAACACGACTACGTGGACATTGCATGCCTGGACATGGACTTCTGGTTGAAGTCGATATCGCCTCGTCAACAAAGAGCTACAGAGCAGTGCTGCAATCCCTGCCGTCCATCTTAAGGACCAGCTGCAGCAGATCGTCGCCATCTCTGCGAGCCGGCGCTGCAAAGCCTCACGAAGAAGGGAGTCTCCGCTTCCTGCAATGACCATACGCAGGGCAATCAGACAATTACCCTTATCATCCCATGGAACCCGCGAAACAACGATCAGAGGAGTCAAAGCGATAGGAGAGTAGGAAGGTGGGAACGAGAATGAGAACCGGCGAGGTCGAGCGAGAGGAGAAAGTCATGACTCATGATGGCGGCAAGGGGAAAAACTTGCGACCCGGTGCACTCGCGCGGTTGATTAAAGTATGGAGATACGAAAAAGTAATCGTTAAAGGCAAATTATTTCCTACACTGTATACATCATATATATTATATATCACAGCCGTTCGTTGTCGTACGGGTGTATCAAGTGGAGCGCTTGAGTTAGATCATACAGTAATAATTGACTGTGATTGGTTGCGTGTACGGATGACGTGGTGCAGCAGTGTCTTCATGTACTACAAGAAAATTTAGGGAGTCGCACGGCGCACGACACGCTCTCTGGGTAAGATGGGTAAGGCAGCGCAACGATGACGTCATCGTATCATCCGGTGCTCCCGCAACACGGCGCTGTCGTTAAGGTGCACCGCCGGCTCTCCTCCCCTCCCACGTGCCTCTCTACGAACGCTCGCCGGAACACCGCCGAGCACTCCGGCAACTCCCCCAGGCCTGCGAACATCGAGTCCTCCTCCCCCTCGCCGCCGTGGCCTGCCAACCTTTCGCACTCGTCGGCGAACAACACCGCGATACCGGCAGTGGCGCTGTCGCCCCTGGCGCAGCATATGGAGCCGTAGAGGTGGGCGTCATCGGTTCGCGGCGGAGAGGTGGACCCGACGTCGGAGAACCAGTAGAGTTCGTTGGGCGTTAGGAGGGACGACGACTCGTCAGCGATCAAATCGGCGAACTTCTGGTCCGGATCAGCTGGACCGGGCGGGACTGAGTCGGCCGCGGCCGGTTCCGGGTCCGGGGTCGGGGCTTCGACCGGCCGGAGCTTGGAATTTTGGTGGTGGCTTTTTGGGAGGGGCCCGGTGTGGTTGTGCTGCCCGGCGTACGTCATCACCAGCATGGTGGGGTCCACGCGGCTCCTCTCCACTTGCTTTCTCGCCGGACACCCCTTGTGGCTGCTGCACCTGTAGTAGCCCCTGCAAGCGAGAAGAAAGAGGAGGCGCGTTATAGCGGGATCCGCCTGTGTCCGGTTAAAGTGCGCCGGAGGCGATCGATAGGAGGGGAGGCAAATGGTACCTGGGATAGGCGGAACCCTTGATCAGCTTCTGGCCGTACTTCCGCCAGGCCCAGGAATCGGACGGCGGAGCATCTCCGTCGCCGTTGGGTACGGACACCACTCGTTTCTGGACCGACGGCCGGCTATCAAAATTATGATAAAAAAATTAATTAAAAATTACCTAATATAAAGCTAATTAGAAGAAAGAAATAAAAAGACCAACCTTCGGTTGGGGGAGGTACGGGAGGGATGGCGGGTGGAGCTGTTGAGGTCAGCGGTGGCAGGCGGACAGACATCGTTGGATTCGGGATCGATGCAAGGATCTTCCGGATCGCTGCTGTCGGAACGGCCATCCATGACGTGGATTCGCCGTACTCCACTAAATGCGAGCCGTTAATTTTGCGATCTCCGTCCCTAGGTCCGTAGGGAAGTCCGGAAACAAAACGAGAAAAGAAAAACTAGAAGAATGTCGCGGAGGAGGTGAGAGAGAAGAAGCGGAGGGAGAGAGGAGGAGAAAGAGCAGGAGGGTGCGCCTTCGGGTTGGAAGAGAGGTTAGGTTCTTGAACCAGAAAAAAAGGGTTAGGTTGCCAGGCAACGCGGACGGGTAGCCCCATGGGCCATGGCCCCCTTTTTTTTTTAATTAGAATACTGAAATGAGTAATGGAGGGAGTATAAGACGCTATTTGGGTATAGAAATTAATTGAAGTGATTTGATTAATATTAACAGGTATTGTGGGGCATAGCGTTTTTGCCTTTGTATATTAAGCCAGCATGATTCAATAAAAAAAAGAGATGAATATTTTATGATATTCACCGAAACGGATAGCATCTTCAAACCTCCATCGTTAATATCCTCCAACCATGGTTATTCATTTTTTATTTCTCTCCTTTCTATATTTTTTTTTTTGTTTTACCAAAAAATTCTTCCCCTTCATTTTTCAACTATTGACGATGGGGTGCTTAGGGTTCACCCATAATGAATGGGTCGGAGTGAAAAAATTAAAATCCACTACCGTGGTTTGAAACCGAAACTAAACTAAAATCAAAATTAAATAATTTTTTAAATAAAAAAAATTATAACCACCACGGAGGAAAAAAAGTGCGAAGTTGAAATTGAAACCAAAAATTGTTTTATTTTTTTTATTCATCAAAAAAATCCACCTATTTTTGTGCTAGGATTTGTGGCAATGTGGCAATGGAAAGTCCAACTTGAACAGGATAAGGAGTTAGGATTATTGATGACCATTCTTATGAAGTTAGTAATTTAGATTTATACAAAATATAAAAGATATTAAAAATTAAGTATTCTTGATTTTGAGTTAGGTTTTGGATTTGGTTTCGAGTCAAAAAATCATCCAAACCACAATTAAAACCAAAACCAAACTGTTCTTAATTTTTAAATCCATCATTGAAACCATTATTTAATTTTGGTTAAAACTGTTATGTTCGATAAGAAGATGGGTAAAATATGGAGATTTTACCGGTATGTTTGGTTTAGAAAAGAGTCAAATATTGGGATATCTAACATTTCTAGTGGCGATGGAGTTGGGATCTTCTACGTTGCATTTTTGCACCGCAGATTCTTGTATACATCTAGATCTCCGTCAACCTCATCAATAATCCTGTTCTACGTTGCATTTCTAGTGACTATTTGTTCGTGTATCATGTTTGATAGCCATTTGTTTTTATAATAGGATGATGTAGCATGATCAAGGTGTGTATGGCATTCTGCAGTGCCCAAAACCAGCACCGCAGAAAATCCGAACCAGTGGGGATATATGTGGGCGGGCTCATGGCTTGCCGGCTTCGGCTGTGGCGCGACCCAGCGGATCTAAATTTCTGAGCTTGTTCCTCTCTCCCAGGCTCCCACTGCCGAACATGACAGTAATTTGTCCGTTGAGGTTTACCGTTTACCTTCTGTCACAAAGCCTAAGAACTTGGATTACCAATTTTCACACCGGCCGGTAGGTCGGGTTATCGAAGGCTGAAATCAGGCATCCATTTCCTGAATAAAAAAAGAAAAAATTCCATCTTCATCCCTTTCATCTCTATAATCATGGAGCAGAGGAATGTCTATCTGTTTTTTGATAATAAAACAAATATTGAGCTTGCTCCACATGATTTCTGATAACATGCAAAGTATAAAACTAATGTCATTTCTAATAAGAAGATTGAGCATGTTAATTGCCATTGAGGCATCAACATCAAATCCATGCCTCAATTACAACAACATTTTTTCTATTTTAAAGAGAAAGATAGCATCTCTTGGGATTCATTCAAAAAAGGATAAAATAATAAAAATAGGTTTTTTTTCCCCTTTTTGTCCTTTATAACCATTCATATGAACTGACGCAGCATAAACAGTAATATCACTCGCAATAGCTAATTGTTCTTTATATATCTCAGCACAGAAAAGTTCAAATAATCAAAGTGTTATCATGAAATAAGTTTTAAGTCAGGCGTCGCCACCTGCTCTGCTTTCTCTGACTCCTATAAGGGAGGTCACTCAGGAATCATGATATGTACAAATTAATCATGTCCGAGTATCATATTTAGAAATCCCCATTTCCAACACTAAAAGATTGGCACCGAGCTGTGACGGAAAAACTGTTTCCACATTTCTTTAGTATCCACCAATTCGATCACTTAATTCCCAACGATATTTTTAATCACTTGCCATTTCTTATTTAATTTTAGAAGCTTCCCTCTACCTTCCTCTCTTTGATACGTTGATAACCTTGCTTAAATCGAGTGCAAGACATCTAAAACCAGCCATCCAAGTTTTTGACTTGTTAGATACCTAATTTGGGCAAGCAACAAACAAGAGGGGAAGATTCATGTCACACAAATACCAATCATCAATTGCCAAGTACTTCACACAAACGTAATTGAGCGTAATCTTTAACTAATTTGGAGAGGACTCAAACTCATTTATATTAACTTTTTAAGTTCATTAGACCATGGCGATATTTAAACTCATGCGAGAGCTAGTCACGACGAGAATGGCATTTAGATTGAATTTATTGGATAATTAAGCTTTAACCATATGAAGGATGAAGGGAACCATTCTCTAATTTAGGCCGTTGTTCCACTTGGCAGCCCAAGAAGCCGGCCTTGTTCTAGTATACAAAGTGTTTGGGCCGACGCATTATGACGCAGCCCATCTATTCGAATCCGGTCTCGGCGTCGGCCCATCTATTCGAATCCGGTCTCGGTCCATTTGATACGGTTCCTTCCATTTCATCCAAATGGTGACTCTTGCCCAGTTCGTGCCTATCTCCAACTTCGATCTTCAAGCTCGAAACATATGAACCCGACAAAAGTAGCCTCCAAAGGTTCTGGTAAATAGCTATGTACCTGGCTATGTTTGTAATGCAGCCTCCAGGCAAAGCTGGTGCACGCCATCAATCGCTGTAGTGTATTGCGATGGACCAATTACTAAGATGAGCATATGATCAATGGAACCCATGCTTGGTGTTGCTAGAAATTGGACCCGGAGGTGACCACTCGGCCGAGGGGGAGGAGCTCCGGTGCGAGTCGGTGGGTGGCGATCCGTCGGCGGGCGGCGTCCTCCA
>JAOXJJ010001100.1:15680364-15691694 GCA_025769935.1 Phoenix roebelenii
GGAAGACGGGGGAGGAGCCTTCTCCTTCTTCGGCGCCAGTCCTGAAAATAAAAGGAGAGATTAGATATCAAAACCTCAAGTACAATCGAATCGGAGGAGAAGAGGAAGATTTTGTTACCATTTCGTTGGGGATGTTGGTCGGAAGCCGACCTCAGCGAAGAAAGCAAGTAGCGGCGCCCTAGAGGGCCTTTTTATCTCATGGGAGTCGAATAAAATAAATATAGAATCCCGGCGAGCTAGGGTTTTGCCGAGTTCGTTAGACGCAAGGACGATCGGAACCGTTAGAATTCGCTGAAAATTCAAAATTTTATTGTAGCCCTTCCTTCAGCTGCGCCCTGCGGTGGGCCTTCCTCTGGGCCGGGGCCTTAGGCGGCCGCCTAGGTCGCCTAAGGATCGGGCCGGCCCTGGCCGGGCCCCTCCTCTTCATTTTGCATCCCAATCGATCAAGCCCTAGCTCCTCTCCTCCTCCCTTCTCTCTGATGACGAGCGACCGACCCTTGTCCTCTCCGGCGCTGAGCGACGTCCGACGGCAAGCTCCTCTCCTCCTCCCTCCTCTCCGGTGCCGAGCGACCGTCCGCATCCTCCTCTCCTCCTCCCTCCTCTGCAGTGCCGACCGGCCGACCCCATCTCCCTCCACCTGAAATAGAGGTAATTCAAAAGATTTTTAGAGGCAAAGATAGGTTACAAAAATGAAGTCTTATATCTTAATGATTCGTATGCTGAATGCTTATTTTAGAAGGAATTTGTAGTATGCTTATGAAATTAACGGTTTTGGCGACAGTTTCTATTTGTTTCTACGGGTATTACTGCATTTCTTGAATTTGAGTAATGCTAATGGAAGTATGCTACCAAAGACAATCAAATCTCACAAAAGGGTATTGTGCTTGCTTTTTTGGATAGCTAAGCATCCCTAGCATGCTTTTGTTTCTCTTTTATTTGGTTGGATAGGTAAATGTTCATTTGGAAAGTATTCTGTTCCCCAGCCCAGGACAGATACTCAGCATTCGCACCGTTTTCAACCCGGAGTTTAAGAATTGCACGAGCCTCTCAGACTGTTCCTCATACTTCAGGCTCGATGAGTTATGCTCGACGTAGAGCTAAATTCATAAGTTTTTTTTGAAACTCTTTGAAACTATTTTAAATTGTTCTATCATATAGCATGTATCATGATAACCAGCTTGCCAATATACCTTTTGTTGTAGATGGATGATAATGGGAGGGAGCCTAGTAAGGTGGAGTTTTATAAGATGACTCATACCTACCGAGATGTTAGTTTTGTTCAGAAGGAGTCAAGAGATATAGTTGTATATATTCATCTTTGAATCTTTCAACGATATTTTTATTAGTTCTATTATTGGCATACATTAATATGATTTTTTCTTTTGAGAGATATAGGACAGGACAACAACTCTTATTTCAGAGCGCGTCGAGGAGTCGTCATCATCATCCGACGCAACCAGTTATGTCGAAGCTCAGGTGCTCGCTGAATTATTGGGCCCAGAGCATTATGATAGAGTGAGGAGTTATGGCGTTGGAGTTACCCTCACTCAGTTGTCTGCAATGGGCATGTATACAAGAAATGCTGGAGAAGGCAGTAGCAATGCAGAAGTTAGTAGACTTCGGGTAACAATTGAAGATATGAAGGATCACCGTCAGGCAGAGTTGGCAGAGCTGAAGCAAAACCAACAAACTTTGCAGTCTCAGCTTGAGCATATTTCATCTATGTTACAGCGATTTCTCCCTCCTCGGATAAATAACTATATGTATTTGATGACTTTACATAATTATTACTTATTTTGCATGAGTTAATGATTTTCATATTCCTAACTTCAAAATTTATTTTTGTGTGTAGATTCCTGATACTTCAACAGCTCGTGGAGATGATGATGGTGCTAAATCCGATCCCTGATACTTTTTAGACTGTTATTTAAGGAGTTTTATATGTATCCTTCTTATATTTTTCAAAGTACATTGTAATTCTAAACTTATTAATCATATATGACAATATGAATATTTTGAATGATCTGAATATTTATGTTGATGTAAATGTAATGCAGGTTTATATTGATGTAAATGTTGATTTATGATATGCATGTGTTTTTCTAATATATATATATATTTAAAAAATCCACTCTCGATGCTTTAAAGTTTCGTTGAAAACCAGGTTTGGCACGAGCTGAAACGCTTTCGCCAACGCTTATAAGCATCGGTAAAAATCCTGCAACTATGCCGGCACGCTTGAGTAGTAGTCTATGCCGACGCTAAGTTGCATCGGCAAAAGCACCTAAGCGTCGGTAAATCTTTGGTTTTGCCGATGCTTTCTTTTAGCGTTGGCAAAAATCTTTCCCACTCAGGTATCGCCGACGCATCTATGATGCTTGCTCTTGTGTCAGCGGGGTTTTTGCCGACGCTAATAAGCGTTGGGAAAGGCTATGAAAAATGCCAATAAGAGTTACTATTTCTATAGTGAAAGCTCAGCCTGCTCCCCTATTTCTTTGCCATATGTGCGGCTGGCGTGGAGATGCCTGGTTATATAGCAAAGGATAGAGATGAAAGGTAGGAGCCGGCAGATGATTAAGTCCGGTATATATAAAATATGAGATATATTAGTCGGACTAGATCTATGAGCTCAACCGTGGATCAGTTCAATCACGAACTAACACACGCAAAGATGGACAAAAATAAAATAAAAGGAAAAAGAGAGTAATACCGATATATTGGTTCGTAGTTGTACTAGTATCCAGCTACAAGTTTGATAATGAAATATGGGTTACTTAGATTTTACTGATATGACAAAAATACCCTGAGTCTTTCGACCACGATTTGGCTAGAACATAATTGCACAAACCGGCCGAGAATAGGACAACAATTATTACCATCCCAATCGGAAATTCGAGAATCCTGAAGGATACGGAATTATTTCTATCTCATTTAATGTTTTATACATCAAAAAAAAAAAAAATTGTACACATCAAAAATTAATTGTACATAGGGTCGGCCATTTGTGCAAAGTAACCCAGCCCATGATTTTATTTAGACATTGAACCTTTGTGCGGTAGCATTGCTCCATCATAGTCTTTTAAAGTCGATAGCTTACTTTTGAAAATAAATGTTTAATCATATTGATAAGACCTTGTTTTTGTATCAGGCTTTTAGTTGTAATCTTTCCCTCAAAATATTACGCTGGTAACACAGCTATTCAAATATTGGTATATAGCTACTTACGCTTCCGAACGCCTCCCAGGCTCATCTAGTTTGCACTGACTAGAAAATTCCTGAACAAAGGGTGAAGGTAAGGCTGCGTTTGTTCATGGAGTGGTGGCCACATCACAGAAAGGGTTGAGAATAAAAGAGCCAGGATTTCCTTCGATCGACATCCATGGCATCCATAATGTAGAGATGGATCCACCCCATCTGCAACCCCACTCAAAACGCATCGTTCCAACACGCAAAGAGACATAAAATCTAACGGAGCTGGATTACAGGGCAATTACTTCTTTGGCAGCCAGCGACTGCCTTCATCTTAGAATTATCATCAGGTATGCTTCCATTTCCAACTCTTTGAATGCACACATTAAAGAAGGAACCGGCAACTTTGTCCGCATTTTGCGAGGAGGGCGGGACCGGGTTGTAGCTTTCGCGCGAAAGAAGGATCAACCTTCCTTCCTCTGCGACGAAGGCGGGACCGGGTCCAAATGGTGAGAGGTACTCGATAAAAAATCTTAGTTTTTATATTATTTTATTTGGCAGATAGGGCCATTGATAAATTTGGGCTGCTGGTGCTCTCTACTCATACGTTCCAACATCAAATTGATGTTTTTTCCGCTGTAAACCGATCCATCCTGAGCATCAAGTTGGTGGTGGTTGCAGAAATCTCAACTCGTCTGGTGTCCAAAATGGAAAAATTGGATAGAATTGTTGCATGCCTCCAAAAAAATGTTTCGAGATCAGCGGTGATCTCGTTGCCGAGCACCTACGAGTAGATGTTGGATGGCAGAGGAAAAACTTCAAGTGGTGTTCCGATGCTGGCTCCAATCTAAGACAACAAAAATAAAGAAGTCCATGCACCAGAGCATATTCGACGAGAAATCCTTCGATGCTTAAGTTAAATGCAACTTTTAGAGAATAAAAGGAGATCTGAGAGAAGCGTAATACAATAAATATAGAGCTTACTTGGAAAGGGTCGAAACCCGTTGGCAAATGGTTTAGAGTTGTATACTAGTTGGTAAGGCAACCAGTATATAGGCAACATATTTCTCGGTCGCGGCATTTACGCGGATATCTCATTTGTTGGAATATAGTTAGCAATTATGGTCAAGTTGAAATATCTAAAGAGCTAAAATATTATCATTCATCTTAAGAGCTAAAATAGTTAGTAATTAGGGGATTTGCACCTTCATTCATTTTAAGAGCTAAATTACCTTCTTTTACCACACCCTTCCAAATATCAATACCTTTTTCCTTGTCATACGAAGACTAACAGTATAGTAATAAGCAATTGAAGAATAATTCCAATCTCCATACATGTTGGCCAACAACTTCTTTTTCTTGCTTTGTTACAATGGTAATGGATGCTTTAGAGATCTGGGTTATAATTAAAAAATCTTGTAGTTTCATCCGATCTAACAATAGCTTCCAATCTTCCTGGAAATGTCACCTTCCATGCCAATTTTCATCAATTTTTCTGACTTTTAGAAGAAAACAAAGATAGAGGAGAGTTTGGCTGCGGAGTTCAACCAGGTAAGGCTAACTGACTTGCTTTTTTGCTGCACTATCTTCTTGAGATATCGAAACTCCATCAAAATTTAGTTCAGAATCACCGACAAGAATTATAGATCCTCATTATCTCATGATTAATACACCTCCATCCCTTCTTAGCTTCAGTATAGCCAAGAAATATGCACTCAATAGATTTGTTATCCAATTTGTTTTGCTAGGAAAACAATCATACTCGTGCACAATAAACAAATCCAAATACAAGAAGATGAGAGATATTAGGACTGTTCCCAAATAAATTTTATGGAATCATGTAACCAGTACTCCTCCAAGCTGTCATGATAGTAACATATACCATCATCTACAAGCACTCTATCCAAAATAAATGCTTCACATTTATAGCATTAATCATACTACGGATAGCCCCAAATAAATGTTTGTTCTTCCTCCTTGTCATACTATTATGCCTAGAAGTATATGGACAAGTAAGCCATCCATATATGCCACAACTACCCTAATTGTTTGCAATTTTTTGAAAACATGTTACCACCACTGTCAGTCCTCAAATAACCAATCTTATGTTTAAAAAATGTTCAATAAGAATTTTAAACTAACAAAATTTTTTAAATACTTCTAACTTGTCTCTAGCAAAGTAAATGACAGTAACAGAAATAAACAATAAAGATAACTACATACCTGATAATAATGAAAGATAGGTTATGTACCTGTATGATCATGAATAAAATTAATTATCTTTATATAAACAGTAAAATAATTAGAATATTTAGAATTAAAAAATATGTTTTTTTTTCATCCAGTAGAAATCATGGTCATGATGCCCATGTTTTCCCTCTTCCCTGTTCTCTCGCCCGCTCTTTCCCTTTCCCCGGCAGCCTCTCTCCGGCCGGATTCAGTGGAAGATCCCACGTAACCCAAATTAGATTTCTTCCCATTGTAATTATTAAAACTTAAAATTAAAAAAGTCGGGGTCAACGATCCATTGCCTTGGTCATCAGTCATCGCACGCCCCTGGCTGATGTGTCATCAGACGTGGCAGGTCATTATTCGTAATCCCCATACAATTGCGACGGAATCCGGTTTCGTCCGCTTGGGGAATATTCTCAACAGCAATCCCATCGCTATCCCAGCGGCAACGCAAAAAAGAATTCCTCCGCGGGACCCGCCGCACAGTCACACTTCCTTTTGTCTCATTTCACAATCCAAATTTCCGCCGGACCACCGCAACGCATCCCATTCATAAATCACAATTAACCAGTTAATAATTAATCACGTGGTAATCACATCCTACCAAAAGAAGTAATGGTATTTCTGTAATAAAGAATCCACCCAGTGTCATTTGCGAAGACCGCCCCGCTGCCGGCTTTATAAGCTATCCAGCTCGACCTATCAACTAACGGTCATGCTTTCGCCGATGGAGGAAGGGAAGGAGGAGAACGCGGACTACGTGCTAACCCTCTTCGATCTCTATTGGTTTCACCGCCAAATCCTTCGCCCTTCTCCCCGGCCGCCGCCTCCACCGTCGCCGGTGCTACCTCCGCCTCTTCTGGACCGGGAGGACGCTGAATCCCAATCCTCGGAGACGCCTCCTGCCTCCCGCCCCTCGCTTCTCCTCCGCCGCCACCGACGATCTCTCAGCGACGAGGACGCTCCCTTGACGGAGCTCCGCATCCAGACCCCCAAGCTCCAGACAATCCTCTCCGGCAAAGACCTCGTCAGAGACGAGCCCCGGCAAAACGGTGCGACCGCCGGCGGCGGCGAGAACTGGACTGCGGCCGCGAGGCGGAGTCGGCGGCGGCGGCGGAGAAGGAGGGAAAGGAGTGGGAGGGGCAGCAGGAGCTTATCGGAGCTGCAATTCGAGGAGGTGAAGGGGTTCATGGATCTGGGTTTTACGTTCTCCGAAGCGGAGGCGGACCCCAGGCTGATGTCGATCGTGCCAGGGCTCCAGCGGCTGGGGAGACGGGAGGCCGGAGACGGGGAACAGGCGGCGGAGGGCTCGTCTTGCGCCTCCGAGGAGGTGGACGAGTCGGCGATCTCGAGGCCGTACCTCTCGGAGGCGTGGGACGCGCCGGAGAACAAGCTGGTGAATTGGAGGATCCCGAAGGCAGCGGATGGGGTGGTCCTAAAGGACCACCTCCGGTCCTGGGCCCACGCGGTCGCCTCCACCGTCCGATGAAGGTCAGGCGCCCATCACCGCCGTCTAGTTTTTCCTAGGAACCTAGATTCGATATTAATTGGGAATCAATTGTAAAAATCGCGAGCGAAGTATATTTCCTATCAGGCCTTCAGCTTCTAGTCTTTTGTCTTTTCTCGATTTCTTTGTTTAAAATGGGAAGTAGACCGTCGACCTCAGTTTCGCTGATCCAAGCGTTGAGATATTGTGGCGGAACATTGATATATCATGGAGAAGTTACTTAGTTTTTATTGCAGTGGGTGACGCTCAACCATCTCTCTTGGCGTGCAGCTCTTGCTGCAGTTGGTTAGGAATTAAAATGTTGCACTGGCTTTTTTTCTTTTTTTTTTGATCCTAGATTGAAGACTTTCTTTGGTAGTAAGTAATTTATGATTGCGGGAGACTTTTAATGGAATTGAAAGAGTTTGCTGGGAGATGGATGAGTTGCTAGGGCTTCATGAAATTGATATGATGGAAAGTGTAGATCACAAATTACATGTTCTTGTACTGGTGAGAAATGTGGAAGGAAAGAGGGGAAGGTTTTTGCTACTTTCTTTTGAACTTTTTCTACTTCTTACGTTACAAGCAACTTTTCTATGCAGCAGAGCTTAGCGTTTTCAGATCCAATGGCCAAAGGATTTTGCATCAAGTACTGCAGACTGCTGGTTGTCAACTAATGGAGCTGGTTGTACAACCCGTTGATATCACGATCCATTTAGATTTTTTTCTTTTAATAATATGAGTAGTCTTCCTGGCCGAAGGATTTGCAACGAGTAATTGAGGTGGTTGTGGAATGCTTTGGACATAACAATGTCATATGATATCATGGTCCATTTTTTTTTTTTCATTAAAACGAGTTCCAAGTGGTTTTTAAATTTTCTGCTGATGCTCTTTTGGAGGTGTCAAGGATATTCCTCCTATGATTCCTACCAGAGTAAAATATTTTTCTCCGCAATGAAATAAAAAAAATAGAAGAGAAACAAATGAAATATAACCACTAGAAATTCAATAGCTAGTGACAGTTGATCAAAACCTTTAAGCTGCTTCTTTACCAAGTAATCAGCAGCTGCACACTATAACCATTTGCTCAGCATATTTTATTAAATTATTAGAAAAATACAGCGGCGGCATCAGCTTAAATAAGATAAGAAATGGGAGATCATCAAAAAACCGAATTGTGGATTTAGAAAGATCATAAGCAATGTTAGCCAATAAGTCAGCCACTTGATTTCCTTCTCTGTAGATGCGAGTTGCTTCGATCTTGGCATATTAACTATAAACTAGAACAATAAATAGGATTATACCTTTTAATCCGAGTTAAAAAAGTGCAGTGCTTATTTTTTTCAAAAATTGCTCATAAATTTTAACTAATGAAGGAAGGAGGTTATATTGAGCTTGGAGGAAGAAGATATTTCCTGCATCGTTGCTTAAGAAGAAAGCAAAGATGTCACATACTCATAAGTTGGGCAAAAAAGTCAAAATAAATGTCTAATAATAACTTTCGACAAAAATCTAAATTTAGGAGCATAGTTTGGATGCCGCTAAAAGATACCATATAAAATACAGATGAAAAGAAAAGAAATAGTGATACCTAATTCCATCAAGTAATATTACATATTTTTATCTTCGATTTGGTATCCACTCGAACAAGGGCTTGTGAATTAAAAAAAGCTTTTCATTCTGAACATCTTTGCCTTTTCTTTTTATAGGCAGATTAAGAAGCACAGTTTATCTGTCAACAATTTTTTTTTTAACATCGGCAGCTTACATTAATTTCGAATGAGCATTGTCATTAAAATTAAAAAATAAAATATTTCGTAAAGACGGAGGAATAGAAACAAAACAGATTCAAAAAAAAAAATTATTATGGTGAGCAGAGAAGACTTCTCTTTGCTGCTTGTATTGGACGGACGCAAAGATTATTTTAATGGCAGATTAACTTATTAATATTTTAGCCCACCCAACAGGACATTAAAAAAATACCTTCTCGCATCATTTGCGTATCCAAGGGAGCAACCACGGGCGACAGATGACATCAGTTCTCCTCCCCCTTCGTGAGGCTGATGGGTTAATAAACGTGCAATAATTCTCGTTAATAATTGTGAGTTGAGAGGACGCCGATATCCTAGCCTGGACGCTATGTTTCAGCTCGCCATCACGTGGAAGTTCCCCCCGCCGGCGGTACCAATTGCATCTCCCCACCGCAATTGAATGGACGTGCCACCCGATGTCCCGCGGTTATCCGGGTTGGTAGGCCCCATCACGCCCGGCGGAGGAACCCACCCGAGGCCACCGATTTGACGGCCCTGATGGTGACATGGAGACCGTAGCCGGATTTCCATCCACTTTATTTTTCTCTCTTAAATTGTTTATATATTAAAAATAAATTTGTCAAACAGTATCACTATTTTAGCCAGCAAAAAAAATATTTTTACTAAAATATTTTTTTAAAAAAATAATATTAAAATATATGATGCTTAGAAAAATAAATTTTACATATTTAGTTCGAAAAAAAATTATGTCCCAAAATAGCTTATATTTCGTCAGTAGGATCCGAAGGGGCCCAAGAAATAATGGTTGCGTCCACCCTTTGCTTCGAGATATCTGGGTATTAGTGAAGGATGAAGATGCCTTTCAGACCAAGCATGTTTTTCGTGAAACCAATAGAACTGCGGACTGGGTGGCTGATTATATAGCCAGTCACTCCGACAGTAGCATGTAGGCTGGAAATGGAAAGCTGCCCGTGGCACTCAGAAGTATTTTGTTTTTTGATTTTATTAGATGTATCCGTACTCGTCAGGTATGATCCATCCGCCTTAGCAAAAAAAAAAAGAAAAAAACTTATATTTTACTGTACATCTATTTTTCTGCAAAATAACTGCTATGTTTTTAACAAGAGTAAAGATATTATTCTATTCTATTTTAAAACTTAAAAATTATTTTTAAAAAAATATTTTACCTTTCAGCTAATTAAAATTAGATTTTTTTTTTTTGTCTCATATAGGTTTTTTCGAAAAATTAAAAAAACATTTTCAAAAAAAACTATTTTTTATCTCGATTCTTTAAATGCTCTAATTAAATATAAAATATTTTTTTTTATTTTTTTCGTCGACCAACCTTCTTCTCTTCTCCTCCTCCAAACTAAATGAGTTTTATATGAAGTATTGCTATCAATCGCCCACCAATGGCCCCTGCTAAAGCGCACCCAGGACGTAAATTGGTGCGAGACACGGTGGAATTTCAATACGTTGTGTACCTGTGTGCAAAATCCATGATATCATGTCAAGAATAAAGTATCGTAGTTTCTGCCCACTGATACCTCCACCTATGGCGTCTTCAGTTGTTGTCTTCTGAAGACGTAATGGTGAAATATCTGAGGATGATAGTCTTGTTGCGGCCATTCATGTCGATTGGCCAAAGAATTCTTCCTCTATTTTCTTTTAAGGCAGAGTTGGTCAGCTCGGGTAAGCAACCTGCACCATCCCCAAACTGTTGCATAATCTTGTAATAGTCTGAAAGAACAAACCCATGAGTAAAGACACGACTTTCAGGCCTCAAGCCTGTTCAGATTATACCGTATGTCAGTGCTAGATCTTTTTTTCTCAATAAAAATTACATGGACCTTGGTGTGCTTGACTATTTGGTTTCCCTGTTCAAGGACTCATCATGTCTCATATCCCAAAGGCCTCCTGAGTTTTGGAGACGATAGAGATAAGCTGTGGTCGCGAGTTTCAAATTGCAACTTTGACTAAAAAATCTATTAAAAATGGTCAAAACTTATCTAAAACTTATCATATCTTTCTGGGTTGAATCGATAAGTTAAAAAAAAAAAAAACCAATCAAGCTGTAGATTTTTCTTTATTCAAGATCTATCTCGATCAAGTTAGAATATTAGATTATTATTTTGATAATGCTAGTTTTATATTTAATTTTGATATAATTATTATTATTAAGTCTATAATATCCATGTATTTTTTATTACTTTAAAAATAACATATTAAATTTAAATTAGTTATAAATATTTAGATTAATAAAATATTTTTTAGTGATTTACAATCTTCTTCAGAAACCCACAATAAAAGCATAAAAATAGAAAAGAATTTCTTGTTTCCAAATCGTATATTGTATCTTGGTGTGGAATCCCAATTCAAACTATTGCTATTGATAATAGGACGCTCGTCCAATCCAAATGAAAGAAGCTGCCAAGGCCAATCCATCAGTCAAGGCAGGCAAAGAAAAAAAGTTGCTGTTCGCTTGTTGAGGCGAAAAGTTTGCAAATATGTTATTTATTGCATAAGAAATGATGTCAATATCGGATCATGTTGGGGCATGATAATACAGATCTGGTTTCTTAATTGTGTTCGATAATATGTCTACATATGCATAAATATATATATATATATATATATACATACGAAATAGA
>JAOXJJ010001100.1:15692598-15727709 GCA_025769935.1 Phoenix roebelenii
CCCCCAATGCACCCAAAAAAACCTTCTAGTTTCACAGTACATATCTAGATCTCTCACTCTTCTTCTATTGATCAAAACAAAAACAAACCTGCCTTTGATGCCAGGTTTAACTTTTATTTTTCTCTAAATAAATTTGATAAACCTGTAGTTTTTTTTTTCTTTTTTGGTATAACGGCAGCTCACACCTTACGGATGTGGATACGGCCAACAAAATCAGAAAACAATAAAATAGATAAAGAACCCAGCACTATGTCACGCTCCATCCATATGAAGCCTCCGGAATGGTGAGCCGCATAGGAAGCAACCCAATCAGCTGCATCATTTGCTTTCTTGTAGATATGTGTGGCATGATGGGAGCCACACTCATGCAGTAGTCTGTGAATGTCGAAGAGCAGCGGCCTACCCTGACCTACACATCCTCGACCTTGAATCCAGTCGATCACCGTGGCCGAGTCGTCCTCGAGGATGAGCCGGTCCACACACAATATCCGTCGGGCATAAGATATGCCCTCCCAGGCGGTTCTAAGCTCAGCACACACCACCGAGAAATCGAAGACCCGCTGACCCTTACCGCCACTAGTCTGAAATTATGATCTCTGATAACGAAACCTACGCCTCCATATCTTCCGTCATGAGTCACACTGCCATCAAAATTCACCTTCAATCCTTTCACCATTGTAGGAAAAGCTGTGGTGTTCACACAGCCAAAATTGTGATATGTACAAGTTATCAAGCAGCAACACGAGATTTTATCTTCAAGATCCATTCATGACTTCAACTTCTGGACACTTGTTAGCGTAAATGCCAACTAGATCTTTTTTTCCGAGAGTTTTGCATTCCTGCCTATAGACCACCTTAATTCAGTCCAAGTTCTAGTCAAGGTTCACCAATAACCTCTGCAAGAGCACCTCCCTCCCTCAAAATGGTGGAAGTAATTGGAGTCCCTCAAGATGATTTCCCTGTCCACCATCTTGGACATGAACTTGGCAACCTCATGACAGTCACCACACACTCTCAAGTTCTTCGAAACTCGAATGGGTTTACCTTTCAGGGAGTTCAAAATACCAAAGGCAATGGCTAGCTTCTCACTGTGCCCACAAAGAGCATCTTCCTTCACTGTATCGTCCACATTTATCAAGGCATACCTCTTCTTTGGGACATAACCCTCATCCTTCATCCTTTTCCTCACCTCTTTGAGAAATAGCTCAATCCTCTTTGATTGTGGATGCGACTTGTCCCCTGCAACAAAGACATGAATCTTGCTCTTGATCTCTATCCAACTGCAGCCCGGGTTCTTCCGCAGTCCACGGCCACTGATCTTTTTCCTTAGTTTTCTCACAGCCTCCCACTCCTCTGCCTCTGCATATATATTTGCAAGGAGCACATAATACCCTGTATTCTCTGGTTCTAATTCAAAAACATGTTCAGCAACTCTCTCGGCAAGTTTGACATTCCTATGGATTCTACAACCACAGAGCAATGCACCCCAAACAGTGGAATCTGGCTTGACTGGCATTGACTTTATGAACTCGTATGCTTTGGCTAAATGTCCAGCACGACTAAGTAGATCAACCATGCACGCATAATGCTCCAATTTAGGCTCTATCTTGTATTCATTTCTCATTATATTGTAGAATTCCCATCCCTCATAAATGAGTCCAGAATGGCTACAAGCATACAATATGACAGTAAAAGAAACTTCATCTGGCTCCACGCCACTGCCACTCATCTCCTTAAAGACAGCGATAGCATTTCTTCCATGCCCATGCATGCCATATCCAGCAATCATCACTGTCCATGAGATAAGATCCTTTTTGGACATTCGATCAAAGAGTATACGTGCAAGAAGTAATGCACCACATTTTGCATACATATCAACAAGCGCATTTGCCACATAACCGTCTGAAAAATGCCCTGCCCTTAATATGTGGCCATGGATCTCTCTGCCTTTCTCTAAAGATGAAAGACTAGCTGCAGCAGGAAGGATGCAGGCCATAGTCACTGAATTAGGCCTCATGTGGACTTGCATTTCGCTGAACAAACTAAGTGCTTCATTAGGAAAATGGTTCTTTGAGTAGCCTCCAATCAAGGTATTCCACGAGATAATATTCTTACTGGTGGTATTATCAAAAACGGATCTAGCATCTTCCATACTCCCACATTTTGAATACATGTCCATAAGTGCATTGGCAACAAAAAGATTCTTCTCCACTCTATTCCTAACTATATAATCATGGATATTCTTCCCTTGGTCTAATGACCCACTACAAGCGCAAGCATGAAGAGCACTCGTGACAGCAAATAGATCTGGCCTGACACCCAGTGATTCCATTTCTCCAAATAATGCAATTGCTTCATCACACAACCCAGCTCGAGTGTATGCCTGGATCATCGAAGTCCACGATACAACGCTCCTCTGAACCATCCTCCCAAAAATTCGAGATGCACCTTCCAAACTCCAGCATTTTGAGTACATGTCCACCAAAGAGTTATTGACAGTTACCTCCTTACTATAAGCAGCTTTTATTGAATACCCATGAACTGCTTTGCCTAGTGTAAGAATACCCAATTCAGCACAAGCTGGGAGAACACTCACGAGTGTTGCTGAATCTATATCCATCCCCGAAAACCACATCTCCGTGAACAGGTCAACTCCCTTTCTTGGAAGACTATTAAAAACACAACCATTGATTAAGGAGTTCCAAGATATGACATCTCTATCGGGCATTTCATCGAACACATCAATAGCGCTAGTAATTCTATTGCATTTGGAATAGAAGGCAATGAGAGCATTCCCAACTGCATTGTAAGCACCAAAACCTAGTTTTATCAGACTCCCATGAACTTGTTCGCCTTTGGAGACACCGCCCGAAGTGGCAAAACACTTCAAGGTCAAGGAGAAGGTGTAGGAATCGGGCTTAACGGATGAATACTGCATCTCTCTGAAAAGATCAATGCTTTCATCAAAATCACAAACCTTGGCGTACTCATTTAACAATAGATTCCAAGGGAAAATGTGATCTTTGGCGGCACTACTGTCAAAAACCCTTCTTCCCTCCCTCAAGTCGCCACATTTAACGTACATAAAGACCAGTTTTGAACCCAAAAGGGTGTCAATTTGGATACCGGAGGAGGATAAAATACTGTGGACCTTCCTACCGTCGGCCAACGAGCCGAGTTCCGCGCAGAGCTGCAGAACAGAACAAAAAGTCTCGGAATTAATGCAGCGATCCACCGAATCGCCGTCAGAAATCAATCTCATGACCTCCTTCAGATCGCCCTTTTGGCAGAACTTCCGAATTTTAACATTAAGATCGATCCGTTGCTTCTCATAGACTGAAGTGGAGGCTCTCATAATAATTCTCCGGGAATCGGAACTCCGCAGAGAAATTTGGGTCTCTGAAGAAGATGGGAGTTTAGAGAGACTTCGGTGGTGCTTCGGCTTCGAAGGAGAGGAGGAGGAAGGAAGGGAAAGGTGGAGGCTGGATATCGAAAAGAGAGGCGACGCTGCCGCCATTGAGAAAGGGAGTTCGCCGGGAGAAGGAAACTAATGACAATTGACAACGGTTTGGGATTCAAAGATTTATAACCCGCCGATTTCACGCGCAGAGCGCGTGCCTCCTCGCGGGTATATATAATTATATAAATGGGAATGCATGGATGTTTAATGAGCTTTTGGTAGTATATTGTTTGTTCTGATTTGCCCACATGGCTTCGTTAATCACTTCATTGGAAGGACAACAAAAAGGCCTTTTTTTTGAGCCTGTGATACAGTCTGCGTGTGCGTGTGCCTGCAAGCTTGTAAGCACACGTGTTATGTCGTTCTTTAATTCGTATCAGCCTATCTAATTCTTTTCCTTTAAGAGCCATAAGACACCTAGTGTCGGATAGTTTGAGGATTATTGTTGAGCTGCTTGAGCAATGGAGTAGCTAGCATATGGTTGATACTAGATGAATAATTGAACTATGTAGGTAATTGTTATTTGTTAATGGTGAAACTAATTCATTAGATTAATATGATAATTATATTCTTCTTATTTCTAGCATTGCTATGTTGTCGTCCATTCTATAGGCCTAGGGTAAATACCTTAGAGAGTTACACTGCTGTGTCATATGACCAATCTAGACGATAATTTGAAGCACGACAGCATCTATATTATTTACAAATGTGTTAGGGAATACCTGATCATGATTGAAATTATCCCTTCTTTCCTCCTTAGATAAGAAAAAATCGAAAGTTTTGTTGCTCTCTTTTGGTACAATTTCTATCCTTAAGTAGTGTTTTCTATGCATTAATTCTAGTAGAGGATGGAGTGGCAACGTGAAGATTTATGATTCATCAGGAAGAAGAAATTTCAGAGGCATAGAAGGTGTTTACAATGAATTATGAGGAAGTTAATTGATGTATCCCTGGTTGTAGAAATAGATATTATATCTAATATAGGATGCACAAGGTTGCTGCCTCTCCGTTGTAGTCTAGTTGGTTAGGATACTCGGCTCTCACCCGAGAGACCCGGGTTCGATTCCCGGCAACGGAAAATGTAATTTTTTAAAAAATTGATATCCGTAGGACATCGCTATTTTTTTTTATTTCAGAAAATTTATCGGTAGCATTTTCGTCATTTTGATCGGCAACAAAGAGAGAACAAAACCCTGGCAGCGAAAGGGTTTGTACCTTTTTCAGGGTTTCTTTCTTCTCCCGCCTAGCGGCGCGAGTTCGTCGTCGTTCAGTGTCGACGCCCGTTCACCTCTCCGTCGATGGTTGGAATCCTCCAGCCTCTTTCTCTCTTTTCCTGTGATCTTTCCTTGCCCTTTATTTTCATTCTTTCTATTGACGGCGGCGTCGTCTTCTACTCTTCCTTGGCAGGCTTCGGAGAAGAAGCTGTTGAACCCGATGAGGGATATCAAGGTGCAGAAGCTCGTCCTCAACATCTCCGTCGGTGAGAGTGGTGATCGTCTCACCAGAGCCGCTAAGGTACAACCCTTCTTTATTTCTTTGTAGATAAGATCTCGGATGAATCCTCTGATGGATATCTTCCTCTATTTTTTCGATTTTATTCTTCTTCTCTTTCGAGTATCAAATATTTGCATCATTCTTTTTCCTTTTTCATATTCTTTTTTGGAGTTGAAAGAATTAATCTTTATAGTGTTTCTTCAATGTCTCGAGTTGATGGTCTCCGTCTTCGTTTCTTTGCATGCGGAGACTTCTTTAGGCTACTATTTGGGTGTAGCAGGACCACAATATGAGTGTTTTAATGGATAGTCGAGAAATTTATTATGAAGTTATTACTGTCGAAAACTGTAGAAATTTTGAGCTCTCTTGTTTTATATTATTTGTAAAACTTGCATGTATTATTTAATTCCTTAATATATCCGGCTTGGAATATTTATGATGTATGGAATGAAGAGTGTCGTTTCAGTAAATTTGTGGGAAATATTGAGTCGAGGAAATTGCATTGTAGTCTATTCTCTTCGAATTAAAGTCAGCTAGTAATTTTATTGCGTAAAACGGCTCTCTCTCTCTCTCTCTCTCTCTCTCTCTCTCTCTATTTAATACAGACATCTGGTTTCAGTATTCTCTATATGTACTTCGGTTTGCAGGTTTTGGAGCAGTTGAGTGGGCAAACGCCAGTTTTCTCAAAGGGTATTATTATCTTTATTTCATTTCTATTTTATATTTATTTTTGATTCCTTTGCGATGGCTGATATATTTTGATCTCATTCTGCAGCAAGATACACCGTGCGGTCCTTCGGAATCAGGCGTAACGAAAAGATAGCATGCTATGTCACTGTCAGAGGCGAAAAGGCAATGCAGCTTTTGGAGAGTGGTTTGAAAGTGAAGGAATACGAATTATTAAGAAGAAACTTCAGTGATACTGGGTGTTTTGGTTTTGGCATCCAAGAGCATATTGATCTGGGTATTAAGTAAGTGAAATTTACTCTTGATTTTTTATGTTAGCCGAACGTCCTGAAATCACAAATTATTGAGTAGAATAGATTTAGATATGAAATTTGAGTGTCTTATCCGTTAAAGATGTGGGGGGATTATATTTTTGCAGTTCTGGACTGTTGAGTTAAATATTACAATTTTGAGATTGATCAAACAGTGATATCCATGAAGGAGAAATGGTTGTCCTCCCTTACTATGTCTCTGACTGGTCTGTTCAGTGGTAGATACAGATCCATTTCTCCTCCTTGAGAGGATCGTGGTTCAATTTTTTTACTGATGTGTGCATGTCTTAATTCAGCGAGATTGGTTTGATAAGTTTTCTTGATTAACCCATTTAACTACTTTGCATGTGTATTGTCTTGATGAACTACTGATGAGGTAATTGTTGTTAGAACAAGGTGGGGCTAATTTTCATTCTTTTTTAATAAGCACATATTTTGGTAGAGAATTGAAGTGAATGGAACATGATTTAACATGCTCTGGAAGAAACAAACCATAACCCCTTTTGTGCCTTATATAGCTAGATCAATGTCAAACTTGTAAATCATGATTTATTTTTTGATATATGAATTCCATTTGGATTTTTGCTAGGATTTTGTTATTCAACTGTTCTGAATTTTATGTTGACCGGTTAGGATTTACAAAAGTATTTGAGGATGGTCTAAAACATTTTTGGTTTGTCTAAAGCTACTACTTCAATTTTCTAATAACCTTGTCATGGACCTCCAAGATTGCAGGCTTATAATGTTATCTGAATTCTTGTTTTTTTCATTCTTTTTAATCTATTTTTATGCATTTTATTTGTGTCAGGTATTTTTTCCTTAAAACCAAGCTGCTAGGTGTCTTTGTTTCCGTATTCCTGATTTATCCATGGGCTTAATCTGCTGAGTCAATATGATTGGTTGTGTGCCCCTGTTTTGGCTTAGGTAGTTCTAAGTCAATCTGATATGCAATACCCCATTTGCCTGCATACAGTTATTGCTTTGAGAACATTCAACCTGCGCTGCCGTCACCAGTTTGCTTTGCCAATGAAATTCAGTACCTGCCTTTGCTACTGCGTTCTTCTTCGAGTGTACAATCATTGGGATTTTGAATTTCAGATTTGGCCTTAATTTAAGTAGTGATAAGGTAGACTGGAAGACTGAAGAGTGAGGAGGTGGCCGTGGCTATCTATTACAATGCAGGTAGGGATGCCTAGAAAGGGGAAAAGTAAGAAATTTTATTTTATTTTTCTGGTTACTAGTTATAATGCACATGCAGACTTATATGGCTACTACTAAGCTTCTACATTGCTAGCTGCGACCCATTTTCCAGAGTGATACATGTACTGCATGACATTGAGGATGGACGGTTCATGCAAGTGTAAGAATGCTCTGTATTGTACAGGTGGCTGTGTTCTATAGGGTCTCTAGGTTGTCTTTGTATGGTACCTCCTGTAGGGTGTGTCAGTTGTATGGCTTTGCTAGTCCTGGTGGGCTGGATGAGCACTGCATGCATTTGCATGTTACCTGTACTACTGTATGTAGTTGGTGGTCGGTGTATACAGGTTTGTAGCATAAATATAGCCACCTTACCAGAAAAAGTTTTTTTAGGGCATAGGTTAGGCGGTAATGTGCCTTCTCCATGGATTTGTTCAAGATTTTTTTTTGGTATATTACAATTTTTTTATTCTTGAAAAGTTCAAGTTTTGCTAATGAATCACTATGAATTTGGATTTTAGAGGACATGGAATACATATTATGCATAGAATCATGGAAATCTGAACTTAAGGAGAGTTTACCCCTGGATGACTCAGAATCCAGTTATTTGTTAGGTCTTTTTTATAGAAGTTTATCATGGTTTAAGCCTAGGGAGAAATGGAACTAGGGTTACCTTGGGAAGCTGAAAAATTAGAATTTAGCCACTTGTTTGTATTAAAAAAAATTTGGAATGGCAAAGTATCATTCCATTTGCTGATGGGGAGCTAGAGAGGTGGTGTGGTGGTGGTTAGACTTTGAGGCTCCATGGGAACAGTATGTAGTTGCCCTTTTATTTCACCTAAAAAGGAACGCCTAAAGTAGAAAGCCTGGTAATAGAACTTAATGTAAATAATTTTTTTATTGAAATACAGCCTCTTTTCTTGTTGCAAGGATTGGCTATCTTTGAATCCTGCAGGCGGTTGGGGCTGGCAGTATCTAAGATGGGCTTATTTTGAATTGTTAAGGTATTATCAGGTTTTTTTTTTTAAATAATTGTTTATCCGACTACTGACATGAGCATGTTTGTGATACATCACCTCATGCATAATTTGATTTTTTCCCAGTTGATGCTTTAAGTAGCTAGCTCTTTGGTGAAATTGACTTCTGGAAACAAATTAACAAATAGATTGCAGAAAGTTATATTGCAATATCTCATCTGTTTCCATGCGGACTGACCTGCCATCGAAGTCCATGCCTTAAACTGCAATTCTATGTTACGTGGTGATTTAGCTTACATTATGACTTGCATTTTCCTAGTTTCCATGCGTGTTTAGAAACTACATGCAAGTCTTGAAAAGGCTGCATCTATGCGCATACACATTTTGTGCTTACAAGTATGATGGCTTACAGCAGACCTTGTTGGCTTGAGAATTCCAGATTATGACTTCCATTAATTAGTCGCTGATATATATTCATGTTATTTTGACAGGTATGATCCCTCAACAGGTATTTATGGCATGGATTTTTATGTTGTTCTGGAAAGGCCTGGGTATCGTGTGGGACGTCGCCGCCGGTGCAAGTCTCGTGTTGGAATACAGCACAGGGTCACCAAGGAGGATGCCATGAAGTGGTTTCAGGTCAAATATGAGGGTGTCATCCTCAACAAGTCCCAGGCAACCACTGCTTAAGATTTTCATGTCGAAGTATCAAAGCCTTCAACATTTTTTTTCTCTGTAGTTTAAGTTAGGCTTCATCTGTTATCCATCAAAGTAACTGGTTTATGGAAGAATTTTGCTTCAATTTTGTCATTGTTCTTGAGAAATTGTATCTGAAAGAGTACTTGATTTTATTTTGCTGCTTTGATGTGCTATGGTTTTTCTTTCTGACCTTGGATATTATATGTGAAGTCAGCTGGTGATTCATAAAGGTTGTGCGAATATTATTGCTTACTGGGAAGTCAAATGCTGGATGGATAGTTCATTGCTAGTCTCATTGCAAATATTTAGGTGTTCTTGGGCATCGTCATCAATCTGAATGTTCTGTTTTGGCCATGAAATTTGCACGGCTGTTTAATTTTTACAGTGGATGGATGGTTTTTAGAAAAGAAAATCTAACGATTAAGATGAGATTTGGTTTCTATCACCTGGAACTTCCGGTGACAGTCTTAGGCTCCATTTGAAAATTTGGAATTGAGGAGAAAGGAATGAAATTTGGGAGTTTTTTAGTGAAGGAAAAGGAAAAGAAAAGGAGAGAATAGGAGGGAAAATTTTGGTCTTTAATTCTTTCCTTTCTTTTCTCTCATAAGTAAGAGGATTTAGAGAGAAAGAAATTGGAACTTAATAATTTTTTATAATATCTATTTTATCCTACACTCACATGCCTCTTCTATAATAAAGATATTTTAGTAAAAGTGTTAAAAAGTTACGCTTTCTTTTCTTTTCTCTTCAAATTTTCAAACAAGAAGAAAGAAAGTACTTTCATTTCCCCTAAAATTTCCAAACAAGAGAAGAGGAAAGTTTATTCTATTCCATTCTTTTCTTTTTTTCTTCTTATTAAAGTTTTTTTTTTTTTTCTCACCAAAACTCCCAAACGGAGGCTTATTGTTCGTTTACGGGCTTACGGGTAGGGTTTACGGGCTTACGGGTGGGGGGTGGGGTTTACGGGCTTACGGGTGGGGGTGGTTGTCGCTGGGCTCTCCCCTCCTCGCCTTTGGCGTGTAGCTTAGGTTTTGAGGGAGGCCATAGCATGTCCAGGTGGCAAACCTAGGCCTTTGTTACATCAATGGGCCCTTGCTAGTTCCGTGGCACGTGGCCGAGGTGGGGAGAGAGGTTATAGCATGTAACAGGTGGTGTCGGCTCAACGTCGACATCTTTCCGTTGTGGTGTCTGGGCACGTGTTAGCAGGTCGTTCCATCATCATCCACCGGGCATGTTTGCGATCAACAAAATTTATATAAAAAAAATTACATAAATATTCTTCTAAAAATTTAAATTTAGATAAATATTTTTTAAAAAATTTATATTTATTTTTATATTCTTATAAAATATAGTCTTTTGCAAATGCATAACAGTTCTTCTAATACTGTAAATAAATATCATATTTATTTTAATTAAAAATAAATAAAATTTTAAAATTATTTTTTATCTTCCATTGCTATCTTTTTATAATTTTTTTGTACATTTACTCATTAAAAATATTTTAGTCATTTTAATTTGAATCCGTTAATTTTTTAATGACGTTAAATAGCGTGGGTACATATGTAAAAATAAGAATAAAAAAAGGTAGAATAGCAAAACAAGTGTTTACGAGGGTATACATGCAAATATCAATTTTGAAAGGATATTCATGCAAAATTTGATATTTAGGAGGGTATGTATGCAAAAAAAACCAAAAATAAATAATGAAGAGAGAGAGGAATATTTAGTTCTTCCAAAAAAATTCTCTAAAATAATGAGCCTCAAAAGATGTAATTCAATCCGCAACACTGATCACCTCTGTGGATAGCTCGAAAAAATCCATAGCCTCTTGAAGCAGTAACTGTCCGGCAATATTGTTGTGCTGGTTTTGAATCCATTCAATCATTGTAGCTAGCTTTCAGTTCCGCTCTAATGATTAATAAGTTTCTAGTGAGCGTAGGCTAGCCTCTCCACCGGTGAGCATAGAGGCGCGACAGCAACACCGCGTATGTGGGCTCTACAAAGCTAGTGGCTGTCTGGAAGGTAGAGGCGGAGAGGAAGATGGCGTGAGAGCAGCTCCACTTAAGGCAACGACATGAGATGGTGGCAAGATGCCTGCGCCATGTCAAGCCCCCGCCCATTGACCTTTTGCTAGGCCTCATCAACCCCGCCTCCATCCTTTCTGCCTCTCTAGGCTCTACGACTGCATCACACCTCTACCAACCCTACTGCCCTCTACGACCTCCTCCTTAAGCAGCACAATCCCTGACATCCACTACCGCATCAACTCCTCCTTACCTATGCTCCTCCTTACCTCTGGCTCAGCCACCAACTCCTTAGACACGGCGTTGCTCGACATTTCGGAATATTACTAAATTTTTAACAATGCTTTCGAATAACTAATTTAATAATTTTTTTTATTAGTCCATCAAACCTAAAAGCTATCGAATGGACCATTTTGAATATTAAAATATTTTTTATATGAAATAATAAATATTTTAAATTGATTATGCATATATGAGAATATATTTTGTTACAAATAAATTTTAGTATTTTTAATATCTTTTTAAGTTTGTCGGCTGGTATTTTGTTTTATGTTGGGACTACTGTGGGATTGACAATATTAAAAAAAAGCATACGGGATTTTAATGAAAAAAGTAAGGATATTTCCATCATATGTCATAAATGTTCAAGAAAAAGATGGAGACAATCATATCAAATATAATTTATAATTTTATAATTCATATAATTTGAAATTGAAAATTCAAAAGTTAGTAAGGAGTATTAGGGTCACTTACCTCTTCAAAGCTATTTAAGAATACGATTACTTCATATTCAACTATTTTAAAATCTAAACATGCAAAAAAAAAATCTTAAGGATTGAAACAGACTAAATTGAGCTTTATACCCGAATTGGGGCAGAGGAAGAAAGGATTGGCCAGTGCTAGTGCTCAATGGCCAGAGGACTGATGGCAAAGGGTACAACAATGCAACTAGATGTCTTGGTAGCAGGTAGTAAGAAAAGGCCGACGCCGGTGACGGGACAATAATAAAGTTGGTACATAGTTGAAAACAAGAGATTTTTGGCTTGTTTGAATCTAGAATCTAGTCTATTCGCCGGCGATTGGGGCTTTAGCAAAGGCTAGGGACCACTGGCAGGGGAGAGACTGAGGGCCTCAACAACGAATGCCTGCGGTGGAGATGGCTAGGAACAAAGGAAAATAGGGTCGGCTTCCTGAAATAGGGAAGAAAAGAAAAGAAAGGAAAACTTTAATGAGAAGAAAAAGAAAAGAATGGAATAGAATAGACTTTCCTCTCCTCTTGTTTGGAAGTTTTAGGAAGGAAAAGAAAGTACTTTCTTTCCTTTTGTTTGGGTGTTTGGAGAGAAAAGAAAAGAAAGCATAACTTTTTAACACTTTTACTGAAATATCCTTATTATAAAAGGGGCATGCTTATGAGTAGAGGGTAAAATAAGTATTATAAAAAATTTATTAAGTTATTTCTTTCTCTCCAAATCCTCTTACTTATGGGAGGAAAGAAAGGAGAGAATTGGAGACCAAAATTTTTCCTTCTATTCTCTCCTTTTCTTTCCCTTTTCCTTCACTAAAAAACTCCCAAACATCAAACTTTGTAACTTTCCCTTCTATTCCATTCCTTTCTTCTCAATTTCAAGTTTTCAAACCGAGCCTAAGGGAAAGAAAAAGGAAGAAGGCTCTGGTAGAGGAAATCGAGGGAAAAAGGAAAGGGGGCGTGCGCCGTGCCTTCTTGCTTGCGCACATTCCAGCCAACTAGTTTGGTTTCCACCTAAACAGCCCAAGTCAACTCAGCTCGACTGAGTCAAGTCGGCCAGGTTCTTACAGCACCACCTAAGTTTCAAACAAAAAATCTTTGGCTATCAGGCGGAGGGGTGTGACTAATAGGGTCCTAGCTCAATAATGATGCAATTAGAAAGATAGGCTATTTTTGATACATTATGTGTGCCAAACCCTCAACTTTTATCGGAGAACAACATAAAAACAGAGTGTTGAGCTTTGAGTGAAAATGGAAGGTTGTTTTATGGTCTTGAGGTCGCTAATTCAGTGCAAGTTTCAAACACTATAGATAATTTCACCATTTTTCAAAAATATAAAATAAAATGCCACTTCAAAACTAAGAAGAAAAAAAAAATACAATCAACATCCAAAAGGTAACACAAAGATCAAAACGGGCCTAACATCTGTCAATTGACATCCAATCATAATACACTGATATTGCTCATTCAAAAAACATTCAATGATCGAAGTTAATATATATGTCCACATTAGCTTTTGAATCTCTCTCAGCATACTAGAAATGATGATGTCTTGCTTTTCTATTCACTTCTCTAAAGAAATCTCCAGTGTTTTTTACAAAAAACTCAAAGAACATTTCTGTATGGCTGCTGCCCTATGAAGATTGTTTTGTGCGAACTAGTTCATAAAAAATTTACTAACTTCTTACATTATCTCAAGCGTCTATTTTCCCTTCTCTAGGCAAGCTGTCATGCCCTAAAATCTTCAAATTCCCAAACATATCGAAAGAGGTGGGGGCCATTCATAGTGCGAACAACCATGTAAGTATGTAGGTCAGTACTAGCAGCAGGAAGATCAAGAGAAGACAGAATGGTTGACTCCAACAACTGCCATTCTCTGATGAGTTTCTGTTGATGCTGCTGCCCAACATTCTGCTCTCATGCCATGCCTCCATGAAACTGCTGTCTTCCTCACCAATGATGTTTTTTGCATTCACACCACAAATTTCACAACACCTGCACAATGATCAAGAGCTGGAGACAATTATTTATAAAAAATCTTACATCTTCCTGATAAGTGGAGGGACTCATGGAGGGAATGCTTTACCTAACAGCAATATAATGGAGTCAAAACTGATAGAAAAATGGTTGTGCCAGCATTAAGGACATGCGATTTAAGAAAATGACAAGAGACCGTGGGTTGGCGAAGTGCAAAAAAGCTAGAGACAGCCCCAGCAACACTTGCTTAACCATGGGTTAACGGGTCTGGGGCATGGGAGCAGCTATTAAGGAGCCTTGAGCAGAATTACTAGCATTCTCAAAAGCTCAGAATGATAGAAAATTGTGGAATATATTAAATGCTATTAGCAGATCAGAGTTTGCAAAGTTATTGCAGACTAATGGTAAATAAGAGGGGTTTGGAGTACTTGGGGGAGAGTCAGGTAGGTTTCTGCTCAAGACAGGCGTACACCAAGGGTCAACAGCAAGCTTATGTCTCTTTACACCGCTTTTGGATTAACCTACTGCTAATATTATGCACCAGATTCGTATTATTATAAATGATATTCCGTTAGTTGATGAGGAAAGGACAAACTTAAATGCTAGATTAGAATTACAAAAGAAAGCCATGGAATACAAAGGCCCACAAATGAATAGGATGAAAATTGAGATTATCAAGTATCAACTGCAATTGCCAATAACATCAAACTGAATGCGAGGCACCAACCTAACCAATGATCACTACAATGCAGTTGGTTTAAAGTAACAGGTATATGTATGAAAGGAATAAGGAGATCGACAGACATACCCAACATAAACAAAACTAGATGGATAACTTGGCACCTAATTGTTTTTGATACTCTACAATTAATAAAACACCACGTAGAGATTGATTTTGAACATAACATTTTGCACAAAACTTCTGCTATTTCTTGCCTTCATTTTATTTTTTTCGAAAATTATGGCCTTTGCTAAAAAAGCTCTAAAGATTTTATAAATAATTTATAAAATAAAAGAATTTCATCATGTGTTGTGGATTTCCCAAGACTAAAAACAGAAAAAAAAATGCAATACCAAACAAGTTCTTGGAGATATTTTTTGGATGTGACTGGTGTGTACTGCGGCAACTAAAGCCAATTTTTATAAACAACCAGTAAATGGTAGCGCTGAAGTGGATATCTGGTACAATGATAAAGGAAATCGGAGGCGCAAAAACTACAGACAAGTTGAGATGGTTTGGGAACATTCAACAAACTTCGGGGAGCAACCGGAAAAGAGAGATGCTCGGGTCTATAATGAACGGTTTGGAAGAGGGAGGGGAAAAAACTAGGCCAACATGGACAGAGTTTCCTGGAGAAATATGAGGAAACATACAGTAACAAAATTGGATGTTGCTGTTGAATCGTAATAGAGCTTCAAGCAACACCCCCATGAAAGAATCTTGAAGTGTAATTTCCAAGAGCAACACACCTCACAGCTGCAACAGGGAAGAAAACAAAAGTTTTCTCTTTGAAATTATCACAAACAAATATAGCAAAGACGACCGAACAGAGATAAGAAGTCAAGAACAATCAGAAAAGGGAGTATACTAGCAGCACAGTATCTAAGAACTAAAAAACATGGCGCTAGAATACCTGTTGCCCTTCACCTTAAACCAGGCCTCAGTAGAATACCTGTTGCCCTTCACCTTAAACCAGGCCTCAGCGCAGCGCCGGTGAGCCGTCCCGAGCTCGCCCTTGCAGCCGCACCCGATCTGGATGAACCCCGAACCCTCCAAATCCTCGGCATCGGGGCTCAAATGGCAGATCCTGCACAACTTCTCGGCCTCGGGATTCCACTCCCCGCCACCCTCGGAGCTCACATCGATGACCATAACAGCAGCCTTCTCCAGCCCTGACAACTCCGACTTCCCCTTCCCCTGTTGCTCCCCGCTGACCTTGCCCTCCACCGCCCTCCGAGACTTCGCATCTCCACCGGAGCACTCGGTGTCGGCGGAGCGCGCCATTATGATGGCGGCGGCGGCTATCTGCGGCGCCACTGGAGTAGGCGGCGGAGGTGCGCTCGCGCCGCTCGCTGCTTCATCGTTTGCCTCGGTTCCCGTCGTCACCTCTCACCGTGTGTTAAACGAAAGTAATCGGGAAAGATTAATTATATATGGATAGAAACAAGATTGTTACGGAGCAAGGTGGTGCTGGGTTTATGTTCCCCCATATTTGGTAATACCTCGAAAAGTTAAACATAATTTCCAAATAAGTCATAAAAATATATATATATTAATGTAAATCAGATTACCAAAGTCTACCGTTCGTGACCAATTCAAATTAATTAAAACCGATCAGAACAACTTTAGAAGATTATCAAATATTTTCGACTAAAAATAATAATTTATAGTAGTACTAAACCCTTCCCATCGGGAAGAATCTTTTCTTAGAGACCCCATACTTTTGGTAATAATATTTTTCCGCTCGAACAAGAGAGATTTTATCCTTACATCATTTCCTAGAGTGATTTTGGAAACTTAACATCATAGAGTTGGATGATGATTTTAAAAATAAGGTTGATTTATGATCACTGTCATATAAGATCAACAAGATATAATTGATTATATCATCATTGATCTTGGGGTCATCATCTCCTACCAAATAGATGCCCGGAATTCTATGTTGTCCTGCACAAAGAGGAGGGTTGACCACATAATCCTATTTAAAGAATTAGGACAAAAGAATTCATAAGTGGAAAAAGAGACAAGCAAGAAATAGAGGAGAAAGAGTTTTTAACTAAGGACCCATTTGGTTTATAAGAAGATGAGAGAGAAAAGTATGGTCAAGAAAAAATAGAAAAATGCCTCATGGTTGGAATTTTTTAAGAAGAAAGGTGTGAAATTAGCTTTCATAGAAAAATAAGGTTTGCACATTTCATAGGAAAGAACAATCTATGTAAGATATGGAAAAATCCAATTTTCAGCCATTGAGAATTGGGATAATTTTTTCCAAAAGAACTGTTAAGTTTTTAAATAGAATAAGGTAAGGGTTTTTTTTTATTAGGACAAAGGTCAACTAACATCCATTGAGTTTGAGCAAGAATATGACAATAGGCGGATTGAAGCTTAAAATCTGTGGTAAAAGAAAGATACGGCATTGAATGTGACTCATTGAAATAATTTTAATTTTTTTCAAAAAAATAACTAATAAGTCATTGTTCAGGAAAAAAATTTATGTAATGTATTCTATTTATTTCTTTACATATGAATAGAGAAAGAACAATTAATTAGATGAATGGGTCTTTGTGGTATTGCTGGATAACTTGGTTGTCATCAACATTTAAATAATTGAGTTCATAGATGGCATGAAATAACTAGATAAAGTGATAGATAATAGCATTGATACGGGGAACCGGATATGCTCTAGATAAAGAAAAGCTTGGCATGCATTAATTTTTAAATGTTTCAGGACATGCATCGAATTTGCTCCCACAAATGTTTGGTATACAAATCATTTTTTGTTAGATAACACCTATTTGTTTAGATTTCATAAAGTATTAAAAAACTGAAGCACGTGGAGCTTTAGCCTATCTCATTGACAAGACAAAGAAAAGTCAGCAAATAGATACAAACAACAGGCATTCCAAACAGGAAATTTATTTACCAAAACTATTAATGACAAATCGTTCCTCTTGCATAGCTTTTGAGGGGGAAAACCACTTTTAATTTTTCTTTAGTTTGTTTTAGATTTTGGAGAATAATGGTGGGATGCCATCTTTTCCAGGTTCGAACTCACAGCCTCTACCAAGCGTATGCGTGGAGGACAGGTGTACCAGCCAGCAGAACCAATTTGGTTCAGCCAATCGCCAGGCAAATTAGATTGCTTATTACACAAAAGGTACCATCCATGGGAACCTTTTTTTTATTTTTGTTTATCTTTGATATGGTGATGCAGACGAAGAAAACAAACGATTAGGTTTGGAAGAACAGGGTCTTGGAATTGACAAGCGAACCACTCCCCAACCTGCTAATGGATAGATACAACAATAATCTCCCTCGCGATGGCAGGAGCATCTCCAACCTCTCTCGCACAAGGGAAAGAAAAAGACAGAAAAGATGGCTTTAAGCTCCGCAAATCTCACTCTATATTGCCTTCTGTGCCTGTTAATCTCATTAGCCTCTTCGCATCCAGTCTATGAGAGCTTCCTCCGCTGCCTCTCCATTCATAGCCCACCTTCCACCAACTTCTCGCAACTCATCTACTTGCCCAACACCGGTTCCTACTCCTCTCTCCTCCGATCATCCATCCAAAACCTCAGGTTCGCATCTCCCACCATTCCAAAGCCCCTCCTCATTCTCGAGCCTGCCGATGAGTCCCAGATCCAAGCTTCAGTCATCTGCTGCAGGAACCACAGCCTGCCAATGAGAGTTCGGAGCGGCGGGCACGACTATGAAGGCCTGTCCTATCGGTCCGACCATGACAGCCGCTTCATCTTGCTTGATCTCACAAGGCTTAGATCGATAAGTGTCGACACGGAGCATGGCATCGCTTGGGTCCAGTCCGGTGCCACTCTAGGCGAACTCTATTACAGGATTGCAGAGAAGAGTAGCTACCATGGCTTCCCGGCAGGCATCTGCCCCACTGTTTGCGTCGGCGGGCACCTGAGTGGCGGCGGTTTGGGGCCCTTGATAAGGAAATATGGTCTCGCTGCTGACAACGTCCTGGACGCTACGTTAGTTGATGTTAATGGGAGGCTCTTGGACAGGGAGTCCATGGGGGAAGATCTCTTCTGGGCTATAAGAGGAGGTGGAGGAGCAAGCTTTGGTATCATAGTCTCGTGGAAGGTCAGGTTAGTTCCTGTTCCCCCCACTTTCACCATTTTCACTCTCCACAGGACCTTGGAGCAGGGAGCAATAGAGCTTCTGAATAAATGGCAATACGTCGCACACAAGCTCCATGAGGATCTATACCTCAAGGTTGAAATCCAACATGTGGGGGCTGGAGAGAACGGAGTGGTGGCCGTTTTTGAATCCTTGTTTCTTGGGGGGTGTGCTGAGCTACTCCAGCATGTCGGGAAGAGCTTTCCGGAGCTGGAGGTGAAGAAGAATGACTGCAGGGAGATGACTTGGATTCAATCGGCCCTCTACTTTGCTGGGTATCAGAGCGAAACGCCCATGGAAATTTTGCTGGATAGGAGTCTGCAGCCGAAGGAATTCAACAAGGGCAAGTCTGACTATGCGAAGCAACCCATCCCTTTAAGTGGATGGGAAGGGATTTGGAAAAGGTTTTTGGAGCAAGGTGCTGGGTCCATGGTCATGGTTCCTTATGGTGGGAGGATGGGTGAGATTCTGGAAGCAGAGATTCCATTTCCCCACAGGCAGGGGAATTTGTTCAATATCCAATATCTAGTCCGATGGAATGATAGTGGTCCCTTGGCATCCGAAAAGCACTTGGGTTGGGTTAGGAGAACGTATAGATATATGAGCCCTTATGTATCAAAGCATCCGAGGGCTGCTTATCTGAATTATAGGGATCTGGACTTGGGTAAGAATGAGGAGGGTAATACAAGCTACTTAATGGCTAAAGTCTGGGGAAGGAAGTACTTTAAGAATAACTTTAAGAGACTGGCGATTGTGAAGGGTGAAGTTGATCCCGAGGATTTCTTCTGGAGCGAGCAGAGCATCCCACCTCTTGTTGTAGACAAAGAAAGGAGGTCACGTCAGGACAGATTGGTTTCAAGGATCTAATTTCTAAACCAAAGCCACTGATCAAACACTTTCTTTGATTTCTGAAGAACGCATCGTTGTGAAATTGGCTTGTTATTTAACTGAATCAATCAAGAGTTCTCTCAAGAAACTGAATTATTGGTGTCTTCACGGTATCTTTTTGCTTAAAAGAATGGTCTTTTTTTTTTCTTCGACTCCAAAATCTACCAGCTGTGAGATCTACCGATTGTGGGAAAACTTTGGATGGCCACGGTCAGCTCCTTCGAATGATTGAAACCTCGTCTCTTTCATGACTCCGTAATCATCTGTTCTGTTCTGTTTCTTTGAGGTGCTGGTGTTCTGCGTCTTACAATCAGCAACCTCTCCCTCTTCCTTGCTTCTCCCCTTTTACACTTAACCAAAAAAAAAAAAAAAGGTCTATTAGTATCTTGCGCTTACATTGTTAGAGTTTGAAGATGAACTGTTTTTGCCTCAATGATGATCCCTGTAATTTAATGCATTGTTAGGATGCTAGCCTTTCGTTCCCGGAATTCCAGAAACTGTACCCATGAAGTGGAAGTACAATATATATCGGGGCCGTGGCGGACCCAAGGCTGCTCTTGTGATGCGACAGGATTGTACCTCTCGACACTGACAACTCAATTGAAAGATAGCAGCAGGACACTTCGTCTTATAGCTTATCATCAACGATGGTGAGGTAGTGGGCATTTGTAATTGTAAACAATCATCCAGACTCAGGCTTCTCTTCCATTAAAAGCATCATTCACCGGAGAACTTTGATCCCTGATTGCCAGAAGAAAAGAGGAAAAATACAAATAATAGCTGATAATTACTTTAGCCATGACCATTGGTCACTTAAATATAGTATATAATTGGAGACACTTCTAACGGTAAAAGGGAATAACTTTCTTATATGATGGTACCAAATCCTAATCTATTTGTTCCGGCACCGGTCCTGCATTTTGTCTCTGTGGACCGAAAAGAAAGAAGGCTCAGCAGGAAGAGGGTTGTACCATGAGAGAAGCAAGGAGGTCAACCTGCTTCAAATATACAACATAGATTCTGGCAATGCCAACCTTAGTGACTAAATCAACCCTACTCTAGTAAATCTAGCTCAATCAACCAACTAGGCAACCACTCACTCCCTCCTCTGGAGGACACTCAATCTTGACCAATTAAGTCATGTTCTTATCTAATCATGACCAATCATGCTTTAGATATTCTTGATTACATCCTATATTGAAGAGTCCAATCCTTCTTTAGACCTATGACATATATCCTATCCTAATTCATCTTATTTTAAAATGGAAGAGAAGGAGGCGGACAGAAGTAAACCAGGTGAGAGGAGGCAAAGTAAAAGTAAAATCTTGACCCATTTAAAATGGTGACCTCCGTTTCAGTTGGGTTAGCATTTCAGGAATTTAAGTCATTTAATTTTAAATAGCTAGAGTGAGAAGATAACTTAACTACAGAAGCAGGCGTGCAATAACAAAAAACAAAAAGTGAATTTTAGAAAATATACATGCAATTTCAAACATTTATAAATGAATAAACATATATACACAAAAAATCATATTTTCCGGTAGATATTTAAAATTATTTCACAAGATACGGTCTAGATTAGATCGGTGCTTATGTTTAGTTAGCCCAAGCTAGGCATGCAAAAAATTTCTCCCAGGAAACTTATTTTTCCAAGCTTATCAATTTAAATTTTATACTGTTTTATATTTAAATTTTATACTGTTTTATATTTCTTCTCTCTAGTGGACATGGTTAAGGATTTTTTATATGAAACTTACGTTTCCAAAATTATCAAGTTAGTCGTTATGTTTCCATCTCCTTTTCAGTAATTTTTTATATTTTAAAAAAGAAAGATATTGGAGAAAGGCAAGATTTTTTTTTTTTTGGAACAACCAGGGAAGTCTAAATAAAATATTTATTGATCCTACAAACAGTACCGTAACCTTTCGTGTTCGGCAAAAAATTGGTGACATACAATGTCAAGAAATCTGGCGTTCTAAAACGAACTCCAAAATCTAATATAAATAACCATCCTTTTTTTTTCACAGCTCTAAAATATACTACAAAATAACCATCTTTGTTTTTCTTAATCACAATAATTAATACTTTTTCTCCACAATAAAAAAGATATAAGATTCCTTGGACTTTCAAATCTTATCTCATAGGAATCCCAATAAAAATTATGAAATCTTTAATCCATATTTTTCATCCATCCGACTCTCTCTTCTTTAAAACAAAACTCTCCTCTTAATAAATCGGGATTATGAGCCCAACCTAAAAATCCCATTTTAACCTGTCCCTTGCACAATTGTTCTTATTTTAATTAAAAACCCATATTTATTTTAATTAAAAATAAAAAAAATAAAATTACTAGTTTTTCTCCATCACAATCGTCTTATAATTTTTTTTTGCACATCTACCTATTAAAAAATATTTTAGTCATTTTAATTTGAAACCATTAATTTTTTAACGACGTTAGATGGCATAGGTATATTTGCAAAAATAAGAATAAAAAAAAAGAATAGCAACACAAGTGTTTTATAAGAATATATATGTAAATATCAATTTTAAAAAGAAATTTAGAAGAATAGTCATGCAAAAAAAAAAAAAAAATCTACTTCCTGGTCGTATCAGTTCATAATTTCCCTCTCAGACGGACGATTCAGACCAGTCTGATACCGGAGGCTAAAGTGGTCCCATGCAATCCGATCCGCGTAAATATATACTATTAGGAGTCATATACACCGTCCGTTCAATGGAGCCAATCCGTCCGTCCCTCTCAATCCCTCTTTCACCAATCTCCACCGCCGGCCCCTCTCTCTCATGCACCAACCTCTCATCAACCCCCTCAGTTTCTTCCAATTTGCTTCTTCGTTCAGAGGAGCCAGCGCGGCAGTATCATGCGGCGAAGCAGAAGTGCGTCGAAAGATGATAAAAATTGGAAGAGAAATCAGACGCGTGCCCCGTTCTAGCTGGAAGAAATGTCAACGTGGATGCTGCACCGAGTGACACATTTCGATGCATGAAATAAAGCGCTGTTGATCGACTTTATAAGGCATGATATGCTATAGTTGAAGCTGAAACTCTTTCTTCTTTATCAAACAGAGAACAGATAAGCTATCTCTGGTTTTGGACTAGATTTTTGAGCAATCTGATACCTTTCTTGTTTGTGGAGAAAACCAACTATGTCGACGTGGATGGTGTACTAAGTGACACATTTTGTTGAATGAAGTAATGCAACTCCTGAAGCTAACACTCTTCCTTCTTTATCAAACAAAGAACAAATAATTTGTCCGTGCTTTCAGAAATACTTTTTGAGCAATCTGATACCTTTCTTGTTCGTGGGGAGAAGCAACTATAACTATATTTGGTTCACATATCTCCACTTTCAGATATCAGAAGCCGGCTCAAATCTCTCTATCCTCTCAGGTTCCAAGTGTATATAGATAGCTTTAAACTGCGAAAATCGCAACCAATTCTTCTTTCTGTGCCTCATCAGTTTCAACAGCCAACTCAAATCTTTCTATCTGGTTCCAAACAACAGTCTTAATCAAGTAGAGATGGCTACAAGCTATGCAAATGTCATTCTATGCTCCATTCTACTCATCACAGTTTCAGCCAACTCAAATAATCAGGGTTATGCAAGCTTCCTTCAGTGCCTCTCCCTTCGCATTCCACCGTCTACCAACATCTCCCAGATCCTCCACACTCCAGATACCACCTCCTACTCCTCCCTCTACCTATCCTCCATTAGAAACCTGAGGTTTGTAACCCCGGAAACCCGCAAGCCTCTACTTATCATCACGCCCATTGACGAATCCCACGTCCAAGCATCAGTCGTCTGCTGTAAGGAACACAGCTTCCAGATTAGAGTTCGAAGCGGCGGTCATGACTACGAGGGCCTCTCCTATCGAATAGAAAACGAGAGCCCGTTTGTTATCATCGATCTCGTCAACCTTCGGTCCGTGGCTGTTGACCCGAAACAGGGCACAGCTTGGGTCCAGGCCGGTGCTACTCTAGGTGAATTGTACTTCAGAATCGCAGAGGAGAGTAAATCCTATGGTTTCCCTGCTGGTGTTTGTCCCACCGTTGGTGTTGGTGGCCACATAAGTAGTGGCGGTTTTGGGACGATGTTGAGGAAATATGGCCTTGCGATCGACAATGTCTTGGATGCTAGACTCGTTGACGTCAATGGACGAGTTGTAGACAAAGAATCCATGGGTGAGGATCTTTTTTGGGCCATACGAGGAGGAGGCGGAGCAAGTTTTGGCATCATAGTTTCATGGAAGTTCAAGCTGGTTCCTGTCCCTCCCACTGTCACTGCCTTTACCATCCGGAGGGCTTCTAGCGAGGGAGCAGTTGAGCTTGTCGACAAATGGCAGCAGATAGCACCTGGACTCCAAGAAGACCTGTTCATCCGAGCCGTCGTACAGGCACAAGGTGGGAATAGTGAAAAGAGGGAAGTGGAGGCGTTGTTCAACTCCTTGTTCCTTGGGAGGTGCGGGGAGCTGCTCCAATTGATGACACAGACCTTTCCAGAGCTAAATTTGAAGAGCAGTGACTGCAAGGAGATGAATTGGATACACTCAGTTCTATATTTTGCTCACGGTACCGATGAGAAGGCCGTGGAGACTCTCTTGGATAGAGGTTCCAAGCCAGATAAGTTCTTCAAGGCCAAGTCTGACTTTGTGAATGAACCCATACCAAGACTCCTATGGGAAAGGATTTGGGAGTGGTTTCTTGAGGATGGAGCAGGGATGATGATCATGGATCCATATGGTGGAAAAATAAGTAGCATCTCAGACTCAGCTACTCCATTTCCACACAGGCAGGGGATTCTATATAACATCCAGTATTATTGCAAGTGGTGGGAGAGCGAAGCAACCTCATCTGAGAAATACATGGGTTGGATTAGGAAATTATATGGGGAGATGAGTCCTTATGTTTCCCAGAACCCAAGGGCTGCATATCTCGGCTACCGGGACCTTGACCTGGGAAAGAATGATGAGGAAGGTTACAAGACACGCTACTCCAAGGCTGTGGTCTGGGGTAGGATGTACTTTAAGGATAACTTTGAGAGATTAGCAATTGTCAAGGGCACAGTAGATCCTAGTGATTTCTTTAGAAATGAGCAGAGTATTCCTCCTCTGGAATCGAGGAGTTCAGGGTGGCGGTTTGGAGAAGTCGATTCCAGAGCCCATGTTATCGGGTGTGTTGTAGGAATCTTTTTAATTCTGAGATGATACAGACTCTTAAGAATGGCTGATCTGCTCTTCAAAAGATGACAATTTTTTTCTTTTTATTTTTGTTTTGGCTTATACATACATAACAGATTGCTATCTTTTTTTGCTTTCTCATGGTTTGTTTGGTTATAACTGACACTTGTAGTTTTGATTTGTAACTCATCCTCTCTGTAATTACTAATTTTTTTATAAAGTCTTGGGTGGCTTTTGCTCTCTTAGTATCAAAACAAAAAAAAATCTATGATGCCTTTTAGGATTTTGCTTAAACGTGACACAAAAGTTGTGATGTTGGAAAACAACTATAGTCTTGTTGAAGATGAATACACTCTTTGTACCCTACAAAAATAAATATTATTTAAATTATATTATAATATAAATATAATATTATTATTATATTATATCATAATATATTGATATATTATATTAAATAATTTAATATTATATTAAATTATTATACTATAGTATACAATATTATATTACTATATTATAATAATATTATATTACATTATAGTAATATTATACTGTATCATATATTTATGTATTAATACATATTACATTTTATTATGGTTGTATAATACTATGCAATATTTTTTATGGTTATTTTGTCATACCAAAAGTACTTTCTCAGTTTGTTTACCAAACACATATTAAAGTAGCACAACATTTTAAAATGTAGCTACCAAATAGCAAACAACTTTTTATAAAAGCTTTACTTCGGAAAACTCTACTTTCGAAAGCTCTATCTCTAAAAGGTCTATTACCAACACTTCCTCCAAACGGGCTTTTAACTATCCAATAATATGTAAGCATTGTCATGCGGTTCTTCCTCCCATCTCTCTTTCTATTTCTGGAGAGGAAGCATTCCTAGCGGGCATTCATGGCCTCCTCCATCTAATAAGGTCGTGCCGTTTTATATCTTTCACTGATTTATGATATTTTTTCTAGAATTATATTAATATCAAGTGACATTTTTGGACTTTTGAAGCATTATGTTAACTCTATTAAGGGGCTGGTATGGCCATATCAGATTACATCAAATGTCTAAGATAAGGTGTTGATTGTAAATTTTTATAGTCGAGGTGATCCACATGCGAACCTAGTAAATTTTGAAGCATTTTGCCCATTCATGTATTGACTGATGGCAAATGATGAGCATGACCAAGTAACATTTTATGAGCCTTCAACACCTTAGAGATAATGAAAAGCACATATTTCTCAGTAGGAGAACAAAGTATATATACATATATATTCTTCTACTTTCTTCCTATTCTCTCATTCGACTTTAGTATGGAGTTTTATCCATTCCTTCTTGTTATGTCCTTTTATTCTCAGTAAGATTGGTTATGGTGTACTAGTGGAGGTCTGTCACCACGTACGAGGATGACAACGTCAGGCAAATTATATGAGTCCTAATTGCACTATACTAGATCGGAGCACTGCAATCCATATGACTCACCTGCTCCGAAGGATAAAAAATATTACAAAGGGACAAAATGCAGATGGATGGAGGCACCTCGCCAGTGAGTATCGAGTGAGTTGGTCCTATATTGCAGAACATAGAGTAAAAAATATATTTGGTTTTCCTACATCTATTTCAAAAGAAGTGCCAAAGGGAGAAGGCACCGTTGGATTGACGGCTATAGGGGGCGGAGCTCAAGACAGTATGGAAAGGCATCACCTATGAGAGACGGGTGGTGAGGGTTGAGCGTATTCTCTTTGAGAAAGACTCAGCCACGGTAATCGACTGAATATGGGATGAGGAGAGGAGAGGGGATGGAAATTCTCTGCCCTGCGACATTCATTGAATGGTGGGGAATTGTGGCACCTTTCAAGCTATGCATGTATATCGAGAGACGAACATGGCTACTGACTGCATTGCCTCCTATGCCGCCTAGCATTTCGGAGAGATCCTCTGGACACACCAAGAGGTCTCTCCTCCACCACTTTGTCATTTTTCTCACTCTTGATTCTGCTAGCTGCACCTATGCTACAGTAGTGTGAACAGCTATTGTACCAAAAAGAAAGAAAGAAAAAAAGGTGCCAAATCGGTAAGCTCACAAGGAGGTGACTAGCACCAAAAAGAAATAATGAAGGGGGCTGCTAGGCCAAGTAGAAAGCCCAATTTAATCTAATTTGAAAAAGCTAGAGAAGCCTTGAGATTTAATGCCACTTATAACAACCAAGCCTAAAGTAAACGTCCTTTACAAGATACGATCTTTGTCAAAGGTTCGTTTTGACCTTGGTTTCATAAAGCTAGGTTTGTTTACGCTCGGAAGTAGCTTATTGAATCTAATAGATGGATATTTTTTCCCCCCCAACAATCGTCTCCAAAGTTCAAAAGATTTGTTTATCTAAAAGCCCTTGCTAATTTATTCACGTCATCCAAAAAACTCGCTAAGCTCCACTTAAAGACAACCTCTTAAAGGCATCTGGTCTACTAATAGATCTTATTTGTCCTAAGTGTCGCGTATCTCCATGCGTATCCATCCATCAACTATTTTACTGGAACCCACAAGTAGGTGTCCTATAAGTGGCTCGATTGTAGCCAAACACGCCTGTTCTTGTCTCAAGTGGAAAGACCAGGGACTTAATTATTTCGATCAGTACTTTTTATCTTTTCCAAGTCTACATATTGGAATTGATCGAATCATAATCTAAGCCTCAGACATTCTAGACCGTATTCTAGGTTTAGTTTCCATATCATGTCCAGATTCAAGCATTAAAGTATTCTTATGGAATCACTTCACATGGCTTCAACTGAAATCCACCCTAATCTCGCCATTCATTGTTTAATGGAAGCAGGAAATGCCACTTGGAAGAAAGTGCCATTATTAGGAGGCCCAGCCCACATTTCTTGGATTGATGGAAGCATCCCTTGAAGGCTTGAACGTATCTTAAAAGAAGATATCGGCTCAATTATTAACTCAAAAGCAAGTTTTGCAATAAGAGAGAGAGAGAGAGAGAGAGAGAGAGAGAGAGAGAGAGAGAGAGAGTTTTCAAGTAGATTGCAAATGAATTATATTATTGGTAATGGGTGACATCATCTTGCATTAGTGACCTTTGTTTTTTTTTTTTTCCTTCTTTCTTCAAAAGCACTACTTGGTGGTCCTTGCTTGCGATTCGGCTGATCATGGATGTTGGGATCTGCATCCTTTCGGATTACATAAAAACAAAGCATGATTAAGGTCACTGTGCAGCGTTTGATATTGATTGGTGGATGCCGCCCGAGCAAGAAAGTTCTCTTTGTTCATTAATCTCAATAATGACCTAATGGCTATCAATAATAAGAGTTAAAAAGAGACTAAGTTTGTAGGTGTAATCTCTAGAAATAATATCACTTTAGTTGTAGTCACTGCTTGAAAAGCTACACGGGGAGAGGCTCCTGCTCACTCTGGGCAAAAAGTACCGCAAGTCATAGGTGCTAGAAGGAGGATAATATTGGGAGCACTGTCTTTTGGATAATATTGGGAGAACCTCCTTAAAGAGAGCATGGTTACAACTTCTTTAAATTTCTAGCTAATTCTAATACTGATAATAGACAAAATTTATTTTTCCCGTTAAACCAATTGGTATGGTTCTAGATTTTTTTTTTAAAAAAAAATTATGAATTAATTATCAAAATCATAGAGCTGTAAATTAAATTTAAAAATTATGTATCTTTTCTTCACCAGCTTGATCGTGTGCCTATCAATAAGTGCATTCTGAAAATAAAATATAAGAATAGATTTTCTTCTATAATATATGTAGATTATTCTTTCCTTCCATAAATTTGTCTCCTATGCCACGTGCACCGCATAACCCATGCACCACGCCCTTCTCATCTTGTCATAAGACTTTTAAGTAGGATGTATGGATAACATGGTGCATGCAGTATAGGGTATAATTTTTCGAAACCTAGGGCGAGTTATAGGGGACCCCATATATGAGCCCACACTCCATCTGGGATTCTAATGGAACACCATGGGAGACCGGACAGGATGCAACCTTTCATTTTGGTTCCATGCCCGTAATAATATGCACTGGCCTTGAGCGGAGGTTTCATCATATAAACGCTGGCTAAAAACATTTAGTGGGGACACGGGTCCTACAGACAGTCCCATTTTGTAAGGAAGCCTGCAACAAGGAAGGGCAGGATGGAAAGAGAGATAAAAGAGGGGCCTGGAATACGAGGAAGCCAGAGTTCACTTCGAACCAATGCGGCAACTAGGCTCCTTTGCGTCGCTTTGGAATTTGAGTAGCTTCAGTATGCCCAACAGTGGAGAATCTAAGGGATGGAGTGGTAGATGGGTAACATGAGTGCTATCTCAAAGGGTCACTTCAACTGCTTTCTTTGAGGGAGACCAACTCAAGAAAACCCAAGGTCAAGGGAAAGAGACCTTTTTTTAAATTCAAACGGGCCCCTTTCTAGCTCCAATAGCAGTGCTAGGGCAAGTGTGGAGCACAGAAATTTCAGGGAAAGAAACACACAGCTGATGTTTGATCTCAAGGCAGGAGGAGCAAGGAAGCTATCATGGCATACTCCAATGCCTAGTTCTAATTTTCTTGTGGGCAAAGACATCCATATCTAGAAGCTATCTTGATAATTATTTGAAGGTGGAATCCTATGAGAGTGATTGGTAGTGTGCAGTGCCTACTGCATTTAATAGAATAACCATCTATGGCACCTTCAAATTTGCCCCTAAACCTCCTTTTTGTGTGTGGACACCACCGCATGGGTAACAAGGATAGAAGTTATAAATCATCCATATTTTTAGATGAGGAAGTAGATATATCTTGGACCCTATATAGTGATGATACATGTGAATGCAAGGACAGAAAATTTCCAATATTTTACTATCTATTTATCTAATCTATATTTGACCATTATTTGCTGAAGTAATTTTACTTTGTTAGACTAATAATTTATCACTTGAATTTCATGAGTTAGAAAAATCACTTTGATGTCTGAGAAAATCGAAACAATTTCTATCATCACTGATTTTAGAAGGCAATCTTCCCATGCTGATGCGATCATATCATCATCGATATAATTAGTCCATGCTCATAATTAATGGGACATGGAACTTGAAATTTTTGGATCAAAGGCAGCGTCTTTGTTTGGCAAGTTTCAACTCCGAAGTTGTTTTCTGCCGGAGGTAGGCTTAGGTGGCCATTATACCGTAGAGGCAACCACCAAGGTCAGAGTCTTTTATGGGAGCCAAAAATTTTGACTCTTAGAAGTAGCTCATGTAGCAGCTTACAAGGTAATTTAGAGAGAATTTGTTATTCAAACTGCTTCAGTAGATGATGCGGATACGATAGTTTGGGTAGCTAAAAAAATCTATCTAAATTATAATGCTATCATCTTCTTTTGCAGCATCGATTGTTGAATCGTGCCTGCACAGCTCTTAAAATACTTCAATCTGCTTTATTCATCCACTTACATAGGTCTCAAAGCAATCCAATAGTGGTGGAATCGTATAAAGAGAGATGAAGCCTTCTTTCATAGGAAAAAGGTACAACCTCGTCCCAAGGTTGTGCCCAAAAAAGCTAATCAAGAGCTAGATTGGCGGTAGACGATCACAAAAACTATAAAAATAAGTAAGGAGCAAGGAGAAGTTCTCTCTTTCATTAATGAAATTAAAAGAGAATTTCTCGATGGACATTAACAGGAAAACATGCGTCATGTTAGTTAATTTTTCAAATCAAACAAACTTAGCGCGCTCCATTAAAACAAGAACAACATCCACCTCACTAAATATTTTGGACAATCAATTCAGTAACCAAAAAAACAAAAAAGAAAGATATGCTCATCTCAACGCAATTAGTGGAAATACAGCTAAGTACCTTGTCTTCGGAAAAAAAAAAAAAAAAAAGGGCTCATTGTCCATGCTTGTGAAACCTTGACTCTATTAGGCTGACCCTATACTGCGTCAATATAATTAATTAGTGGGGAATAGACCATGGAGTTGGAATAAAGAATGAGTGGCAAAAGAGGGGACATGGTGGGCCTTGTTTGGGAGTTGGGAGAAGACTTTGGAGGAAGGGAGAAGACCAAAGGGAGTCCGGAGTGACACACACACATGCAAGTTGGGAAAGATTACGATAGGGATGCGAGCACCCTTCTCATGAAAGGCTCCTTTTCTTCGTAGTTCGTAAGATTCGGATAGATCTCCACCTAGAGGAAAAGAAACGCCGAGAGCTACGGTCATAATAATAAAGCGTGGGGAAACATACAACACTAAGCTCTAACGTCAATCACGCCAACATCCATCTAGTCTTTACCCCATCAGCAATGCGTTAAGGTGGTGGCCCGCTCAACCCTGATATCTTTCTCCCTCTCTCTTTCCAAAGAAAACTTGTTCATCACTTTGCCAAGTCTATCAGCTTGTGTTTGATGAACCTAACTGCGAAGATACCCGTTGTCGCACCCACTAAGGGAAACATGGTAGGTAGATAGGCTAAATGAACAGGAAATGAACTATAGTCCATCCAGATATTCTAGATAGCTTCCATGCATGACGCACGCAAAAGACTCTTGCTAACTGCGCTTGTGTTTTGTCCAAATTAATTGTTAGATTACTCGAAATATATCGAGAGTCAAATTAATCGATTTTAGGGCGTACAGCGATAATAGTGAAAGAAAAACGATTAGCATGTGATAAGCAAGGCAATCATCGAATTTGGACCGTGCAGCCTAACTTATAACTAATGGAACATGGCGAGTGTTCTTCTGCTTGCTTGCTGGATCCAGCAAGCTAGATAGTCATCTTAGGCCAAGCGAGAATTAACCAAATGTAATGTATCTTGATTGATGTTATCACTGCAAGCCAATTGAAACCTACCACACTCTTCAATTGTTGAAAAATCCCATAGGTAGAAGTCTAGATGATTTAGTGCCTTGCTGTATGTAGAGTTCTTGCTTTAGCTTCATCAATATGAAGTGCTATGGAGGGATCTTCCCCTCTTTTTTGACTTAATCCTCTATATGGAAAAATCTATATCTTAAAAGAACACATTAAAAAAAAAAAGAGCATAAGATGTAAGAATCTGCATGGGCGTATATTTAGTCCCACATCGGCTATACCTCGAAAAGATTTTCGATAGTTATATATGACCAAAAAATCTAAATAATATTTTTCGGCTGATCTTTTTGGGTGAGATTCAGAATTGTTATAAATGATATTAGACCTATGAACCGGAAAGATATTGCAACATGAACTCATTAAGATTGACTATAGATCGATTGTGTTGCTTATGATTATATTTGAATTGATTTGGATCCTTAGTTTGGTAAGAATGACTCTTAGAAAGCCCTGATCCTCCCCCACAACATCAATTTTTATCGATGCATGGACATGTGTGGGCAACATATTGTGTCTGGCCGAGTCTATACATCGTGTGGCCCCGACGGTCGGCTTTGGCCATGCTATGCATGAGTCGTCGCAGTCTTCCACTATGCAGTGTCCTCTTCAGGGATATGGGAGTTGTTGAGCCCGTGAGCTGAGTGTTGCTACAATAGTGTGTTCCAATGACAGCATCAGTTAATCTTATTGGCAGAGTAAGCTTCATATGCTGTCACATATGGGGTCAAGGGCCACTCTATTATTGATCAAGCGTCCACCGATGGTACTCGACACATGTCGTCGTGATAATCATATGGAGGGCAAGCACATGATCAGCATCCTTCTTGGGTCATGACATTCCAATAGGCAAGAGCTAAGATATTTATGATGTACAATATTGCCTACATAATTGCTACTTTGTGATAAGGAGGTTGGATAAGCAACCAATTAATGCTTGCATAACATAGAAATCTCATTTAATTAGTTAAAGAGCTACTAGACTGATTTGCAAGTTTAGCAGGCTACATGATCAGTTTAACAGGAGCAAGTGGAGAACTGCGAGCAAATGCTAGCATAACATAGAAATTAATATCACTTCAGTCTAGCAGGCTACATGATCAGTTCAAATTGAAGCAACTGGAAAACACCATTCCATTTAAGTAGATTTTTTTTTTGTAATTCAGTCCCGAAGCATGCCTGTTTTAGTTACGCTAATAAATTCGTAGAGTTTGTTGAATGCATGTAACCATTATAATCTTTGTTATCTGCATTAGTTGCTAATGTAACAACACAACAACTATCTAGTTTTAGAATGTAGTAAATTATATTCGTATCTATTATCTCGACATATCAAGTATGATTTGTAGTGAAATATAGGTTCATGAGGATATTAGAAAATATTCAATCATTAGTTGAGAGGACTCTTATACCGTGCTTCATTATTTTCTTGCACATACTGTCTGTCCTGAGGGTGGAATTGAGCAAGGTATAGGGCACATATATAGGAGTGGAAATTTTCAAAAGAAGTGCACAATGCTCTCACATGCATGGCCTTCATTTTTAAGATCACCCTAGCTCTGGTTGTTTTTTATGTTATTATTGTTGTTGTTATGGTAGGGGGTAGACAAAAGCATAGAATTCAATATATTAATAACACGAAGGCCAAGACATCAAGTGTATTTAAAATCCAAATACAAGATATAAAAAAAAGAGTGGAGAGTTGATGCAAGAAGGTTGACAGATGATTACGAAGTGAATTTTATTCTATTTAATATTCACTAATGCCAAGTTGTCTCTTGTAAGAGACAACAACATACTCTATTTGTGGTGCAAATAAAGAAGAGCCTAGACTATTGTCCCAAATAATAATGATGCTTGATAGTTGAACTGGTCCATAGGCAACTATTAGTTAGATTCTCAAACATAAAAAAAATGCCACTGTTTAACTTGATTATTGTATAAGGGAATAGTTATGGATTAGTGACAGGGCCTTCCTTACAATAGACTTGCTGAAACCTAATTTAGTTGCAGAGAAACATATTACAAGTGTTGGGTAAAATTAAGGTGTGTTGGTGATGCCATTGAATTAAGGTAAAAGCTCTCACTTTAGGACAATGTAACGAGGAAATAAATCCAAAATTGACAAGATGTAGCTAGGAAAGGCAGAGCGAGTGGATAAATTTGTTAAAGATAATGCTGAAGTGGTTGCTGAGTTGCAGTATGGTATGAGTTTCACACCAAGTTGTCTTGTGAAGAAGCTTGAAGAGAGCGGGATTTGTCTTGTCACAACAACTTAAATTCAGTGAACAGAATTTTAACTTATATATCGTTTTTGTACATTTAAAAATTAGTAGATATTCTAACAAGCTAGGACCTCATCCAAAATAGCTAGTCGGAATTTAGGTTTCTTAGTCTTGTATGAGTACCCAAATCTCCTCGGCAAATAAGCGTTGTGAGACTAAACACATGCCCACACGGTTCCTCACATACTCTCCTCGTTCAAGTTCTGACATCCTCGTCGGGTTAAGAGTTCAAATCTAATCACAAGTAACACAATCAGCCCGTGGTCAGCCTCTTCGGACCCGTGTTGCAGTGCCCCTTAGTTGACATAGGCTATAAGCTGAGTTCGCTCTTTCTAACAACCTAAGACCTCACCCAAAATGGCTAGTCGAAAGATATTTTTTTGGAGTCCTTGGTCCTGTATAAATACCCAAAATCTCCTCGGCGAATAACCAATGTGGGACTAAACACACCCACATGGGTCCTCTCATAGTCTCTATGGACTAGGGGCACTGCAGCATGGGTTCATGAAGGCTGACCATGGGCCAATCGTGATGCTTGTGATTAGATTTAAATTCTTAACCTAACGAGGACGTTAAAGCTTGAACAGAGGAAGTATGTGAGGACCCGTGCGAACGTGTGTTTAATCCCACATTGGTTATTCGCCGAGAAAATCTTGGATACTTATATAGGACTAAGAAACCCAAAAAATACCTCCCGGCTAACCATTTTGATTGAGGTCTTGGATTGTTAGAGATATGATCAACACCAACTATACCAAGATTATCAACAGGTTCAGCAATATTGACAAAAGAAACATGGGACCTTTTAGAGCATATGTAAGAAAAAGCCTAAGGGCTATAGAAGAAAGCTAGATCAATTCATGAACTGATTCATGATTGTTGCAATCAAAAATTGCAAAATAAGTCATGGTATAACATCTCATATTGATGAGAAAATGTATTCTCTTCCTCCTATTTTACTTGATTTCGACAATAAATTTGAGTCCATAAATAATGCATATGTACAGTGTTGCTGGAAACTGGGCCCGGGGGCGATCACTCGGCCGAGGAGGAGGAGCTCCGATGTGAGTTGATGGGTGGCGGTCCGTCGACGGGCGGCGTCCTCCGGAAGACGTGCACTGAAGCCGGTGGCCGGGCTTGCCGGCGCCGGCCCTCCGATGCTTAAGTTAGAGAGGAGGCAAGGATCATATGTGGAATGTAAATATTTCTTTTTTGGGCAGAGGCCAGAGAGTTTTTTCCCTCTTTTGCCCCCTCCAGGGAATTTCCCTTTTATAGAGGGGGAGAGGTTTACCTGTGAGGTGACTGGGCGAGTGTGTTGTCGCCTGATTAGGCGTGGGTGGAAATTAATGCCCGATCAGGTGAACTGAGGCTGCTTCCGTAGAAGAGTGGGCTGAAGCTTTCGTATTATCGTGGAGTCATGCCACCATTTATGGCTGAGCTG
>JAOXJJ010001100.1:15734001-15760570 GCA_025769935.1 Phoenix roebelenii
ATTAATTTTGAGAAGATATTTGTGTAAAATTCGACATTTATAGGGATACTTTAAAAATAATAATAATTTATTGTGGCAAAAATCCTCGCACCTCCAAGAAACCCGTTATTGCATCGGGCGCCTTTTCCCCGTCCCCGTTGGCTCCCTTCCCCTACTTGGAGTAACCCTCTCTTCCTTTCCATCTTCTTGAAATTATTGTCATCATATATACCTAAAATCAAACAGAGCAAGGGCGAGAAAGAGAGATGCAGTTCTCATGGTGCTGAGGGCCGCGATCTGCCGAGGGATAGTGAGGACTAGGGGCCTCGTGGTCGTGGGCGGTGGGAGCTCGATCGATGTCGTCGTCGTGGAGCCGCGTCGAGCCGGCGCCTAAGGATCCGATCCTCGGCGTCACGGAGGCTTACCTTGCCGATCCCATCCCCAACAAAAGTGAACGTCGGCGTCGTGAGTTCCCCTTTCCCCTCATCTTTCATCTAATCCGCTCGCCCAAACCCCTGTTCTGTCTTCTCTATGCCACATCTGCGTTCTTTTTTTCGCCTCTCATCGTTAGGGTTAGGGTTTCGAAAGATATCGTCTCTGTTGATCAAGATTAATGACGTTGCGTTGTTTTTTTGATCTTTAGGGAGCTTATTGTGATGATAATGAAGATCCTCGAATGCGTTAGGGAAGCTGAAAGGAGGATTGACGGGAACCTGAATATGTGATCTCTCTTGCTCACCCTCTCTTTTATTGCTTGCTTCCTAGTTTTTTTAATTCTAATTTTCTTGATTTTGGGAATATAGCTATGGACATATATTGGTAGACATGTATCTGGAACCTTTTTCCTTAAAAAAAAAACTATTCACCGCATTTTTCCTGGTATATCTTGTGCCCTTTTCTTTCTGATATTCTGCCCTTCTTTTCTTTCTTTCTTTCTTCCGTTTGCATTTATATGTTTTCTTTTTTCGTTTTTCTGTTTTTTCCCTACTGTCATGTCATGGACCCGTGGAATCTGCTTTTTCTGTGTTTTCTTTTTTAATTTTCTGTTTTGTCCTCCCGTATTAGCTCTCTGTTATTTTTAATCCTAGCTCGTGCTGCCTTACTCTTTTACCCCTTGCTCAAATCATTGGTAAACGTCCAAAATTATTAAAAATATCTAGTTAATAAATCGATTTCTATGATTCCTATCCTGTGCTCATTATCAAATGTGTCATGATTTTGTTGAGAAGTGTTTTCTTTCTTTCATGCCCAGATGACATCATCATGATTACAAAGTTCCATGAAAACTTACGATCAACAATCACAATTGAATCCTTTCTTCATACTTGCTCTATGTTTTCTACTACTACTTAAGAATTATGTGCGTTCATAAATCTAATGTAACCAGCCAGTCACTGCTTACAGAGATTTCCTTGAAGGAATATTAGTGATAAATTTTCTTTCCCCCGTTTTCTCTCTATATCATGATAGAATATAATTTAAACCCTAGTTTGGTATCTGAAGATTGAATATTGAAGAGGGCCTCTTGGCTGCAAGGCATGATAGGCATTTTAGTCTGCCTGTGCAAATAGTTAGTTATGTTCATTTGATTGAAAATCAAACTAAAATTGAATAATTTTGAGGCAGGTTTTGTGAAAAATGCTTGTTTAGGGAGTATCTTCTCATGGAAGGAAGCTATAAGTGATTGAATAGTCATTGAAGCTAGCATATGGGGAGTGTTGCCCAAGGAGACAACCCAAGAGGGGGGAGGGTGAATTGGGTTTTAATTAATTATTGACTAATCAAAAATAAAGTGAGTGATTAACTAAATCTATTGCAAGTGGATTAGTTATATCACTAGATGCAATGAACGAAGAGAGAGAAAGAGACAAAGACCAATACAAATGCAGAGAGGTTTATAGTGGTTCGGAGCCAACACTTGCTCCTACGTCCACTCCCTAAGCCGCACTTGGGAGTTCACTATAATCCCTAAGATTATAGCCGGTTGTTTTGCAAGCTCACAACCAAACTTGTTGTTTTCACGAGATCACAACGAATTCGGTCGGTTTTGACAGGCTCATCGACTAGTTACAACACGATTGTTTTTTCGAGGTTACAATCAAACCCAGTTGGTTTTTCCCGGTTCACCAACCACAACCTTACACCGTTGGTTTTATCTTTGGCTTACCAACAAACCTTACAACCCTTGATTCAATCCCCTGATTGAGTCAAGTACAAAAAAAACAAGAGTTTAAAGTTCACAAGTAGAGCTTCTGAAAAACAAATATGAAACAATATAAACAAGATTGAGTTAGAAGCCCTCAAACAGATTTGAGATAAGAAAGAGGGGCTTCTCGATTTTTGAGCCTCCTCTTGAATAAACCGGAGGATGGAGAACAGTCGGTAGAGCTTTTAATGCGAAGGAAGCCTTTTTGGTTTTAGTTGAATGCACTTCTCCCTTCTTTTGCTTGGATTCGCTTTTGAGATGTTTCTAATGGTTGAAAACTTTACTCAAGTAGAATAACTCTCTTGTTGTCTACTACTATTCACTCTAGCTATTTAAGTGATTCCCTTTGAAAAATAGCCGTTGGAGACTGATTTGGAGCCGTTCTGATCCATCTGCACAATTTGACAATGTATCCGTTGGGATCGAAGTCGACTCGCGCGATCTGGAGTCGACTTGGCTGTTACTGGAGTCGACTCGTGCTATACTAGAGATGACTCGGCCACTGTTTCAAATTTGAATTAAAGTGCATGCCTTGTCCTGGAGTCGACTCGGACCAAACTGGAGTCGACTCGCCAACAGCTGGAGACGATTAGGGCACTTAGGGGTCGGCTCATTCTCAGAAATCCAAAGAACCCATTTTCTGTTTTTCTTCCTCGAGTCGACTCGGGATAACTTGGAGTCGACTCGGCTGACTTGAGAGGCGACTCGAGATCTTCGGAAGACGTCTCGCTCTCAGAGACCGAAAAATTGATTCACTGTCTTTTTGAACTAATCTGCCTCGGAGTCGACTTGGGCCTTGTTGGAGTCGACTCGGCTAATTTGGGAGTCGACTCTGGATCCATTGGAGACGACTCGATATCAGATCTTCATAAATCAATTCTCTACCGTTTTCACTGTCTTCTTCTGGAAGTCGACTCGGGACCATCTGGAGTCGACTCTCCAAGCACCGGAGTCGACTCGCAACCTTTTGGAGTCGACTCGCTCTCAGGGTCGAAAATCCAACGTTCTATCTTTCTGTCTGTTCTCAGTGGAGTCGACTCGGGACTATCTAGAGTCGACTCGTCAAGCACCAGAGTCGACTCGCAACTTTTTGTAGTCGACTCGCTCTCAGGATCGAAAATCCATCGTTTTGTCTTTCTGTCTATTCTCAGTCGGAGTCGACTCGCAGAGTCCCGGAGTCGACTCGAGCTTGTGCCGGAAACTTCAAGTGTTCCGGAGTCGACTTGTGATACAGACTTTGGTTCAGACAGAGTTCAATACTTTAACCAAAAGACTCTAAACCAAAGCTCAAGGCACTTAGACAGAATTTAATAAAGATTTTTCTAAAATACTAGATTGAATTCATTAGAACAAAATAAAACACACTCAAGTGCTTTGAACTCATCAAAATCAACTAGGGGAATATTCAATCACTCCACAGGGAGGACTTCGAGCTCTAAAAAGACAAAAGGACAGCAGCAGTTCAATCTCTTTTAGGGACTGGTGCATGCCAGCTTTTCACAGATTTCCAGAAACGGTTCTTCCCCAATTCTCAAATTTATATGCCGATACCTACTTGGGACAAGTGAGTTTATTTGTGCTTTTCTTGTTAGAATTTATTCTTCTTGTGCATATACAATTATGATTATCTGCCCTGTTTGGAAGCTACAAACATTCTGCAATGCATTCTAGCCATGCACACTAACAAATCTAATTGAAATCACTTGGTGGTCTGGTTCATATGTCAAACTAAATAGTGCAGCTGTTTATCTTGACATGTTCTTAAGTTGCCTTAGGCCTTGAAATAATATCTTGCAGCCATCATAATATTTGGATAGATGCTCGGGTCACAACAGACATTTCATTATCACCATCCTGAATCAAGGGGACTTGATTTTGCTTCATTGATGGTAGATATTAAGGTATAATCAAGACTCAATGACATATCAGTTGATATTGACTTTACATCATAATTTAAGCATAACCAAAAGTGACAAGCATTGTCTGATAATTCTTTGAATATATTATATCATTGCTGTTGACATAGATGGCTTTTAAAGAAACTGATCTTATGTCATTTCTCATTAGATCCCTCTGTTGTTTCACTCAAATCCAAGGTCAGCAGAACCGTCCTGAACCAAGCAATTTCGGCCGTCCCGAGCCGTACCAGTGGCTCACCGGTACAGTTTCGGCAACGAAAACGAGACTCGTTGCTGGAGCCGGAGGAGAAGGAAAGTGAAAGCAAGCGGGGGACGGAGGGAGAGAGGCCGTTCTCTCTCTTTTTTTTCTCTCCCACGATATCGTGCCCTTGTTGGTATAGGCCTAGTACGGCCCGTACTAACTCGTGCCGTTGGGGAACCGGTATGGTACCCGATATCAGTTCCTTCGACCTTGCTCAAATCTTTCATGGCAGTCTAAATTTCTATTGGTTCTAATTTAGTTTCCATAACATATGGTTAGACATTTTAAATCAGTGTCCATTGGTGCAACTTGTTTTCCTCTTAATGTCTGATGAGCGATTTACTCTGTGTTTCATATTTGTTTCTACTTATTCATTACTTCATTATTTCCCATGCTTGCTCAAATGTGCGAACTTCAAGCTCTACCATGTGCTCAACGTACAGTTTTCTTGACTCATGAGATTTTCTGGAGCATCTATCTCAATCCATATGGTGTCTAGACCTTAAGATGATAATTAGTTATTTTAACATTCAATTATGTGATTTCCATTAAAAAAATTCAATATTGAGATGACATGATAACTAATGATATTAATCTTCCATATAGTTACCAACTCATCTTAGTTGATAATATTTTCACTGATGCAGACTCCTTTTTTCTTCAAGTCCTTTGTTTGCAAGTTCTTCTAATCCTATAATTTTTTTTTTTGTTCTGTTTAGAATGATCCAAATGGGTCATTCTTTTGCTTAATGCATGTGCACATAATCCATTCACGGTGGATCCTTCTGAGGAACAGTGGAGGGAGATATCCCATCAGTTTAAGATAAAGAATTCTGGGAGGTGATTTTTCTTCACTATATAAGCTTAACCAGGTTGCCAAACTGTTTGCTACAATATGATGCTACTTTTGGCTGTTTAGGTTTAGAATCATTTCCCATTCCTTGACATGGCATACCAGGGTTTTGCCAGTGGTGATTAAGAGAGAGATGCAAAGGCTATTCAGATTTTTCTTGAGGATGGGCACTTGATTGGCTGTGCCCGGTCATATGTAAAAAAATATGGAGTTCTATGGATAGAGAGTTGGGTTCCTCAGGTATTTATTGGCATTTTCCTTCTTAATTCTTGTTCGTTAGATTTATTTGCTTTAAGTTGTGCCCAAGGTCTATCGTGCCGGTATCGGAGCTCGTTCCGTGTCGGGCCCATATCGACACAGCAGAGAGGACGAGGGAGCGGAAGAGGGAGAATAAGAGAGAGGAAAAGAGAGAGAGGGAGGGGGGGAGGAAGGGAGAGGGAGGGAGGGCCGCTGGAGGCCTCCGAAGGGCGTTGGAAGTGCCCCAAAGAGCCGGAGCAGTGGCTTCACCCTCTAGACCCCTATTTTGTTCCATTGGGGCCCCTCTGACACCCTTCGGAGGCCCTCCCTCCCTCTTCTTCTCCCTTCCTCCCCTCTCTCTCTCTCTCTCTCTCTCTCTCTCTCTTTCTCTTTTCTTCTCCCTCTCCCCCCACCTATCGATTTAACATTTTGAATGCCAGAACCATCTCGATCCACCGCCAGAATGGCTCAGTATGCCCCGAATAGGATGGTTCAGAGCGGTTTTGCATTCCTTGATTGTGTCTTTGTTGGCTTATTATTTACTAGGCCATGTATAGCAACCCTCCTGTTCATGGTTTACTAATTGTTTCAATGATATTCAGTGAACCAGACCTTGAAAGCTTATGGCTGAAGTGAAGGTAATTAAATGGGTTTTTTCTAGCCTTAGTCTAAAAATAATTTATAGATTCCTAAAGCAGTAGGTTAGATCTGTTTTACTGGCATAATGATATAGGTGCTATGTATCTGTAAGCAGGTTTGCTCAAAAGGATGAGTTTTTTTTTATCATATTTTTGCTGTTTCTTCTCATTTCATTTGAAAACTTGTGTCCATTGTTTTCAGGTGATGGCTGATCGAATCATTGGAATGTGAAAGGCACTTGGGGAAAAACCTTGAGAAGTTTGGTTCACTGCTATCCTAGGAACATATAACTAATCAGGTGAACTTGCAACTACATGTTTTACGTGTGATTGCATTGGCATGCATACTCTCATACACTGTGTCTGTCTCTACAAGACAGGCTGTTTGGCTATGACTTATTATGTTGATTTATATAAAAAATATAGGTAAGGTTAACAATAGAGTTGTGAAACCCATTACTGGATGACCTATATCAGAACTGGGAGCATGTGAAGATTGATTGGAGGACACATAAATTGGAAAAGAAGATACTTGATGACAAGTGAAGAAAATAGTTAGGATAAGGAAAAGAATCATAATCAATTAGTCAAAGAGGCAGGCCTTATTTCGAAGAGAAACAATAACTAGTACTCTAAAGAAGATAAAGTAGATTTACTATTTTTCCTTCGTGACGGGTGATGCTGAGAACTTGAACTACATTAAAAAGTAGAGATTGACCGGAGGGAGAATGGACTGAGAATTCGTAATATTTTATCTTGCCAAGTATCTTTCTGAATATTGGCAATATCTATCTGAATCGAAGAGGCAGAGAAGTGACTCTTGGTTGCCTTTCGGTGTCATTCTTGATTGCTAAAAGATTTGCTATGTACCAAAGTGACTTCATCGAGAATGGGGAAGATGTTATTAGAATATCTCCCTATAAATTGGGAAGCCATGTTAGGACTATTCAGACCATTGAGTTAGGGACAACTAATCTTTGCAGGCATGAGTTGATTATCCTGTTGTCCAATATCGTGGCTCAGAGTATGCATCCTTCTGATAAATGCAAAGATAAATGTGCGATGCAGATATAAATGTAATTCTGGAGGTATCTCTAAATTCAAGAAAAAAGCTCTGGAGAATTGCACTCCTTTGGCAATTGTGATGATACATATTGTGGTTTGACTTTTGGAACAGAGTCTCAAGAGTCTTATTTCCCTAGACTCTGGAGGGTGGCCTTGATGTAGAAAGTCGTTATGTACACTTCTGGCATGGTTAATGGTAACTTCATTTGGAATACAGATGTTCAGTAGAGGCCTTTTCTAGTTGGAAGAAGTGTATATCTTTCTAATATTTTATGGTTTGAATTTGTCCAAAATATAAATTTTACCCAAGATGTATCCATCATCTTCTGTGGCCAATTTAAATGATGAGTGCCAAAATGGTGTCCTTGTTTCACCGTTTGGAATATGATTGAAGGATCCTTTTTTTTTGACCAAGGATGATTTCAGGATCTTAATAATTTCATTTACTTTTTTCTATATCCTACCTAGTGGCAGATACATAAAGCATTTCCTTTTTGTTGCCTGTGTGGATGGCAATTTTCCAAGTTGAAAAATGCCAGGTTAGTACAATAGAGACCACCACCACTACTTGTGATAATGTTGATACAATATATTACTCTTTTCAAGCTACTACCTTTTAAATATTATTTTTATGACGAAGAAAACATAACTTTATAGCTCTACTTCGGTAAAAACTCACTTGGATCAGTCAACCTTAATGAGATGAATTGCTGAAACCTTTTTCCATAGTGTAGGACCAAACATGTCCTAAAACAAAATATGTGGACCTTATAATATGTTTTAGGATGTATGTGTCTCGTCATGGATGGAAGACATGCGAGTGTGTTCTGGTGGATTCACTTGTGAATATTTCTTTGGCATGGTATTTGTGATTACACAGGAAGCCTATAATGATCGGAGCGGCTTGGCTCCCCTAGAAGAAATTGACATGTTACCATCAATAAAGGTGTGAAACACCTCAAACTTGTGTGCATATGAGAAGTAATCAGTGTTAAAGCATTAGTTTGCAGACATGCTTGTGCATCAAATTTGTTGGTTACTCTGAAGATCAATCTCTGCAACAAAAATATCAGAAAGAATCTTACTAGATTTGTAGCTATATTGTTTCCTTCTGCCTTTAAATAATTGCATATATAACCTTAATTTGCTTCTGAATAATGGTTCTCTTGAATGTTTACCAGATTGGCATGTTTTGCTACATACAGCGGAATGACCCCTGAACAGGTTGATTGCTTGACAAGTGAGTTCCATGTCTACATGGTTTGCAACGGCAGAATCAGGTATTAATTGAGTTGCAATGCTTTTCCATGTCCTTTAATTGTGCATGTTCTTCCCCTGCTTGTAAAATTGTATCTTGTATAACTGATGAACATTTGCCGTGAAAGTTCAGTGGTGTTACATACTTTGGAACCAAGCAGGCAATTATATTTTGAGGCTGACATTGAGCACGAAACTTAGTAAGTAATTTAAACCAAAACAGGGAAAAATAAAAAAGAAATTCCAACAGAAGAAAAGAAAAGAAGGAAAATACTTAAAAAAGTAAAATTAGGATTTGTTTTGGCAGAACAAAAGGTGTGGATATCATTCTACCGTGCTCGTGGAGAAATGCTTGTTAAGAGTTTTAAAGATTTTTAAGGGAGTAGTATCATCTGGCTGTTTTATTATGTTCGCGACTGCTTGCGGTGGAGAACGCTGATTATCGTACTAAACGCGGGACCACAGCGGGAGCCCGCCTTTTCTCAAAGATGAGCGACGTGGCGACCATCCCACCATGCATCTCTGCCGTGCAAAACGTGCATCAGTTTCCTGTGTGCCCATTCACATTCGTTTCGTTCACCTCTTCCCGGTTTCCTCCTACCAGTCGTCCAAACAACAATGCCATGAGCACCGAGACTCCTGGGATCCGCTGTACTTGCGGGCCGCCAGTTCTCGGCTTTTGGTTGGACGTCATAGGATTCAAACCCACTAGCTCAATCTGCCATGCTTGTGGGGTGTTCCGTCACTGCAGGACCAATCCTGCAATCAAAAACATGTTTATCGACTTGGTCAGCTAAACAGGAATTTATTATCCGCCTGGACGTCTTATGCCCCCCACCCTATGAACCGGGTAGCTGTACCTCCACTGCTCTTCCTGCAAATTCAAGTCTACGTACGAAATACATATAACATACCTGACGTCTGACGAGCGAATTTTCAATAATGGCAACTGCGGTAAGATTTTATACTTCAACCGGGCGCTATTTGTCTCATGCAAACCGGACAATCCCTTACCAACGCAAATGCAGGGAAGAATTCGATAAGCAAGACAACCCCCCCACCATCTTGCAACGGAACAAACAGCTCAGATTTTCCCTGGGGTAAGAACTAGCGACAGCCGAAATTCTATTTCCAGCTTCGCAGCGCACTCCTGCCGAGCGACAACTTTTACACGAACCATCAAAGCTTCAAAAGAGTGTCCAACTTAGACTACCATATACTAACATACCATCAAAAAGAACAAGAAAGAACAAAACGAAGACTCGGCCTACATCTGCTTCTAACACAAAGTCGAAATCCGCCACCACTTTCTTGCCCTTTGCTGAACACTCAGCATCAGCATCTCCTTACAATCATTTTTAATTCCAACAGTCAGGCAATATACAAGGCTGCAATATTGGTAGGATTAAGACATGAACCACTTAATAAACCAGCAGCTCACTAGTTCAGCATCCATCATTTTCCGTTCAAACCCTGAAGGCCTCCGTGCTTCTGATCGCAATTCATCAAAAAGTGTCCTGCCTAGTTACTGTCTCACGTCCCACCTGGAAGCGGGAAAGCGAGACCATATTGTCGCCTCACATGCTCGGGCACCAGCTTGTTGATGAGCTCTGGCGAAGCACATGCTGCCTGCAAACGGAAAAAAAAAAAAAAAAAAAAAAGAAGCATATGCATCAAATTATGAATATCACATCAACATGATAGGTTTCAATATTGCTGTCTAAAGCATGGTTGCCCAGAAATTGGTTTCCCACATCCAGATAAGTTTCCGGGGAAGCTGAATCCAAAGACAGATTCAATGCATGGGAGAGGCTTCAAGGAATGACTCCAAAGAGTCTCTTTGAAAACATGGATTTTTGGTCCTTGGGAACTAAAATTGGGACTTTTAGAAGGGATGTATTAAATGAGAACTAGATCTCCCATGGGCAGTGGATGAGGAGTTAAATTAGTTTCATTAATGCACTTGATATAATAACCCTCCTATGAATTTCTTAATATATACAGAAAGTAAAAAAATAGCAAATAATAACAAGAGGGGTTTCTATATATTAAATGGACCTTATGAAGATCAGTCCCTAAAATCTTTCATATATGCGTATTAATTTCTCTCTTTTCTGTTACATTTTAATCAGTGAAATCTTGTAACTTATTACTCGTCTCCACCTGGTTACCTAGATAATAACGGAATTCTCCTAACAGTGTCAAGTTCATATTTTTCTTAACTTTGTTGCCTTTCACCCTTGCACTTTACCAACCCTTGAGCCATGCCCCTCCATCATTGGTCCCTAGCCAAGCCTCGAGTAACAGAAGGACGAAACGAGCAATGAGAGGGAGTCCTAAGCTTTATTAAGCGAAGAGCATTTTTTGTCCTTCTGCAACCATGGTTAACCTCAAGTAGGGTTTAGTCAATAAAAACTAGCAGAAGGACCAGTTTGCACAAATAGAGAACTTGGCAAGGACTTTTATATAAATTTGAAAAGATCGGAATTGGTATTCAAATATGGAAAAGATCAGGGACTAATTTGCAGAAAAAACATGTTAAGTTTCCGGTTAGTGTTAAATCATCCATGCATGACAAACTAATGGGAATACAATGAAACTAGTTCTTCCTAGAAAACTAACAGATATTTTCCATGTAAATAACCTTAAAATATTTTTTTTGCTTGCTTTAGGAAAATCTTTCTCGCTTCCCGAATTAGGTAGTTCTCTTCACCATTTGTTTCCTGATGCTCTGTTAATGCTTCCCGCATTAGCTTACCCCTTATGGCAATTATGTTACGAACTCTGAACATCCATAGTATAAGCAGATGCTTTCAAGAACTGAAATTAGCTAGGTTGCAGTTCCCTGTAGCTCCCAAACAGCAATGAAAGAACATGACATCCAGGACTGCATGACCATGCATATTAAACATCAAGTTCTGTTCCAATGCAATTGGGTTACTAAAGTTTACACAGGCATGCTTTGTTCCTCACAAATACCACAAGGGAAAATGCTTCATAAATGTAACCAGTTTGATAAAAAAATCAGATGCAATTGCCCATCTGTTAAGCCAGGATACATCATCCTGACAATGGCTAGCGTAAAAATCTCACCACTAGCATGGAACTTGGATATGTTTATCATTATCTAAGCCTACTCTAACGTTTTGTAAGTAAGTTTTCTAAGGTTTTAAAAGTCCACAAATATATCATATCTAATTTTCCATGCAGATGCTGGAGTTTAATCATCACAGAGAGCAACAGATGATGGTAATGGATGCTTCATGTGGTAAATAAACATGCTTCTGATGAGATTTATCATGCAATCAGAAGCATCCAATTGTCTAGTCAGACTAGCGAAGAATTGCAACTGTACAAACATCTGGTATTAATTTTAATTAATAAGATAAGACATAGACCCGACGACTCTTTTACCGCCTAACTTGTCAGAATACAAGCACTTAACTAATGAAAGTAAAGATGGAGTTATTTCAAACAGGTATAGTGACTTCTATTTTGTTAAACATATACAAGTTGCAGCAGTTCTCCAGGACTAAATTACATGCATGTAAGAATGATTCCTGCCTGTTGATAAGAGATTCTTTGAGAAGATCATGTATGGCAGTTATACAATTCATCTACAAAGTTAAATAATTGATTTCTAGCAGATACATATTGGACTCCTTATTGGTACTTTATTTTATTCTAACATTAAAACTTTAAGGATTAATAAAAAACATGACATCACATGTAAAAGAATTTACTAAAGAATTAGTTGATGGGATTCAAAAGGAGATGAAGAAAGGAGATAAAAGAATGGACTGGTGAGGCTGCCTGCAACAGGCAAGACAAGATGCACTGCAGGTGAGATGAGCTGCATGTGGCAGTAAGTTCGAGGCTGTAAAGAAGGCCACAAGGTGGATTAAATGATACAACATTGGAGGTCCTGCCTATCACGCTGGCTACTAATGTCCATTTTATCTGGTGGAACACAAGTTTAAGACCATACAACAGAAATGAGCTGCTAATTAGCATTTTTCAAAGCTATTTGTGGTGATATTCTTCCTGATGGCATATTATGTCATAAAAAGAAAGCTCGATTAATCTCACCCTACAGTCGACTGAACTTTAGTCAACCTAATAGATAAGTGGCATGCACATTATTAATTCAAGTAGAACATCAGTTTAATAAACAAATTATGTACCCAGAAAGTTCGGTTGTACTGATCTTATAAAACATTGAACCTTAGCTAACTTGGTAAATATGGAGCAAAGACATTTAACTAAATTTGTTTCAGATTCTTGATGGTCCATGCAAATTTTAGCAAGAAATATAAGCCAGTGATATTGAATGAAGGACATCAATATAGAGACCGATTAACTTCCAAAAAAGAGAAACTATATTTCTTTAAGAACATAAAATTACTAATGAAATTGATGACAAGAAAGAGCTGAAATATCATCAGCTAGCTTGCCTACTGCACAAGGAGCATGTGTACTACACTGTTGACTATCCGTATGAGAAAGAAATGAAAAGAACAAATACTCAGATATACTGGCTCAATTTAGCCACACAAGGAGCAGAAGATTAACATATTATATCAAACTCGGATTTCTCAAGCATGTGCAAAGCAGTAATATTATAGTCCTGTTTAAGGACAACCAAATTATTTTGGAGTTTGAAGGAGTTTGAAAACTTACTTCTTGTTTGAAGTTGAAGAGATGAGGAAAAGGGCGACCATTTGGCAACCGTGCATTGGGCTCTCGTAGCTCATCAAAAAAAGGATGGGCACAAGCTTCAAGCTGCAACAAAAATAATTTGACAATGCACTCATAAGAAATTCAGAAATTAATTTTCCTGGATCAGTTCACATAATTATGCATGTAATTTTTTTAGAAAATAAATATAGTCCAATAGAGACAGAAAACAGCACAGGAACCTGTGGTAACAACCAGATAAATCCACCAAAATCCACCAGTCAATAGTTTGACTTGGGGGAGAAGTGGTCACTCTAAAGTGCCCATGATTTAAAATAGGACCTATGAAAGTTGATTGTATTCGAACAATTAAAATTATTAAGTCCTGGGTTCAGATGACCACTCAACCTTGTCCATCAATAGAAAATCGGCTTGTGGCATTGATGAGATTTCTGGTCCAAACATTATCATATTGAACAGACACAAGTTGTTAACCTACAATCAGTTGGTGCTTCAAATTAATCATGTTATCTGTAGTTTATAAGTCTAAAAAAGTAATAAACCTCATATTTGTTTTTTTCCCCATTTCAATGATCAGGGAAAAAATCACAAACTGGCAAGGAAGAATAGAACTTGCAACAAAGCAAAAATGGTACTAGATTAACAGGCATCAAAAATACTTATGGTAAATGTGTGAGTGTGGTTTGAAAAGCAAGCTGCATTTATCAAATAGAAAAGAATAGTTGATATCAACACGATAACTGCTAATTGACAAATACAAGTTATTGACACATAATTATCAAGAGGTCCACAAATAAAGTCACTGCATGCAAATTTTGAAAATATATAACAAGGAAGTGGAGAGAATGAAGTATTCTGAATTAATAAATGTACGATGGAATAACAGAAGATGACTCCTTAGCACAACTAAAGAGTATCTAGATTTCATTGCAGTTAAAATTATAAGATGCACAACCCAAGGGAGAACTCACTGCAGTGCAACGAAGGCTTGGTGAATATTGAAGAAGACGGGATGCAAGATCTATAGCTTCTGGAGGCATTCGCTTGTGGAAAACCTGATGAATAAAACTCAACATAACTCATAGGCACAAATACCAGAAATAATGCACATGCTAGTAAATTAGGTGAGTGCAAAATGGCAGTGAGTGTTCTGAAAAAACAAATGCTAACTAATCTCAGCTTCCACTTAGTCACTACTGCATAGGAGGGCATAAGGATAAGCTCTTCCCAAAGATCAATAAATCAGTTAATGAGCAAGCCACAGTCTGCAATGACTTAACTGCTTATTATGGGGCTGGTGAGCTTCCTTCTCAATAGCTGCCTTCCCTTCTTTATCTAAAGTAATAACAACTTCTCTGCTAATTATACTATGTTGCAATGGTTCGCGATGGCTGATGTCTGACTTCTGAAGAGGGGGAAAGATAAGTACCTTTTTTGTTTCATTTTAACTGTGCAACAACCGTATTAGCTGCACTATCGTAGTGCAACCTGGGCCAAGTTGACCAAAAGCAAACCCAAGTTTTTGGTAGGGACTCTACCCAAATCATGTTTTGGTTGTGCTGGAGTCAAGAGCTTACCCAAATGAAACTCAAGCGGACTAAACAACTGAATCATGTACAAGATAACCATTAAACAAATTTACCCTAATCCATAAACATAACGATTAAACCATGTTCCACCTACTAGGTGCATGCTTTCTGAATCCTCATTTCCCCATTGTTCACCTCTAGGGCTAAGATGCTAACCTCAATGAAACCAACCATAATCAAAACTCGAAATGTCAAAGCGCAACCCTTTAACAAAGACCAATACAACCCCAAATCCTAGTCGATCTAAAATGGTGGCAATGCATATATTAATGGCACAGTATATACTTGTAGTAATATATGCAACTATGTATGCCAGAATTAGTGCACCTTGCTATTAAATTTGATCTAAGGTGTAAGCTTGTTATCATATAATTCATAGTTGTATGCTACTCAAGTCTCCAACAAATATGATTCTCCACTGCAACCTAACTTGGCCCATTTCAAACTAGTTTTGTCCTTGTAGATAGCTGTGTATAGTGGCACTTGGATTAGGCAAGATTGTTTAATAAGCTGGACTCGAGTCAGACCACCCTAATCCCAAGCCTTCACCGAAGCATATAAACACTTTGGATCAGGCTCGATCTGAATAATAACATCAAGGCTGGAGCCTAAACCTAGCCCAATTTAAAGTACACTTGCCAGAGATTCTAAAAACTCAAGTTCAAATCATTTACCATCACAACAGCATTTTAAGGAAATTGGCAAAAGTCTCCTGAAAAAGAAACGCTTCCTGCATAATTGTGTACAAGAGAGGTAAATATGGAAAAGCAAAAGTCATGCATAAAGGAGACGACCAAGATTTAGGTCGGATTTAGTGATTTTGAGAGGTTGCAAAAGAATTAGGGCCTTTTATCTCAACAAATAGGCAGGCCAAATTATATTTTACAAACTTAAAGTATCTGCGAATGCATGAGTGCATCTGCAGGCTATATACAATAAACGATTTCAGTTTAGACAGGTTTGAGCAATGTCAACTGATACCTGTTACAGATCAATTTCAAGCTTAAAAACCAGAGCTCAACATGTCTTGGGCTGAAACAGGCCAATCATCCCAACCAGGATTATGCGGTCACGTTAGGTAAGATTGGTTTTTTGATACTTAACTAGTTAGACCAGACCTGACTGACCCAAATTGCACCTTCCTACAATGTGAAGCAAAGCTTTTGTAGAGTCATCACCTTGAAGCTAATATAACACTCAGTCTCTAAATCATCTTACTGATGGATTGGCTGCGTCAAATACCAATACTTCAACATAAGCAATAATCTTATCAACCAGCTAAGCTATAAATCCAAGCTTCAACAGATATAATATATATATTTATATAATCAACAATGCAGACAGTTGGGTACCTAGCAAGCCACAAAGTAGACCACAACAATACTTGCTGGAATGCATTTTGTAAAGGATAAAAAACTTGTTTTAAGAATTAGTCAAAGAGGTCCAAGACATCTGCATGTTGCAAAGGGATGTGGGCAATATCTAGAGTACCAGCTAACAGCAAATATTTCTTGGATTTCAAGCACCGCACAAGAGTTTGAGAAGCATTAAATAGGACATGAAGAAGTGAGCAATCAATGTAGCACTCCAAGGTTATGGAAAGATATCCAGGAAACAGGCTTTAGCATTCAAAACAAGTGAGTTGTTGGTAGCCTAAAAGCATTACAATCTTGTAAGGTAAGACAATCAAGAAGGGGTAAAAACCAAAAAAAAAAATAAAATGAAATGGTGCTAAAGAATGTATGTGAAGTCTACCTTGTGCCAAGGATGAGCTTTTATCTGAGGAAATCTAAATTCTGTATAGTTAGGATTCATGCATCGAATTTCTTCTCGAGTCGGAGTACCAAGAACCTGAAAGAAAACACCTCATACATAATCAAACCCTGCTACAGAAACAAGAATTTTTTAACAGATGAGGACTTATTTTATACCTTGATTATCTCAACAAGCTGATCAACAGCACTTTCTCCAGGAAATAATGGCTAATGAAATTGTAAAGAAAAGGAATGGGTAAATGATTAATGCTTTTTTATGTGGCTGAAAGGATATTACTATGACAGAAGACTTATAAAGTGAACAAGGAAATGAAAGAGCAAATACTCACCTGGCCAAGAAGCAACTCAGCAAGTACACATCCTGCTGACCATATATCAATTGATGTTGAATATTCTGTTGCACCAAATATGAGCTCTGGAGCACGGTAATAGCGAGAGCAAATGTATGATATGTTTGCTTCACCCTTAACCTGATGTGAAAAATAGAGATGTAAGAACCAACCATATAAAATAGGTACTCCAAGCAAAGGTCGAGATCATAAAAGATCTAGGAGGCGTGAGGCATGCCACTTATCAAACTATATCCAAAAGAAATATTTTCACTACCTGTATCTGAAAACAAACTATGGTGGATAGATAAACAAAATATTTTCCAGGAAAGATCAAAAATTGCATCTTGATATGTATATTTAACAAAAGAACAGTCATTTAGTTACCATAACAGAATAAAATTATTAGGATATAAGGTAAGATAAGCTAACTATATCTCTTTCAATATGTCGTATGCATGAGATGGAACATATTCTAGAATGACCACTCAAAAGAGAACCACCACAGCATGCTTGAGCCCAACTGGATATGGACCACACTGATTGTTCCTTGCTCAGCTGACATGGAGAATTTCAACATGAGGACATATTGAGAATACCAACCATGCAAGTTTTACACCCAAAGCACGTCAGTACTGAAGTTCTAATAGGATCTTATGCTCTGATCACGTATTATCCGGGCTTATTGTATATTCAAGCATGCAAGGAAGGAAAAAAATCTTCAACCATATCCCTTCCTGTTATGATTCTCACATGATCTAAGGACCTCAATACCTTACAAAGTTTCATAACCTTATTTCCACTCTATTTGTCCTCGATATACCATCAATACTTATAACCTACCAACCATGTGTTCCGAAAAAACAAAAGCAAAATAAAAGGTACAAGTTTTCTATCTAACTTAGCACCCTTTCTGCAAAATACACATTTGGCAGGCTAGTAAAAATATCCTGTAATTACATCTGATTAAGAAGTGGATACCTTCTTTGATGGTTGCTTGATTCATGTGATCACTATCAACTAACCCAAATGAGAAAGGAAGATGGCTATCAGCCTAAATGAATCATCAAGCCCTCCAATGACTACAAAGCAGTCACCTACATGAAATAGTTCACTTCCAACTGACAAGCATGCTATGGATAAACTGATTAAAATTGATTGGCTATCTAGGAAAAAAATGAATTGACCACTAAATCAACAAGGTGTTTCATTTCCATCTACAAAGTTTGCTAAATTTGTAATGCAAGACCAGGACTACTCGTTCTTATAGACTTCATTAGTGTTCACTGTTCAGAATCAAAAAACTCATTTCTACTCAAGCTGCGTTCGAAGACACAAGTACTAAATCAAAAAATTTCATGCGATAAAGATTATTATGTGGTTTTCTCATGTCCCGAATGAACACATCCATCTGAAATTACACAAGCAACTAGTCTTTGTCATTCTTCAATTCGACACTTGCTGATGTATATTTATACATGTGCTTCTGGTTATCCTTAAAAAACTGTTCACTTCGGTTGCTCCATATAATATAAAATAATAATCATCTGAATATACAATGTATTTGTCCTTTGCCATAATATATTTCAGGCATCCTCTTCATCCTTGCATCAATCCAACGTCAGCAAGGCAAGTGTCCATATCCATATATTTTCGGGAAGAAGAATTGGTTTATACCAAACATATCACCACAAAAGCATTGATATGCCACTGTGCTTGTTGACCAAAAGGTCGGGAACATCAGATGGTGCCTTAGTTCTCCAACCCAATAACCAAAAAGCTAATACGTATAAGGGAAAATCTGTCAAGAAGGAAACATTCAATTAAACAACTGTTGTGGATACAGGTTCTCTCTTGGTAAAGATAAATCCAAAGAATATGCTCGTTGAGGAATTATCAGAGGAAAGCTTTCACTTTATAGGAAAACATCAAAAGACCAAAACATAGTGCAGAATTCAAAATACATTATGACACCATAATTATCAACAGATTTGAATGCAACATATATTGTGAAAATATCACATAAGTCTTTAGATACAAAATGAGTTGGATGATTTACATGAAATCACAGTAATTTCCATATGCATCCATGATACACCACCAGATGTGAAGATACATCAGACAGGCTAGAGTGAGAATCCATGCATGCCAGAAATCTATAGTGATTTAAACCTGTTTCAGGTAAAAACCTGGTTCCGTGCAAGGAATAACATTTTCTCATATTTTTCTATAAGGCTAGCAAATAAGTACTTTAGAGGTGCCACAGCAAAAGCTACATATATATGTCATGACATTCATTAAATCTAAAATTGTACACATACATGACCTATCTCATTTAAAAATGTTGAAATTCAGAACTAGTAACTTACCAGAATTTTGGCACTTCCAAAGTCACAAAGCTTGACTTGATGAGTAAGAGGATCGACCTACATGATGCCCATTGACAATAAGAGAAGAATCAAATAACCAGGATATGCAATCTTGGTACCAGCATTATACCAATACGATAGCAGTTCAGTATGGTACAGACAGTATTGTATGGTACACACCCTGTACCAAGACAGCTCCCTACCCCTCTTTTTCTCTTTTTTATCATGGCACCACCCGAAACCAAGCGGTACGTGCCAGTACGATATGGCAAGCACCCTAATTTCAAGCAATACCGAGTAGTATGGGATGGTTCCACTTGGTTCAAACCGGTTCAACTCATATACACAACCGAAGCTGCTTAGTATTATACCAGTACCTTACCAATATGGCACAGCATGGTTGGCATGGGTCAATACGGTAAACCTTGCAAATAACCATTCTCCAAAAATACTAACAAGTTTACCCATTTATATATGCATAACAAGCATACCAGGATATTCTGTGGCTTCACATCTCTATGACAAACTCCTGGAACAGCATGAATGTATGCTAACCCTCTAAATACCTGCATCAAAATGTCAAAGTAATCAATACAGGCCAATTTCCATTGTACACCTAAAGGAAATAAAAGAAATGAAAGATACCTGATACATATAAAGTTTCACATAGATAAGCGGCATCCTCTGCTTTACATTGCTGTAATGCTTCAGGACACGGAATACAGTTTCAGGGACATATTCCATGACCAGGTTGAGAAACAGTTCATCTCTGTTAGTGGTGGAGAAGAAACAGTGCTTCAGAGAAATCACATTTGGATGATCCATGGAACGCATCAGTTGTAGCTCACGGTTTTTGTATCGCCTGTCCTGCAAGACCTTTTTTATAGCAACAGACTCCCCAGTTTCCAAGCATTTAGCCTGCATGGGAGTAACCAACATAAAAACCAATTACTAAACCTCTGACGTAGATAAAATTAGACACAGAAAACTTATAATTATACCTGAAAGACAATTCCAAATGACCCAGTACCCACAACACGCTCTGCCATGTAACTAATGGTCTGAAAGACATGAGAAACAGAGCCCAAGTTAGAAATGACATTATTTTGTGGCTCACCTAATTTTAGGTTATACAGTAATTTCATGAAATCTTACCCGTTTGGCTTCGCCATTCTTGCCTCCAATGGTAGTAGAGATAATGTGACCAGTTACTGGACCATTCCCCTCAACAACAGACGCTTCCTGGTGACATTTTCACTCAAAAGTATGAGAAACAGAACGGCAGGGAAATATGAATCAAGAAGAAAGACGTTAAGTACTCAAAGAAATCAGAACCAGCGGAAATCAAGATCAATATACCAACCATTGGAAATAATGACTTCCAAAGATCCTATGGAAGCGCTCAAGGAGAGGAAGAAACGGCAGTAGAACTGAAAGAAATGCTACCGCGTAAAGGAAGAAAACGCAAAAGAGAACGCAAACAGCCCATAAACTCCCAAGAAAGCAACAAACACCTCAAAACTTGCGCATCGCAACCATTGAACCCGTTAGCAGTAGAGATCGTTTAAAGAGAATAAGGCGTAACCATCCAGCAATGTGTAAAAGATTGAACCGCAAGCAACAAGAAAATTTTATGATGACGTAAAGAACCAGATGTCCAAGGAACGGTAATCCGGAAAATACAAAGAAAAAGACAAAACTAGAGTTCAGGTAAAGCATCCAACCTAAACACTACAATGTGTCGAGGATCCCAAGGCGACCGACGCTTCGAAAACTCTAGATAACGACCACGGGTGGGGATCTAAGAAACTTAGCAAAATCGGAAGAGAAGCACATTTAGGGGGGGCAAAAAATCAAAGCTAGCTCAGCGTTAACACAGGATCGTCATGGGAGAATAAACTTGGTTTTGCTAAAACTGGAAAGAGAACTCAGTAGCCCAATCAAAGGAATATAGAAAAGTATAAAAAGAAAATACAAAATACTTGGATCTATTAGCCGATTCAATCAAGAAGCCAGAACAAGAATCTTAAAACTACAGAATAAATCGGGGAAAACAAATGCCGCAGGATCTTAAAAAAAAAGGAAAAAAAAACAGATTTCAAGAATCGAAAAGAAAGAGACTAGGTAGTTTGAAAGCCACGTTGATCTCCCTCCAAAGACTAAGAAGAGCGGTCAAAGGATCTAAAACAGAAAAACCTCCGCTGATCGATCGGAGGAAGAGATACTACAACGCATCCAAACCGCGGAAACGCCGGAATACGGCAGCAAGCCACCAGGAAAGCTACAGAGTTCGCCGGAAAATACCTTGTCTTCGGCCATCTCCGGCCGGCGAGGACCGGTTCTCGTCGCCTCTGGCTCGGGGGGATGATGAGGCCCCAGCAGCAGCGAACCCATGTGGAACAGCACCACCTCCTCGGCCCCTCCCTTTCCCCCCTTTCTCCCGCAGTCCCATTCCCAAAATATCCACAATCTTTAACCATTAAACTTTGTTAATTACCAAATTAACGATACAAGCCCCACCATTTAATTTTTTTGAACTTTTTAATTCAAGCTCCTCTGCGCCGGGGAGATGGAAATAACCGCCTCGACGTTTGGGGATACTACGGAGCTGCCCCTGGAGGGGCGCGGTGGCAAACGTGCCGGGCGAAAGAGATATTCCCAGAATGCCCCTGGAGCTGGCGGTCTCCGACAAGGAGCCAGACGAATAAAAAAAGGGGCCCCGCCTCGACCAGATCACATGGGGAAGGGTGGACTTGCCCGCCCTCTCATGCATCCCACCTGCACCACGACCGTTATTTTTAGCTTGACCGCGGGGGTATTTTCGGAACGGCCCGTCCCAAAATGGCCCCAAACTTTTCCCCCTCCATGATGGCCCGGAAAACGACCAAAATAGCCCTTTATAAAATGATTAGGGGGCTCGACAGGGCCACTTTTGGCCCGTGACATGGTTCGGGGCGGCAGGGTCGGCTTCGAATGGTGATTTGGAGGGCGGGATTCCGGGGGTATTTTGGGATTCCGGGAACGGCCCGGTCTTCGGGCATTGTGGTAATTGAGGAGGAGTCAAGAGGGGCAGAGCAGTCAAACACGCGGATCGAAGCGAGGGGCGGGAGGTACGTTTTCTTTTCTCTCGTCACGGAATTCTCCGGTTTTTCCGGCAGAAATCAATGCCATGCTTGCGGGGCCCGCAAAAAGGATGCAAGGTGGGGCCCGTGGCTGGAGGGAGCCTGGCGGTACCGTAGACTTGGATCTTTTTCGCATTCAAAAAACTTGAAGGGTTGATCCGCTGTTTCGTGCCGAACAACGATTTGCTTGCTGTTTGGAAGGGAGGCGCTCCAATCATAGAGGAACGCGATCGAACAGCAAGACGTCTTTGCATTTTGTATGGTGTTGTGTACAGCCTACTGCGTACATCTGTACCGCGGCTGGTCCTCAAAATGTCCGGGTGAGGTAGGGCAAATAAGCCAAAGCAACAGCTACATGCTCCGAAGCCGAGCCAGTTACCTTTACCAAACTACATCGCCATACGAGCCGGCATGAGGGGACTTGGCTTTATCCATGGGAAGTTGGTGCGACCATGGGAAGAGGCTGTTGGTGCCAAAATTCTGACCGACTATATAAATTTAAAGAATATTGATGGAGAAAATATTGGATACTCTGATCTCGAGCTAAATTGACCTATTTGTCATACGACTTCAAGTCGGCGAACGACTTCAAGTCGGCGAACGACTTCAAGTCGGCCGAGAAATCGCTAGCCGCAGAGAACAATCAATATATGTCAACAAAGACTGACAGCCCCAACAACCGACAATCATAGCAATCCGTAGTCATGGTGGCATCACATTCTGCACCCTACTAGTGCACTCTACCGCCAACATGGACTGGCACTTACACCGTGGTCATACCACTGGCCGCTGTCTGGCCATCATTGCACGTCATTTCGGCTCAGGTAACGACAAAATGATTTCCCTATATAAGGGGAGTAATCTGAAGGACATCAAGTATGCAATATACACGTAATACGCTATCCTCCTCACAAAATCCTCACTCTACTAAAATCTCGCCCTTTCATCTTGTTGCTTCGTTGTTGTGACTTAGGCATCGGAGGATCCATGCCGAAAATTCTCCAACAAGCGGACTTCTTGCAGGCCATCCAGCAGAGGAGTTCGATGCCCAACGCTTCAACCAACCTGCTTAGCCTGTCTCTAATCGACCTCAGGGTCGTCCGAGCTGCACTCCTAACTCGGTCAGAATACAGCGGCACTAAATTGGCACTCAAGAAAGGGCCTTGTCGGCCTTGTCCCCAGCTACATCAACATTAATCGAAGGGAGAGACAACCAGCAAGAAATCGCAAAGCACCTACGGCGCATGGCATGTTTCGCAACCTTCCAAGGGTCATTGCAGAGCTTTGAACCTGCTCCACCGAAGCATTCCACCGTGTCTGTAAACAATGAGCATTTCAACATGCTCACTCAACAATACAAGGCCTACAGCAGACAATAGCGCGGTCAGCCCAACTGGAACCCAACAGCAGAGCCCCCATTCTCAGTCACCGGCACACCATGTGTCCCAGGACAGCCACCGCTCTTAGGACCAAAATCCTGAGCGGTCGCATCAGAGTCGGCACACCCGGTGGAGCGACCCCACCCGAAATAGGAGACAATGCCCCCATTCCGACGAGGACTCCATCAAGAGCCTTTTATCTGTTCGTTCTCTGCGACCCTTCACAAGGCGGCTCAATTATGGTTCTTCAGGCTTCAGCTCGAGTCTATCTACTCCTTCGGGCAGCTCACCCTTCTCTTCGCGGCGCACTTCATCTCCAACCAAAGACGACGACGCGACTCAAACACGCTACTCAACATCAAGTAGAGAGAGAGGGAATCCTTTTGAGAATATGTCAGTTGCTTTAATACGGTGATGCTGGAGGTTCGCGACCTGGATCAGTTAGTCGTGATATCTACAATAAAGAACGGCTTGTGGCCATCGAGCTTCCTTTTTTCCCTGGAGAAGTATTTCCCCGCCGACTTCCCCGAAATGTTGGCATGAGCCAACAAATATGTCAACACTGAGGAAACCATAACCCCCTGCCACAAATTTGCTAATGGGAGAGTCCCCCAATGAACCAAGTGGGGATGCAAGGAGTGAAGAGAGCCAAGGAGTGTCTTGTCTGGGCGCGAGAGGGGCCTGCGATGGCTCAAGAGCCCTCCTCGAAAGTTCGAGAGGTACACCCCTCTCACCACCTTGAGCACCTAAATTCTCATAAAAATTAAAGGTCGAGGCTACCTACATCCCCCTCATCGGATGAAGGCTACAATGTTCAACAGAGATAAGAAGAAGTACTACCATTTCCACTAGGACCACGGCTACGACACCGAGAAGTGTCTCCAGCTCGGAGACAGGATTGAGGCACTCATCCGACGTGGGCTGGGTGGTTGAGTCAGTACATCCATACTTGGCATGACTGAGAAGTGCTTGCTTCCTCCTTTAGTCCATTACCTCCGGAGTCAATCGACAATCATCCGACAGCATGCATCATCAACACCATCGCAGGCGGGCTTGCTGAGGCCCCCAAGTGCCTTAGATAGCCGAACTCCTAAAAAAGATGACCATAGAGCCGAACTCCCAAGGATCAAACCCATTCAGATTTGCTTTAATAGCCAACCCTTAGAGATGCCTCGAGAAGTATACTCCTGATATGAGAAAACCGAGTCCACTCGATTTTCCTCCGATAACCAAACCTAGAGATGCCTCCAGGAGCATACTTTAATTAGAGACGGAGGTGTCGACTTCCCAAAGGCCAAGCCCACTCAGATTTCTCCTGTAGCCAAACCCTGGGATGCCTCCGGGAGCATACTCCGGAGACGAACGAAGGTGCCGACCTCCTAAAGATTAAGGCCACTTAGATTTTTTCCGGTAGCCAAATATAGAGATGACTTCGGGAGCATACTCTGGAGACGAATGGAGGCGCCGACCTTCCAAAGACCGAGCCCATTGATATTTCTTCTGGTAGCCAACCTCAGAAATGCCTCGAGGAGCTTATTCTCGAGATAAGAGAATCGGCCGCCGCGCTAAAGACTCGACGAGTCAAGCGGCCTTTTCAAGTCCATAATGACCCTCGAGTATAGTCAAATCTCTCTCCCTCTCTCTCTATATATATATATTTATAAGACTGGTTTATTGGAAGAAGCTATTGTTCTCCTACTCTCTATCCACCCAACCCAGCCAGGTCGGATCCTAGCACTAGATAAACCGAGCAAGTATTTGCATGATTGGAGCTTAATATAGTTAGGAGTTGAAGCAAGGATCGATGATCTGTGGAATCAAACCCTCACTCCTTGTTTAGAGCGGCAGTGGCTCGAACCATCCGAATTAAAGTTCGGTAGCTAACAATAATTTTTATTACTTTTAATTTTCGTTTTTAACTTTCTGTTCTAATCATACAAACAATTGCCAGCGCCTATGGGATTACTGTCATGAAATAAAACTTGGAACCAAATCGTGATAAACAAATTCAGTAATTTGGTTGAAGTTCGAGTTCTACATGAAAGTGCTGCCAAATGTTGACGTGCAGAACTAATGAAACTTTCCAAGAAATGGACCACTGTTCCCTCGACCTTGATGGGAGGACTCAAATGGGTATAAAATTTTGTTGATGTGGGTCGTTGTACGGGCCTTTACAGTCCTTGCGTGCTGTAACCATGCATTTGTGGCCTGAAAAGGCTGATCACCGGGCACATGCCTTCACTAGCAGTCAGTCAAATCACGCCAAGGCGATAGAGGAGAGGCCCTCGCTACGCTTTTACCATTTGCAAGCGACGACCAAGAGAGAAGAAAAGGAGAGAAGATATGATATCGTAGAACTAAACTGTACTTTGTAAATGCCAATATATGCCATGTCGGAAGCATTCAAGATCTGTCAAGGTCTAGCTTCTGGGTGACTTTTTAACGTGATTGACCCTCTGGAAGAAAAAGAGCTTCCAACGCAAACTGTTGAAAAAAAAAGAAGGTTATGACACCGTAGAATTGTAATATCTAAGTGCCAATGCGTGGCCGCTGGAAGCATCTAAGTTGTATCAAATAGTAGCTGCCTGTATTTTTTAACAGCATAAACATAGCTTGCTCGCCTGGAAGCAGATCCTCCAACGCAAACTGGTGCTTGCGAGCTGAGACTAATGGCTTGTTGGGCTGGCCCAAGTTCTGTGCAGGTGAGCTCTCCTTGAGCTAGACTTGGGTAGGGAATTGACATGGTTGTAGCCTTGGTGGAACTCCAAATCTAACTCAACTCCTGGATCAATATTTGGGACAGGCCTGAGAAAGATTATACCCTACACCGCATGCACTAATACGGTCGTGCGTCATGCCAATCATCGCATCTTTATATATATATATATATATATATATATATATATAGGCTTT
>JAOXJJ010001100.1:15760670-15771805 GCA_025769935.1 Phoenix roebelenii
TATAGGCTTTATCCGCTCGTCCGAGTTTATTGGCCCACAGGAACGAGATGCCGTGAGTGGGATGATTTTTCGCCCAGCCCAGCCCACGGGAACGAGACGGGCGACGCGCTTAAGCTCAAGGTAAAACCTGGAAACATCGTCATACGCCCACTTCTACTCTGCAGAGTCAAACATTATTCAAAGATACTCCTCCGAGCCACCAATATCCTGCTTCTACTCAGCTCTTTCTTCTCCTTGTTCTTTTTTTTGTTTGTTTGTTTCCCTTGAGTTGAAATATATCAGATTCCGAACTGCAATCCCTGAAACGCTCGGTTGTCACGGATCTTTCTCACGCTAGCTGAAACGTTGCCAACCAAACCTCAGTTTCAGAGTCCCAGCGCTGCTGACGAAGGTTTAAGAAATCGATCGACGATTGACTTGCAAAATAGTCAATTGGATGGGCCTTCTGTAGGAGCCACTCTTGCTGGAGCCCTTCTGATCCTACCGACTGTTAAAACGTTTCCTTTAGCAATTGTTAATTGATCAGTCAAATTTTTACGAATCTTCCGTGCACCGAGTGAAGCCTACATCGATCTTTGCCTACATCGATCTTTCATCAACTGCCAAAACTTCGTTACCATAATCACTGCAGTAACTACAACAACACTGCAGTAAGTACAACAAAAGATGCATTTCAAGCAAAGATAGATTTGGTTTGTTATCACGGATCAGTGAATGGAAAGAAGGAAGAAGGCAGTTTCGGTGCATGTTATATCAACCAAAGAGAAGGTGTCTTGGATGGATGGTCCTCATTGAATGGTGGGCTGGTTGTAATTTCACTTGCAATTGCAGATCTACCCCCTCATCAATAACCCTGAGCAAGTAGATCCAGACCTGATCATGGACAAGTTTTATAGGTAGTGGTTATTGGGACCATCCTAGCAGTCAGTGGAAGGAAGTGGAAACGACAGAGATCTTCTTGTCTTCTTAAAAGTCAACAGTCAGTTTCTACGTCAACTACTTGCGTCTTCATCGACCATGGCGGGAAGCAATGGCCCTGGCCATCGGTGGGAAGCCATGGATGAGCGCATGTTCTTCCATGACTGCTCTGTAAACGTGCGCCACTTCTATATTTTTTTCCTGATCTTACAAAGAAGCTGCTAAATGGGTACCTAACCAGCTTCATTCATATTGGCAACTGATGTTCTCGCTAAATTGCTTAGGTGGGTTGGGGCTCTAAGGCTCATTAATTGAAGGGATTGGTACCAACCAAGATTTCTCTGGTATCAGATATCTTCTTTTTACTGATGATATACTTCTCTCTTGTGCTGGCAAATCTGAAAGTATTGTGGCTGCCGAGCAATTTTGCTTGCATTTGAAGGTGCTTCGGAGCTGAGAATCAACTTTCACAAGAACTCCTTAATCTGCATGAACATTGATGAGGGAGAAGCTACCAGGTTTGTATCCATGATGAATTTCAAGAAAGATTCTCTATTATTCACATACTTGGGTCTTCCTCTTTGTGACAACAAGAAGGTACCAACCAATGTTGGATGCTCTTGCTTGAAAAGATTAACTTAAAATTGGCAACTTGGGGAAGCAAGCTGCCCTCTCCTCACTCTAATTAACTCAGTACTTACTACTTTACCTTCTTATTTTATGTTAGTATTTAAGCTTCCAAAATGGACGTTGAATAGAATTGATCAGATGCGATGGGCATTCTTATGGAAAGAAAGGGACAAAGTGTGCAAGGAGGAGTGGGCATCAAGAGCATTGACCCGATGAATCTTGCCTTGCTTGCTAAATGGGCTTGGAAGTATACGCTCAAGTTTGAGACCCCCATGGAAGCAAATTAGAAGTGCCTATTACCTAAGGAGAAGGCTTGGGATAAGAACTAAAAAATGCTATTGGAAGTTCTCTCCTATTTGGAAAGATGTTAGTAAGCATCTTGGTACCTTTTGGAATTGTTTATCCTTCAAATTGGGGGATAGACATAATATCTACTTCTTGGAGGACACCTGGATTGGTCAAGTGCCACTTGCTTCTCTCTTTGATGATCTTTTCTCCAAAGCCTTGAAGCCAAAATGTTTAGTAATCTCTCGGTGGTCCTGGAGGTTCATCAATTGGACTATTAAACTAAGAAGCCCATTGTTTAGGGTGCAAGTAGAGCAGTTGGATGCCCTTCTGGACATTCTTTCCCATGTCAGGCCATTGAGGGTTGCTGATGTTCCAATCCGGAAGCTCACTCAAAATGGTGTCTTTTAAGTTGATTCCAACTAAGTTCATTAATAATGGCAGTCTCATTAGGAAGCTGTTATCCCAAAAAAAGGTCAAGGTATTTCTTTAGCTTGCCTTGCGTAACAAACTCCACAAAGGGAAATGGTCAAGAAAGGTTGGCAAGTCAAAGTTGTGTCCTGTGTGGCTAAGGGAGAAGTCTTTTTCTTATTTATTTATCAAATGCTCCTTTGCCTGTAGTTTGTGGAATGCCATCAAAATTCAAATAAGAATAATATGGTGGCCTTCAAATATGCATGATCTTAGGACTGGTTAGAGGCGAAAAAAATTTCAGTCTTCTATGCTGAAAACGAGAGACCGACATTGTGCAGCTCTACATTTAAAATTTTGGAAGAAAAAAATGCAAGAATCTTCACCAAGAAGACCTCCTCTCTTCACGCAACTCTTCAAAAAACATTGCATACTTTCCACAATTGGCAGCACTTGTGTTCCAAGAAGAAAATAAATTATCATGAGAGGCCATGGAACAACCTTACAACCTCGACGCACAACCCGGTAGGCTGAAGTTGCAAGCGTCTTCTTGTAGCTTCTTTCTTTTGTATATAACCATCTTCTTTACATAACCTCTTCTATTATTAATAAATAGAGGGAGGCTTCTTGCTTCCTCCACTTTCTTTTCGAAAGAAAAAACTTAGTTTAGTTGGCTCTTCTTATTTTTGAAAAATCTTTAAAACACACTTCTAATATTTAGTGCCAGCAAAATTTCTTTTTCTTTCTTCGCCGTTCTACATTGCTTTTGTACATTATGGGATCCTAAAGTTACATTATTTTGATGGATATATAAATATCAGAAGTTATATATCATCATGATTTGGGGATTAGTAGAGTATTACAGGGAGCTCATTTCATGCACACGCAAAAGTTTCTTTTCCATTTGATAGAAGGGGATTGGTATGTAGCTTGAGAGAGTTGATGCCAACACCGTGCTTTAGTATTGAACTGTTAAATGAACGTTAATAGGTCCAAGGAACTTACAATATGTACTTAATAGATGACCCAAAACATTTTTTAAGGGCACGACAGAGCTATAATCTCTCTCCTGCATTTCTGAGATACAAATCTAAATGCAAATGGATCTAATTTGATAGAAGTTTTCCTCACGAATGGCCTATATTTCAAGTCGAAGGCTAGCAGGTGAGCTTGCAGCTGATAGCGTGCTTCATTTTCTCCTCTCTCTACATTTTTCCTAGGAAACTACTCCTTTTTTGCAACCAGGGAGGAAGAAAAAACTTCCATATTTTAACCAAACTTGAAATCATTGATCCCTTTAGTGGTGCACAACTGTTCGTGCAAGTAATTATATGGGCTGCTAGAATTAAATTGTTGGTGCACCTTTATTTTATTGTGATGCAGAGGGTTATGTGACTCTTTCCTAATTGTTCTAACATGGGACAATACCTGGATCTCATAAAAAAAATGGCAAATTGGGCTTAAAATGGTAGAGTTATATACATGGGCATTATAATGGTAGAAGATTCAAGCAAATAGAACCCTTTCAATGAACAAATTGGGCTAAACCCAGTGGGTAGCTGATTGCAATCCTAAATAAATCAATAAGTTGGCAAAATAAAATTCCTCCCAAATCCTGTGAAGAGTGGCCAGAATAGGTTTATGGCATGGAATGAGGGGATATCCCACGAGACGAATAAACCTACTGCATGATTGTCAAAATAGCATTTGGCAAAAAAAATGGGAGAGATGGGGGATATCCACTACTTGTTCTGCAACCAAACACCATCTTAGATACTGTTGAGTCCAATGCTTAACACGGAACTGGTGTCTGGTTGCATGTTTAGGGTAACATAGAAGCAGAGCTAAGACTGTTTGCTTGAGAGTTTGCAATATAAAATTATTTATAAATAATAAAAATAATAAAATCTTACACAATAATAAAAATATAGAAAATTCTAAAAATTTAGATGTTTGTGAGATGAAATCCAATCTGAATCAATAGCTCTCGGCCATAAACAGGGGTTGAACCCAGGCATTGAAAGCGGCCCATCACGGTTACATCGGTAGCTAAGATTGACTTTTGGACTTCAGAGTTTAGACTGCTCAACTTTTCTTCGGGAAAGAAACTGTGCTCCTAGGAAATTGACTAACAGTCCATAGCTCAAGAAGACAAGGAATCCTAGTTAAATCACCATGAAATTCAATATTAAGGATACATTGATAGCAAAATCGACATCAGATTCAAAATTAAAAAGAATAGGTTTTCCTTCATTTCGCATCACCTGTTACAATAAGTTATCGGCAATTCATGAAATTCCACCAGGCGTACGCACACTACATGGTTCTTACAAACAGACACGAACTCGGACATTGACAATCTACTAAGAATGTCCACAACGTATCCGTTCATGCTGCATTCCTCTCAGATTTCCACTTGTGAGAGGAATCAAGCATCCATTGAGAGAAATCCATAATTACTAACCGAAGCAGAATGCTTTACCGGATTATTACAAATGATCGGATAATCCATGGAACAGAGTTGAGACAATCCATAAGTAGCTCAAGGTTAAGATGGAGCTCCCAATGCTCTCCGAAACAAGATTTTCATACCAGCATATAGCAACTGAAGGAAGTACAAGTAAATGCCTGATTATCTACAGAACAAGTATAATCGTTTCATCTTTTTCCTGCTAACTTCCCCTTACCCAAAGGTATAAATGAAAGAATTTCTTTTCTTTTGAATGAACCTAACCGGCAGCGACAGCCATGCGACAAAGGAAAACTAAAGCTTCAGGCTATATCGCATGCACCGAAATGGGCACCGGCACCGAGACTGAAACCTCTCCACTACCAAAACTCGAACTCCGCCTCAATGAGTTGTTGGTCATCGCAGATGAGCGATCGATAGCCCATCCACTTCCCAGGGCCATCGCGGCTGGTGACGCGCACCTTTGGCAAATCTTTGCGAGCAGGGCCGCTTTTCTTCTGGCCCTCTTGGTCCCCGTGAACAAGATGGTGTGAAGCAAGGCACCCAACGATGGCATCCTCGCCACCCTCTGAGTCAAGACGAAGCCACCGCGCTGGCACAGCTCCTGCAGTGCCGCAACCGCATTCTCCTTCCCCTTTGCAGTTCCCATCCTCATCAGGCCCAGTAGGCTATTGATCGCAGCTTCTTCGCTCCCGACCACCTCTGCTACAATTGGCTGCTTCAGGAGCAAGGCCAGTGCACCTGCCGCCTCCTCAGCCACCCCTTCATCTTCCACTGCTCCCACCAATGCTGAGACTGCCCCCATGTCCATCATCCGGACCCAGCTTTCCGGGTGAGTCGAGAGATTGAACAGCGCCATCACAGCATCCTTCCTCCCTCTCGGGCTCCCATCGGTCAGCATGCGCGCCAATGCCTCCACTGCACCTGGCTCGTCCAGGATTGTTTTCTTGTGTTCGTGCACCGCAGACAGGCTGAACAACGTGGCTGCTGCATTCTCCCTCGCCTCCGTAGTCCACCCTTGTCTCAAGACGCTAACAATCAACCTCAAACACCCTTCTTCGTCCATAATTCGGCTCTTGTTAACGTCATGAATCGATAAGTTCAATATGGCAGTCACTGCATTCTCCTGAGCAACTGGATTCCACGTACAGAGAAGCTTGGAGAGGAGCGGGATCGCCCCTGTCTCCGCGATGAAAGCCCGGTTCTCCCTCCCAGTCTTCGCCAGCAACCGAAGCTCGCGGACGGAGACGGTCCTCTCATCCTCCGACCCAGTCGACAGCTGCCGAACCAAAATTGTAGCCGTCGCCCGGTTGGCTTCCACCGCGGCCTTGCTGGAACACGCGGTGGCGATGCTCTCGGCGGAAGCTTCGGCGCTCTCCGGAGTGTCATAAGGTATTCCATGAGCACTACACCACTGAGAAATTAGGGTTCGAAGGGCGCGATTCGGCACGAGAAGGTTGTGGGTGAGCATCAGGCCAGAATTAGGGCAGGTGTAGTGGCCTTCATCGATCCATTGCGTGATCGAGGCACGGTCATATGTCTGACCGGTGGAGGTGATCACCGGGTCCCTCATCAAATCAAGTGAAATCGGGCAGCAGAAGTCCTTGGGAATGGTGAAAGAGGAATCCAAACTCCCCTGGCTGGGCAATCCCTTGCTCAATTTCCTTGCTTGATTGCTGCATCTCTCGACGTCAATCTCTTGAAATCCAAAGAGCAAGAACCTACAATACCTAGTGAGGGCCACGACCCCGCCGAGAAGGGCAAAATCGGCATCTTCCTCCTGGTTATAAATCTGTTCTTCCAAGAATTCAATCTCGGTCCGGCAATCCGTGGCATCTCGAATTCCCAATTGATCGACAAAAGCCGCCCGCAGCTCCTCCGCGTCCGGAGCCTCGCCCTGCTCGAATTCATTGAGGAAAGAGAAGAGCTTGCGGCGGAGATCCTCGTCCTGCGGATGGACATAGAGCTTGGACCTCCTGGTCTGCCTCTGGAGCAGCTCGATCTGCTCCCGGACGTCGGCGGAGAGATGGAGAGCATCGAGGGGGAGGACGTCGAGGAGCGTAACCATTTCTTGGTTGAGGTCATGAAAATTGCCGGAGATCTGGGGGTTCCTGAGAAGGAGCCAGAGCCGGCTGGACTGCGAGCAATACTCGAGGAGGAGCTTGGCCCGAAAGACCAGGATGTAGAGCTCTCTAAAGCAAAGGATAGCGGAGCGAGGGAAAGGAAGAGGAGGACGAGGAGGGGAGGAAGAAGAGGATAGCGAATCTTTCAGGAATTCGAAGAGGCAAAGGAGGATCTTGACCTTCCGGACCAGGGATCTGGAGTTCCGTCGCTGGAATTGGGCATGGGGGCTGTAATGGGAGGTGACAAGTTCGCGGGCGAGGCTGGCGAGGATGTGGATGAGAGCGAGGTCGGAGAAGTCCGCCGGCGCGAAGAACGCCCCTGCGACCGGCAATCTCCTCCGCCGGATGGAGAGGAAGGCGAGCGCGGAGGACATCTCGTCGACCGCCATAGGGTTTCGCCTTTGCTCCAAAATCGAAACCCCAGAATCAAAATCAAAATATCCCCCTCTTCCTATTCTTCTTGATTTAAGGGAATGGAATGGGATTGCAGTGCGGGGATTGACTTGGTTCTTCACAAAACGTGACGGGGACAGGGAGGATGCCGGCAAGGAGATTCTAAATCGAGGAAGGTGATCCTCTGGACTGCGGGATTATTAGATTCAGCAGAAGGAGACGAGGACTGATTTGAGAAAATACAGGGACGTAGTTGGACGGCTCTTAAAATCGCGGAAGGGGGGGTTTCCGCGTCCGTTGAGTGGAAATTTCGGACGCCTGCCTGCCTGCCTTTACAAGCAAAAGCCGGCACCGGTTTTGACGCCCACAACCAGGCGGCCACGGGCCCCACCACCACGGCGAGGGTAGAGTAGGAAACAAGCGTGCTCTTTTCCCGGAATGACTCAGGATACTGCAGTGCCAGGTGGCATTAGCTGGGCGTATTATGGTCATTTCATCTCCATGGGTCTTCGTACAGCGAGAGGTGGGGAGAGGCGTGGGAACGAGCAATTGGGCCAAAGTCAACGTTGGCGTTGCAGACACGACAGGAGAAAAAAAAAGGGGGAAGTCTCTGGCGTGCCGTTCCAAATAAAAATTTACTCCTATTTAGTAGTGGGCTAATGGATTCGGTGAACGTACCATCCCACGGCGGTGAAAGAGGACGGAAAGGTGAGCGATTACTTACCGCAGTCAAAAGTGAAAAAAAAAAGAAAAGAAATGGTTTTTGCTTTATTTTTTTCGTAAAAATAACACGCATGGCAATGCTGGCGACAGCGACCTTACTTGTTTGACGGGAGAACGAACCACTGGATGGAATGATCACGATCAGAGAGAAAAGGCGCCAAGATTGGAAAAACCAAGCATGGGTTCAAGAAAGAGGCAAGGAGCCTCCCTGGCTCCCTCACTGCCACGGAACCGCCAAAGAAATTTACCGGACTACAACTTTTTTTTTTTCTCCGCGCATGTAGGCTACAGTAAAAATGAAAATAATAATAATAATAAAAAACGCTGTTGAAGGGCATCATTTTATTTCCCACTCATCTACACTGTATTGTACTGCTACCCAATTACCATACAGGATGGGATAATAGTATACTTTAAAATTAACCATCATAATAGCTGCTGTAATTATTTTAGAAGCCTCCGGGAGAAATAAAATTTAAAGTGATAATTCTCATTCAGCTGTTAATCCATTTAAGGAGCGTAATTCAATGAAAATAAAGATCGCCATTTGACAATTGTTGTTGTAGTATTGTCAATTTTTATTTGTTATTCTCGGGGACAATGGCCATTATTAGAATAGTCTTTACTTATTTTCAGGTTAATTCAATTAAGGGATAAATTCAGAAAAGAAGTTATTACTTTTACGATAAAAGAGAAAAAAACAGCTTTCAAGGGAATGATATTTGAGGATATCAATATAATTGGAACTTCACATGGGAAGAACGTACTCTGGCGAAAATAGGAAGGAGGAAATTGCATGAGGGGAAAAAAATCTAGAACGTATCAGTTAGTTAACTACTACTTACCCACAATTAAAAGTTATACTTATTTAAAATTTAATCACATTTATAGAATATCTTTATTTGAAATGTATTATGATATTTCATATTTGCATAATTTTTTTTAAAACTTTAAGGTACATTTGACTAGGGTAGAGTGGGGCTTTGGAATGGAAACAAAAATGAGTGATTCCGAGTCCAATCATCTGGCTGGAAGGAGTTCTATTTCTACCCCCATTTTCAAGAAGGGGGGAGAATGGGAATACTCTAATACCCCAAAATCCAATCCCAGCTTTTCTCCCAAAATTTTATCTCATTCCGCTAGATTTACATAAAAAAATAATTTTCTAAAAATACCTTTCTATTAAGTAATTTTTTGAAAAATACCTCAACCAGCTAATCTAACTCTGATTTTAATTCCGATTCCAATTACGAACCAAACACGTCGAGGAATACTATTCTGATTATGGTTCTAATCTATTTTGATTCCGATTCTGAATCTGGTCATGAATTAAACGCATCCTTATGTTATTCTTTTTAATATTTCCAAAGCCTTCTTATTTAAAATATTAAAAATATTAATAACATCAACAATTCGTATATTTGTGCATGAATTTTCTTCTAAGCTCTTTTTAAATAAAAATTTTAATGCTTTTATATTATACATCTTATTTAATATACTTTTAATATAAATTTGATGAATTAGTGTCTGAGATCCTTGGTGAAATCGATCTCCATCTTGATAGCATATTTTATTCCCATCCTTTGTGGTTGTATTGTTTATGTTAGGTTTCATAATTAAACTCTACTCAAAATCTTATATATATATAGAGAGAGAGAGACACACACACATAACCCGGTAACATCAAACTAACATATTTGGGTAAGGAAAATATTAATATAATTAATATCCAACTTGTACCCATGTCGATTTAAAATAAATATGGATATACTTAATATCTAATTTATATCTATATTCATTTAAAACAAATATAAATAGCAATTTTGATAACCATTTAATATTCATTTTTGTGTTCACTCACATTAGACTAACGTATTTGGATAAAAAATATTAATATAATTTATATCCAACTTGTATCCATATCTATTTTAAAAAAATATGGAGATTAATTTTGATAATTATTTAATATTCATATTTGTGTTGCGAAAAGATATAAATACAAACATGAATGTACCAATATCTTATTCATTTTCAAGCATGTTCACAATTCTTGGTTTAATTAGTTGCAATTAAATAAGCAAGCTTTGGCTATTTTTCATGTACCTTTTGACACTTGTATGTAATTGTAACCTACATTATAATACTTTATCACTAAACAATCTATTTAATTTATATTAACTACTGTTATTCTATGCATTTTTAATTCTATTTTGTAAATAAAATTTAATGAAAAAATTACAAAAAATTCATGATTAATACCTTTCCCAAGAAAAGGTATATCCGGCGACGTCATTTTCTTTTATGTCCTCTCTATCTTGAAAGGCAGCAGAATTCGGGCAAAAGAAGGTAGTGCTCGCATGTAGACACGTGTGATTCTGAATTTGGAAACGACTAGACTTACTCTCGGGCGAAAACCTCATGATATTTCATGGCAGCAAACCTCTCTTTTCTTCCTAACTATTACTCCACCACTATCACTGCCTCCTCTGCTCCAACCTCTATTTCTCTCCTCTGGCGACCATCACCACCCGCCCATCCAAGAGTCTTCAGCCCCATCTCGACCCCCTCTCCAACAAGCGAAGCCATCTCTAACCTTAAGCTTTTACTAAGGCCCTATCTAGAAGAATTTTTGGAGGACCACAAAATACTTTCTCATCCTCCAAAAGTATTTTTGGATAAAAAAGGATGTTTGATAAAAATTTTCGAAAAACTGTTCTAGCTTTTCCAAAAAGCTAAATAAATAAATATATATATTTTATTATAAATAAAAAATATAATATAATATAATATTTATAGTCTAATATAATAATAAATATATAACAATATTATAATTATTAGTATAAATTAATTTTTCATCCTTCTAATGACCATTTATCTCTCAAACAAATTTTTAGCTAGATGATAAAATTAGTTAAATAATTACTAATATTTTTATTTATTTATTTATTTATTTATTTAGATTAGATTATTTACCACTTACTCATCGGTTTATTTATTAATTATTTTATTTCATTATAAGAATTTTATTTATTATATTATTTATTTATTTATTCGTTCATTAATTTATATATTTATTTATGAATTTATTTTTTATTTTATTTTATTTTCTTTTTTTTCTTTTCTTTTTTCTTCTCTTCTTCTCCTTCCTTCCTCTCTTCCCTTATTTATTTATTTTTCTTTTT
>JAOXJJ010001100.1:15781268-15795907 GCA_025769935.1 Phoenix roebelenii
AAAAAAAAAAAAAAAAAAAAAAAAAAAAAAAAAAAACTGCCGAGACTTTTTTTTTATCTTCTCGTATGATTCTGGCCGACCTACCCCATAAAAATTTCTATAAATTATGTGAATATGGACTTAGCCTGACTTTAATCCTGTGAATCTTGTTGGATCCTATACGATTATCCGAACGGTCTCTAACTTCTCATATAAAAAAATACTGATTGGTTTGCCTCTTGACAAACATGGTTTGGCAGAACGAAGCTGAGAAATGACTTGGAACAGACAATGTTTGATTGCGAGATGATGGTTGAGGGCATGTTGGCAGAAATATGGTTTTTATTCATTCAATCTATAATTGTAGTAAAATTTCCTTCTAACCATATTTTAGAATAGTTCAGTTTATAGGCAACGGTTATGAAGCCCTTTAGGGTTGCTCTTAACTTTGCTTCCAGCATTGTGGGAGTATAGAAGATATTTTGTCCTTGCATTGATACGGTGCCTGGTCAATAGTTCCTCTTGATGAATCCCTTGTCATCCTTCCGCGATGCATCAAAATTCATCTTCACGATCACAGGATAGGGTGCCTAGGAGATGGAGATGGATGAAAAGGTGGATGAGATTCCTTTATCCATATGTAGTGCCATTGGTGATGGATGACTAGATATCAAAGAATTTGGTTGTCAAACAACTTGCCCAATGATAAGCATAAGCAGGGTCATGATGGTTATTAATAGACGGCAATAGGCATCCAATATAGTTTAGTTTTATTGTTGCAGGAAGATGAGGATCAAATAGATAGGCAAGTATAGATTGCGGTATAACAACCCAAGACCTCACATAAAAAAATCAGTCATAAAATATTATTTAGATTTTTTAATCTTACATTAGTTTCCAAAATTTATCTAGTGCATAGCCGATGTAAACCTAAATACATGCTCGCACGGATCATCGCATGCTCTTCTCATTTAAGCTCTGGCATCTCCGCCAAGCTAAGAGTTCAAATTCATTTAAATCTAATCACAACCACTATGATCGAACTATGGTCAACGTCAATGGATTTGTGCTGCAGTGTCTCCTAATCCATAAAGACCGTAAGCTGGATCCGCTTTGATACAATTTGTAACTACTCACAATTTCATCCACAAAGACTAGCCGGAAGGTATTATTTGGATCCCTTGATCTAATAAAAGTACTCAAAATTTATGCAGTGCATAGCCAATATGGGACTAAATATATGTCCGCACAGAAGCTTCCATGCATTATGTCAATAGTTGGAAGCTTAGGATTGTTGACCCTCTTTTCATTCCAAACATCTACAGCAAAGTTGCAATATATTAGCATACATTGGAGATCTTTCTTAGAACATGGACAAAGTTTGCAGTTGATAGTATTTCCTGTAGGAAACCTTCCTAAGAAATCTCTCCGAGGATTTCTTCCCCATGCAATTTCCCTCCAATAGATTCTGACCCCGGGCCCTGCCGCGAGTCTCCAAATCCAAGAAAATTGCAGCTTGTGTCTGGATGAGCCTTATTGTTGTAAAATGATCCTATAAACATCTCTCGCCCGTAGTCTTGTGGAGCTAGCTGCTTGCCGTACCAACCTATCAAAATATTGATGCTTAGGAAGGATGGCGAAGTAAACCTCTATGCTAGTTCTAGAGAAAACAATTTATATGGCAGTTGCTGGTTCCAAGAGCCCTCATTGGCACTTGAGTTATGAGACATGCCAATCATTCTCATTTTGATCCGGATTGTTAGGGATTGGTAGTTGATTTATCGGTATGTTGAAAATCATGGATCCTACTAATCATCAATATGCTGGCCATCTTCTATCTACCCATTTTCCTTCTTTGTTGTTGAGATGAGATCACAAGCTAGCGATAAGATTGTTGCATGGGCGTGCTACTGACGTTGAATTAGCCGGAAATAGGATGATCAAATGATTATGAAAACAACGTGGGTCAATGTACCTTGATCTTTAAGAACTTTTATTATCATCATACCGCTCATTCGAAAGAAGATGAATAAAATAGGATAAGGTGTAGCTAGGGCTATAATCTAAGTAATCTACTGTTATTACTGCTCCTAAAGATAGAGTTATACCGATGAACTACGACTCTACGAGCAAGACAAAATAAAGATAAAATAAAAATAATTGAAAATAAACTAAATTTATTGATGCATCAAAAGATCTTCTTTCAGCGTACATCCACCTATTTATATACATACAACAACTATAAAATAACCGTTTGTAATCGACCATATTATCATGATCTTTAGAGGTTTTTGAAATTCATCTCCACAATTCAACATTTTTCATATATATAATATAACCGCAAGTTGAATCTTTTTCAAAATAAAACTAACATCTTTTGGCCTATACATGGCCAAGTCATGATCGTTCAGCCCATGCTCCCAATACTTAGTTGCATTGTTATGGCTGGATTTTTTTCCTAAATCTAGCAAGAGTCACATGGCTCTCATTTGTTCCAATTCCTTTATCTCGTTCATGTATTGCTTGTTTATGGTCGCCTGCTAAATTATTGAGATGGGATGTACATTCTCCTGTTGAATAAACTTTCACAGATTTTGTATATAACCAATATCTCCCCAAATTGGCAATGTCCATTTTGAACTTGGAAGTTATCTCAATTAGTGAAATTATACTTTGCTGACACCACTTGACTCTAAATGAACTGTACGTTCACAATTAATTGCCCAATTGCCTTTCTCATAAAAGCATCTCTTCGAAGCCTTTGTTGCTGCAATCCCAATTCTTGCTTGTTTTTGGATATATAAATGCTTTCCTATGCTATCAAATACGACTTTCTCTGCCCAGTCTCATGATCCCATAGAAATGCCTTAAAAGATTTTTAGTCTGATACAAACAATATCTGCAACTGCACAATCAGAAAGAAAGAAAGGAAAACAAATAAAAATGCTTCCTTTAAGATGTTTGTTGACTCTATCAAAAAAAAAAAAAAAAAAGAAAAAAAAAAGATTGAAATGAATGATCTTGATCTTAAAAGAGGAGAGAAAGAAGGGTTGGGGACCCTTAAGAGGAAAGGAAGATAGGCGTCTTATAGGGATTTGGGTTTGAAACTTTAGTCGAGTGGATTGGGCCTACTGTAAAGAGCTCGTGTAAAGTGCGCGCATGCAGTCCTCTTGCCAAGTGGTATGAAAAAAATTCGCAACACTCGTGAATTTGTTGTCGAGCATGGCACACGAGTTGATTATAGCGTAGAGTTGCCAAGTTAGCAATCACAGTCTTGAAGAATTTTCATGCGAGCTTCGTTTTTATATCTAAAATGAATCAAACCACTAGTCTATTCTCTCCCATGATGTAAGTCGCTTGCCGATGAAATTCTAGAGGCAAAATAATCAAGTTTTAAACATGACCCCACTTTATTTGCTACCCAGGCAACAAGTGGTTGCAGGATGATTCCAAGCTCTGCGATATCAACGCCAACCTCATCCTTTTTCTAGATGGATGAAACCTTTTGCAGGACTACACTGGATTAAATCAATATTAATTATGACGACGACGATGATTCCTCCGCCTCAAGCTTCCTAGCAATTCAGGTTTGTAGACTGGTTAGCTGGTAGACAGTCGTTGATTTGGGTGGAAGCTTCAACCGCTCAACCTAGTAGCTGATTTTCCCGGATAATGAACAAACCAGGAGCCTGCTTTAGTATCCAAATACCATCATTTCGTAACAAAATGGGCCACGCCATCTCGAGGATTAAGACTTGTTTGGATGGCTGAGTTAAAAATCTTATAAAATTCATCAGTTAAGATAGCACAATCAGCAAAATTATAGGGTCGTAGGTCAGGCTAGGCTTATATTTATAAATATCCCATTGTGGTTTTCGAGTATATCAGCCGAATCTCATAAAGAGACAAAAAAAAAAAACTCAGCTCGATCCATGAATATAGACTTAGCCCACTCCAAAACTATTTCTCAATATTTGTAGATATAGAACTAAACAATCTATAATTTTATAATTTTGTTAATTATACGGATCTAATTCATAAATCTTGAAGAATATTCAGCCGAACCATCTAAGGAGCCTTTTTAACGGAGTACGAGCTAGATTCAATTTTCTGGCTCCCCGTAGAATTATGGATAAGAGTATTCATCAGCTAGGCTTGGGCCTCGTGCCGGCACCGGTTGTGGGTGGAGTTCCCTGTTTGGTCGCGTAGCCTCACCGAACCAAAAAAAGCAAGGAAGCCCTCTCTTTCTTTTAGGCACCAGGCAGGACGGCACGGCAGCTGCCAACCCACCCAAGGCGCGCGGGGCCCGTGGGGCTCCCACGCTCCACGAGCCAGAGTACGATTGGACGGTAGCGTCGTCGGACGCTGCTGCGGTACAGCGAAAACGAAAAACGTCGAACAAGTGATCGATATTTTAAGGTGATAAAGTACGCGCGGTGGGCTGCGACTCCGAGAAGGGAGGGCCCCGCCGGGCCTGCACGTGATGGAACAGTGCTACGGGGCATGGGCGCCGAGTCAGGCGCGGGTCCCGGGAATCTCGATCCGAGTGTGATAGCCGCTGGGCCTTGGGTTCGAATACATTTTCGATTTGACGCTGGTGCGCTCGGTAAAGGCCGAGGGATGGAGGCACGGGGCACAGTAGAGCGACTGCCAGCCCGTCTGCAACCTTTCTGGCGAATCTGAAAGCTAATGGCGTAGTCTGTGGGCTTTTAACGAAGCTCCAATCTGCGGCTTCCTATCCGCTAACGTGCTTATCATTCATGTAGCTCAGCTTTTTCAAAAGTTCCAAGGACGCTGCAATGATTTTATACAGAAAAGCTTATACGAATGATGAATGTCTTTGATTATATTCTCTCTCTATGTCTCCTTATAGCTTTTTCCTGTAATATTATCATCTGAATTTACAGTATATTGGATATCAAACTGGTTTGGTGCGAAATACAATTATGATCCCACCAACCCCACCCCAATAAACCACGTGGTACACAAAGAGAAAATTGCTTCAAAAAGAGGGGGGGGGGGGAAACTAGCCTGCGTATCAAGAGCAATCCTTATTGCCGCATGTTATGAAGGAATTGATGCTCTAAATCGCTATCATGGCAATGTATCTCATGAAGCCATTTGATTATACAATTTTTCCCATGCTATATGGCATCTCATTTTTTCGGTATCATGGTTGGGTCCTGTAGCATTACTAAGGAGCAATTGTTTATTCTTCACTGATTTGAATGCCACCAAATTCTAAAGCTACTCCTTAACTCTTAGCCAATCCACTTTCACATCGATATTGGCCAACCTTAGCAGAGCTTAGGTAGCGACCGGTCTCAACTTAGATTCTTGCAAACAACACCTTTAGGGCTCGTTTGGTTCGCGGGAAGTATTTTTCCTCCTAGGAATATGATCCTAGGAAACAAATTCCTACAAAGAGGATGCTCAGAAAAGTACTTTTGGCATGTTTGGTTGACTATGAGAAAGTGACAAATTTCCAAAGTGCTTATGTTTGGTTGGCCATCCATTTTTCTGGGAAAGTTATGCATAATTCCTATTATGCCCTTAATAAAAATTAGGTCTTTAATGCCTCTTTAATGCTTCTTTAATACTGAAGGGTCTTTTTGGAAAAAAATAAAAATAAAGTGATTCCCACCTCATGGGAAAGTTCCCATGGAAAAAACTTTAACTTTCCCATGTTTCTCATGGGAAAGACTTTCTCATAAATTGTGGGAATCATATTCCTATGGGAATACAACTTTTCCATCTCTCTCCTTTGAAAACTCCAACCAAACAAGTGGCATCTCATTATTTTCCCATTGACCACACTTTCCCCCATTCTTTTCCCGCGAACCAAACGAGCCCTTAGTGGCAATGTAATACGTGGCAAGCAGATATAAAAACTAGATATAACAGGAGTAGTTATAGCTCCACATAGTTCAAGGGTGCATATAAGAGTAAATAGTTGTAACCTGTCCACTGATCTCGAAGCCACAGCCTAATGGAATTGCACTCTCATCTCTATATAAATAGGGCTAGAAAACTCAAATATACATGTTATTTCAACCTAATCTTATTACTCGTTTCTTTACTTGTATTTTTTACTTTTCAAATCTTTTTCTATTTTGTTTTACTAAAGTTCTACCCAATTTAGGCATCGAAGGTGCTGTCGCTAGAGTCCGAGATTTGTTAAGATCAGCTAACTCTCGAGGTGAGATTGACATTGGCTGCAATCTAAAGTGAAACACTTTGTACTGATGGATGATGGATATGCTGGTGAAATGGCTAACTAGGCTTCCAAGATGTAAACCCAACCTGAAATTAAAATCCTTCTGCTGTCAATTTTCTAATAGGCGATCCTTCGAGGTTTAAATTAGCCGAATTCTAAAAGAAATAATAAAAAAAAGACAGAGTTTCTAGAGAAAGTGAAGTTCATAGAATGACTTACTTAAGAATCCTCTAGTTCCCTCTATATAGAGGATGAGATTGGCGTGAGATTAATGGAGCGTGCAGTAACTACATGGTAATGACTCTCCACAACATGCAATAGTAAGAACATGTACAATGTGATAATTGCTTTAATTGTACAATTATGACTAAGCTAGCTGTGACCATTTTCCTAATGGGCATTAATCACCTTCTGTAGGTCTTTAATGAGATAGATGGAGTTTTCCTATTACTTAATTAAGCCGGAACAACACGTTGGCCAATATCTAGGTAAAGTACTTGGGACCTATAGAGATTAAGAACTTCGGTCTGTCCGAGATCAGGTTGACAAATATTCTATCATATTAAGAGGGTTCTCAATCGGATCTGTTTCAAGGACATTTGATCATCTTTTGGTCTATAGACCGGACTCCCACTTCAAGCAGACCGAGTATCGTCCTTCAGCGGACGGCGATATCCGTCCTATACTTGCTTCTCGTCGGAACTAGCAGAACAAGACTTTTCTTATGGTGCGGGTTACATTCCATTTATTGGACTATTTGATAGCCCGGTTTCATATCGCCGAATCAACCGCATGCCTTCAAGATCAGTGTTTTGGTGATTAGAAGAAAAATAATTACTCTACCAAAAAGGGGCATCGGGTATAAGAAAATCGAATGACCGACGTGGCAACGGACCTATCCGATAATTTTCAAATATAACCCGCACCCCACCTAGCGGAAAAAGATCACCCCATTGACCGTGAAAATTAGAATGACCAGAACACGCCTACCAAAAGTCCAAAATCAAGGCAAGACCTTCTACCCCCGGTCCTTTTTTTTTTTGAATAGAATGCTCCCCTGCTGTTCACACGCGGAAACGGAGCTTCTAGAGAAGTCGGGATGAAAGATGTTCCCAGAATTCCAGGTTTTAAATTGGAGGGCATTTTCTGTAATTAAGCGTGGTAAACCCTACAAATAAATGGACATAGGAGAAGTTCAGAGGGGTTTCTTTATTTCCGTTGCCGCGTTTTCGAACGCGGCTGCGCTCCTTTTCTTCCCTTCCCGTGCGACTTTCTCGTCTTTTTCTACTTCCACCCTCCCTCTCCTCCTCGCTTTCTCCGCCCTCGTCTTCGATGTTTTCTAGGCGATAAGCCCCCGATTACTAGAAAATAGAGGTAATTTTCTCCATTGACGAGCTTTGAGCGAAAAAGATTTTTCCTCCGCATACTACTTCTCTAACTAGTAAAATAGCTATAGGCGTCCGATGTCTGGCAATCGGATCTGATGCGCAGGCTTCGTCGAAGAGGGATAGAAGGTCTAAGGGGACGAAGAGGACACAGCCCTTTTCCGATCCAAGATTTCTGGTAAGTTTTCAAACCTCAGTGGTTGAAATATTTGCGTTCGTTTTCTTCTTCCGATCCGAGTAACGAGAAACTCAGTTCAGTTAAAGGGAGTCGATTGATTAGTCGATCGCTGCCTTCCGACAAAAATCGAAGATCAGAAAAATAAAATTATAAGCCGTGCATTGCCAGGCCTTGCCGCTCGCCATTTTTTTTTTGGTTTCGGATTTTTTTAATAAAAACTACAGTTTAATTAATTTTTCCTTAATTATGTTTTTTTTGTGGTTTTCTGTTTGCTAGCTCGATATTGAGAATATCAAGCGCCGGTTTATATTTTCACTCCCCGTTGTATGCATCGAGTGTCCGTACGATTCGTGTTCGAATTTTTTTGAATTCGAATATCAATAGTTACCGGTTATAGCCGGTTAAATGGGGCTACGCATTCAAAAAGCGCTGGGCAGGGGTAGCAATATAAAACCGCTATTATTCTCCTTACAATGTTCTGCCCATGTCGAGCCACGCTTTGAATCTGGAAGTGCTTTTTGGGCGCGTTATCGTGATGGTCCATGTGAGCATTTAGCAGCCGGTGGGTCCACTTCGGGAATATTTGTCCTGTGCGAGTCATATTATACAACTAGGAACCCACCAGATTCCGTGTTAGAATAAAACAAAAGAATTCCATTTTTTTTCCACTAACGAATTAGAAAATGCAACGTGACCAATAAACATAAACAAAGAAGTCTAACCCTACTTTGCGTTGGATTTTTCGTAGAAGTCATTTTGGTCTCCATTATGTTCCTCCTGTTTCGCCGTTCGTTCCCGTTTAGTAGGACTGTAGTAGGCAAGGTTATGGTTGATTGTGTCATCAGGCTAACCAAATAAACTAGTCAACTTATTCTGGGTCTGGCTACTTTTAGACTACCAGTAATCGTTAGGTTCTCCTTGGTCTGTGTTAGCCTAACCTAGCCACATCCACAATCCAACATATTAACCACGGATACCACATTAATTCCTTGTGCTGGCTATTGGCAGATGCATTATATTCATAACTTGATAACAGTATAGGAAATTGTTGGTTGAGTTGTAATTGCCAATTATTTTTATGACTCTATAGCGGTTTTAGATTCTATCTTTCGCACAAAAGAATATTTTTTTTTTCGAGATGTGTTTTGTTGGATCGTGCAATAGCATCTATAAGAACTGTGCAAATAGATGAAAGAGAGTTTGAAATGCTTTAAGAGATATGTAAGGTTGATCCAATGGTTGATGTTGCAAAGAAAAAAAAAAGGATAAATATTATTTCGGGCCAAAGATGCAATCCGAATCCTCTAAAGTGTTCGTTTGCCAAGGTGAACGTTCGGTAGGTTCGCTGTAACTTGATGAATTCTACAATTAATTCTTCACCGGATGGAACTTAATTGTACCCCTGGTTTGGTGTTCTGACGCGGTCCATTTATACCCCTGGACTAAATTGCTATCTAAGACCTGACTTTTCCAAAGGATCTTTCTAGAACTTCAGGACTTCTGCCCATCTGCCGTTGAATACTTTTTGCACCGGGTCTTAGATTTGCGCACTTGGAAATATTCAAATTACCAATATTATTTTTCTTTTAAAATTAATCATGCAGACAACCTTTCTAAAACTGTGTGAATGTAAGCATAGGATCCTACCGTTTCTACATGATTGTATTTTCCATATTTGACTCGATTTTTGTTCTCTTTCTTAATAGATCATGTTACATGTATCTACCTAAATATGGTATCCTTGTCTGGGAGTTCCAGGCGTTGCATACCGGCATGTTTCATCCGATAAAAGCTTGCTTATAGCTATTAAAAGTTCACGCCTATCTCATTGTCTAGAGGGGGTCTACATAATAAAGAGTGACCTATAGAGAGGGTAAATATATTAATAATACTCCATCCATTCTTAACACTAACTTAAGGTTCGGGAGTTTATAAGGGTGATCCAAGTCTGATAATATCGAGAATTGAGCATGTTTAGGTAGCTGCTATAAATTTGCTATTTGTAGCTGATATGGGAGATCGACCAATAGCCACCATGAAGCTTTCGACTAACTAGACGAAGTTTGCCATATGGTTGATCCAGAGGCATGTGGGGAGTCTTTTAAATTTTAAAATCTCCTCTAGCTAGCAAAATCTGGACCATGTTGTGAACGCAAGTGAAACATCCGCATATGATTTTGGGATGTTCAATTGGTTACCAAAAATGATTAATTCGTACTTCTAAATTCTTTGGCGATGGGCATTGATCCTTATCTGTATAAACCATTTCTCGGAGATCCTACAGGTAAATATTTTTGAACTCTTTTATGTTTTTATGCCGCCATTGTACCGCTCTCACAACATCTCTATTGTTTCATGAGAGTTCGTTTGATTTAGGCATCAAAGGATTCATTTTAGGGGTGAAAATGGTTGGGATAATATTCTTCCAGATCTATTTTCGTATTAGAATTTATTCGAATATATATAAAAATTTAAACATTCTACTAATATCCGTATTTGTATCCATATTTGTTAAAAAAAAAATATAGATATATAGATAGACAACTATCCAATCATTATTCAAATATTCGATTCTATTGGCCACCTTATTTAATTTTATATAATATTCATAATTTTTTAAGAAAAATAAATGACCATATTAATATGCCATTAATTTGATTTACCATCCACTTAGTAATATTTTTAATTTTATGGTTATAAGTTTAATTATCATTTATATTTATATTTTTTATATCTAATTTATATACATATCCATTTAAAATAAATATGAATTTGAGTTTTTGTATCTGACTAATATCCGTATCTGCATCTATATTTGTCAAAGAAAACAAATATAGGTATGGATATACTAATATTCGATCTGATTTCAACCTTAATTCCTTGTGAAACACTCTCCAACATTAGGATTTTTTTTGTTTTTGTTGTTTCGAGCAAAACATTTATCATATCTTCACCTCGAAGACATATCACTATCTTCAGCCAATCTTTATGGTTTGAGCAGCTGATCATTCGAGCACTCTAGTAGCTTAATTAGCTCGGCATCTCGATGAAGCCGATATCTAACGTTTGTATTTGTTCCCTCAAAAAAACATATTCTCGGTCTTTTTTTGTCTACATCATATATGTAGGTTTTTTAATGTTGGAATGCAGGATTTTCCCCGGCCCATATGAGAATATCATGTCTCGCAGAAAATATTTTAAATGAATAATTAATACTCTTAATTAATGCCGTACACACTAGCTCGTCTGCCTCGCCTTTCACTTTATCCTTTTTTATGTTTAGATGAGAAACCCTTTGCCCTCTTTAAAATCTCCTTTGCCGGTTCTTTTCCATTTTTAAAGTAGAATAAATCCTTAAAAAAGACCACCTCTAATTGAACATTTCCTCTAAGAAAGCAGAGACCGCAACCGTCGGATTGCTTCTCTCAGTGCCGTTGGATTTGTTCTCAGCGCGGGACGCCTCAGCTCCGTTTGTTCCTCTTCTTCTATCCTCTCACCAGCTACTTCCATTTCTCTCACGCCCTACGGTCTCTTCTGTCTTGGTTACACTCCGGGCTTCCCCTTCGGAAGAAAGCAATAGATGGAGACCGCCAGGCCGGCGCCATCTAACTTTGGGTCCCTGGCCAAGACCGTTACGAAGATCCTCCGCCTCCGGCGGGCCGCCACCGGCTCCGGCGGAGGCGGCGGCGTTGGTGTCGCCTCTGACAAATATAAGCCAATCATGGAGAAGCTCAAGCTCTCAGGAAACCTCACAGAGTACTCCACCATGCTCTCCGAGCCTCACAAAGACGAGGATGGGAAGCAGCAGCTGGAGCACTCGCAGAAGCTCTCCTCCAAGGATAAAGAGGCCATGGAGTCCCTCCTTGCGAACCTCTTCGCCAGCATCTCCGCCATCAAGGCGGCCTACGCTCAGCTCCAGGTGGCCCAGTCACCCTACGACCCCGATTCCATCCAGTCCGCCGACAAGTCCGTGGTCTCCGAGCTCAAGCACCTCTCCGTCCTCAAGCAGTGCTACCTCAAGAACCAGCTCCAATCCCACGCTCCCCCGGCCTCCCAGTCGGCCCTAGAGGCCCAAATCCAGGAGCATCGTAGCCTCCTCAGGACATACCAGATCACCACCAAGAAGCTCGAAGCCGAGATTCAGCTCAAGGACTCCGAGATTCTCTCCCTCCAAGCCGAGCTCCTGTCCTCCGAGAAGCAGAACCGAGCCCTCGACGCGAGGCTCCACCCGGGCCGCTCCCTCGCCGCCCTTGATGATCTCCACCTCTCCGGCTTGAACCCCACCCATTTCCTCACCGCGCTGCGGTACGCCGTGAAATCGATCCGGTCCTTTGTCCAGCTGATGGTCAGGGAGATGGAATCGGCCGGGTGGGACCTCGACGCCGCGGCCGGGTCCATCCAGCCTGACGTGCTCCGCCGGAAGCCTCGCCACCGGATCTTCGCCTTCGAATCCTTCGTCTGCCAGAAGATGTTCTCCGACTTCCACCGCCGTGACTTCAATCTTAGCTCCTCGGCAGACCGGTCCGCCTGGGACCAGCGCCGGTTCTTTGAAGAGTTCACCGACCTCCAATTTGTGAGTTTAAAACAGGCTTTCGATGGGAAAGGGCAGAAGTCGGCGTTGGGAAAGTTCTTGAGGGCCAAGTATTTGGCCCTGGTCCACCCGAAGATGGAGGCGTCCTTCTTTGGTGATCTAGATCAGAGGGCGCTGGTGAGCTCGGGGCGGGGGTTCCCGGAGTCGGCTTTCTTTGCCGGCTTCGCGGAGATGGCGAGGCGCGTGTGGCTCCTACACTGCCTCTTCTTCTCGTTCGGGCCGGAGGAGGAGGGGTCCATCTTCCAGGCCCGCCGTGGTACCCGGTTTTCGGAGGTGTACATGGAGAGCATCGCGGAGGACGACGACGACGACACGGCCGGTGTGAGGCCCCCTGCCGTGGGGTTCACGGTGGTCCCCGGGTTCCGGGTGGGGAAGACGCTGATACAGTGCAAGGTCTATCTCTCGTCTCGGGTGGGCGGGCGGTCATGATTCTTCCCTGAGACAGTGTGAAGATCTGGATGATCCATCGGACGGCGGTGGAGGTACCCAAGCCTAGTCTGGACTCTAAGGTCGTGATGTCATCAGGAGTTTTGCCAATTGGGCCCCGCGGTCCTTGTCCTGTTGAGGACCGTGGGGCAGTAACGCGTGAGGGTGGTGAGGTGGGTGACAGATCTCATGGGAAGTGGCGTAGGGGTTCTTTAAACGTCTATGTATATATATGGTAGTGTTTATTGTTTTTTAGAATTTTAAATGAGTATTTATTAGAGATATCTGGAAGGTAGATAGCGTCAGATGGTATACTGATTTACGTTATGTTGTGGTAATATGCTCAGTGAGTATGAAACTTGGCGGGTGTTTGTCTTGAGGGGGGTGGGGGTGGGGGGATTAATTAGAAGAATAATAATGGAGGTTGGTCTTGGGGGGTGTTTAGAATAGAATTATTTGGTGGGAGGTGGAACGAATGGGCGTCAAAAAAAATGGGATTCTCCGGATGTCGGCATCCTAGAATGGTTGGTGTTTTGCTGCCCTTTTTATGCTCCGTGGCTGTCCCGGAGGAGACAGTTTTGTTGTCGTTCTGTCCCGGTTGGGCTGATGCGTTCTCTATTGTTAATTTTGGTTATTGGTCTTGAGATAGACGGAGTTTATTTCGCCGCTACAATGGCTGGATTGTGCTTTGGATGAATGCAGGACAACCCGGCTCTGTAGTTCAAGACTCCAACCCCTTGGTTCCAGTTAAATTTATTATTTATTACTAGCACGCTGGACCTGGTTAGCTTACGTGACTGCGTTCCGAATTGATCCCCAGAAGAATGCTGGCTTTTTTCACCCAAATCAAGGTACTCAAATCAAATTGGTGATTAATGGTGGTAAGAGCTTTCTGTATTAGCCTTTTTCATATGAACTCTCTACTTCTCTGTTGATGCTTTCCGTTGCTTACGTGCTTGTGTGGTGTTGATTTTCCGTTTACGGCACCAACTTCTCTCATCGGCTATTACAAATTCATGTAAAACAAGTCCTTGTGTCTCAGATCTGTGCTTGACGGCGACCTGTCTCAGATATCAGACCAGACTTCTCTTTATAGTTTTGATTCTCCGGTGGTGGTAGCGCGTCCATGTCTTAACCAAACAAGCTAGTTTATTGGAGATGATAGCTTTGTTTTACCGAGTTAAACTTTTAAAATAGATGATGAACTCGAGTTAGCTTTTCAGCTTAGAATTGATGGAAAGAAGAAAATATTTGGAAAGTTTTAATTGATTTCTTCCCATGGAACAGGTCACTTTGGTTTGTGTTGTACGACTCTTAAGGGGAGAGACAATTGTTCTGGCATGGGCTTAGAGGCGGCCCAATACATTTGGAGGTCTAAGGCGAATCCAATAAATTAAGCATTTTTTTTAATAAATATGAAATATTTTAAAAAATGATATAAGAATAGATAGCTATCAAGTACACTATTTCAACAAAGATACATGAATCTAACAAAGATAGGTAAAAAGCTTTTTCAATTTAATATAATTTTTAAATGAAAGCACATAAAAGTAATTACTCTAAAAGAAGGATCATGAAATTGATTAAATAACTGAGATAATGCTTGGCAATAGTATTTACCATGTCAAACAAGAGCCGAATAGGAAAGAGTCATCCCATGGCACTTCATGGTCAAAGGTAAAGAAAAAAATTGAACCTCTCTATAAGAAAAATGAGGGGCATTATGGGAAATTCACTCCATCCAATAAATAAAAGTCCCATCCCACCATCTCCCCTTCAAGCGAGCACCCAAGCAGCAACTGCAACATCACAGCACAGCAGCCATTCAACCCCCTCTCGCTCCTTTTCTCTCTCTACCACCCA
>JAOXJJ010001100.1:15802309-15820099 GCA_025769935.1 Phoenix roebelenii
GTATATATGTGTGTGTGTGTTTATATATATATATATGTGTGTGTGTGTATATATATATATATGTGTGTGTGTGTATATATATATATATATATGTGTGTGTGTATATATATATATAGAGAGAGAGAGAGAGAGAGGATTCTAAAAAAGAAAACAGAATGAACAAAGAAAAATCAAATGACACATAAAGATCTTTGTAAGGTAGAGGAGCATGGAAACAGATTTTTTCCAATTATAAAAGCTGTCATGAAATTTTATAGAAAAACAAACAAAACAGAAACAAAATCTGTCATATATTTCTGTATTTGGAATGACAACATTTAATGCGAAAAGAAAAAAAAATCATAATATATATTTAACAAAAAATAAAAAAAATATATAAAAAAAGTTCATTGAAATAATAATTATGCATGTCAGTTCGCATTTAAGAAGCGAAAAAAAAAAAAATCAAACAACGATCAAACTTACAAGGAAACAGCAATAAGCACCGGTGCATTTTAATGTGGCCATGCAATAGAAAAAGTTGGGATGAGATGGTTCACCATGAGCAATTCATGGATCGATAGGACCATGACTGTTTATGAAATATTCCATGCATCCACTTGAATCAATCATGTGCATAAACATGTAAAATATCAAACATGTTTTAAAAAATTAATCGGCATTGGAGCAGTAGATTAATGTAGTTTGACTTGAGGTGTTCTTTTCCCCTCGTAGAGGGACAAAAGAAAAAAGGAAAAAAGAGTTAGGAGTACGGATGATATCATAGCATACAAACGGGTGGCGCTGTAGATGGCCGGTAGCGTTGTAGTTGGCCCAGCTTGCACTCGAGATAGGACACTAGTGCTCGCTTACAACTAGCTTTCGTTTGCCTAACGCCCAAATAGGACTTAGGATCTCCGACTAATTGGCATTATTTGCTTGGACTTACCTGAACCGAGGATCCTTTATCCCCATTAAATAATACCCCCTCTACCTAAACGATGGGGACACTCGAGTCGGTGGATCCCTGAGATTACCAAACCCAAAAAGTAGGTAAAAGTAAAACTTAGTCCTTTTGTATCCCTGCAATGAAGTCAATGGCCTTCTGCCAAATTCTTCTTCTTCTTGTACCCTCCATCCAACTGCTTTAGACGGCACTAGATAGATACCTTGAGATCTCCACGGCAGCAGGACGACAGGATTTAGTCAAATAACTCAAAAGGGTTTCTAATTAGTCCACCCAAATTAACCATCACTAATGCTGACATACCTAATAATAAGATGGGGGAAAGGGTCGTATCTTTCTTTCCAGTTTGCTGTTAGATCATCCATCTGTCACTTTGAGATCCATGCAGGCAGGTGAGCGACAGACTTGGATTGCTCCTTTCAACTTTGGGCTCTGAAAGGTGTCTCCTACAGATAATTCTTGCATCATTTTTCTTTTTAATTTTGACTGACGACAGCTGATATAACTCTTGAAGAAAAGATTAAATTATATTCTTACCCACAAAGCTTTGCAGCAGGTTCAGCTCGCATTTTAAAAAAAAATCAATCCCATCAATAAATTAAAGGCGATCATATTACATCTTATCATCCCGAGATGGAGCACGTAGTACCATGACGTGCAAATTCGTATGATCGTATCGCATGCTCCGTCGTTGCTACTGCTTTTACATTACGAGCACGCAATATAGTAAATTTAGGAATCGGAAGCAACCGCATGAAGCTCGGCTTATGTATGCTCAACACTATATTGTAAAAATTCTGTCTATATAATTGAAGGGACACAAGAATACAGAAGTGATGATGGATTCCCTCTCCAATATTTATTTATCTTATATACACTTCTTCTCATTCTTGTCTATGTATGTACTCGGTACAGCAAGCCAAACCAATGATAACGAAGAAAAAGGAGAAAGTTAACAATAGGTAAAAATTGTGAATCCTGACCAACAAAAATTCCTAATATATATAATGAAGCCAAACTCATCTGGGGCTAGGGGAAGAAGTAATTAATGGCCAACCCCAGGGCTCGGAACCGATCCCAACAGCCGCTGAGTGTTGCCCTTGGATGTGCCGGCTGTGACAGTCTTGTGGCCACCTTTGCTAGGAGAAGAAGGTGGCGAGCTACCCTTGGGGAGGGCACTTAGCAGCAAGCCAGCTTCGAAGGATGGAACCTTCACTTCTGCTTCACTCCGGAGCTTCCTGGCTTGTAGAGAGGGTGCGAGGAACAGAAGAGAGAAAAATAGGACAAGCGGCACTCTCCTGTTATCCGAGGCCATGGAGAAAGAGGAAAACAGTTGAGTCTGGGGCGAGGTGTTCAGGGTCTGGAAGGAGTAAGGGGAATGGAATGTGTGTGATGGATTCGGGAAGGTTTGGAGGGGATGTGGAGGCCTTATAAGCGGGAGGGATGGTGGGCTCTACTCCTCTCCGCGTGCTAAGTGGAATAGACCGAAGAGCAAGGGCTGGGAGAAGAGAGAGCAAGAAGCGTGGGAATGAAGTTAAGTGGCATGGTAGTCAAATAGATGTATGCTTTTTCCTTCAAAAAAAAAGAAAGAAAACACAGAGAGAGAGAGAGAGAGAGAGAGAGAGAGAGAGAGAGATGTATCATGTATGAGTATTTTATGTTGCATATGTATCATATATATTTCTCTCAATTCTTTTCCGATTTTGGTGTGTCATCTTCTGGTTTTTGTTGCAAGAGAAACAGAGGTCTTTCTTGGCAAGTAAAATCTAGGACATTGCCGCGTGGAAGCATGAGGAGGGCGGGTGCGAGGCTAATAAATAAAAAGCCGCCGGCACCTTATTTCCTCGCACCTTCTCTCCACCCCACCGTCAGCATCACTTGAATTCGTCTCCGGTTCGGTCGAGGCGGCTTTGGACGCGTTGAACCTAGTGAAATTGTTGGATTCTCTCTCTCTCTTTTTTTCCACGGTCTATTTTGGAGTAAGCTCTTAAAGCTATCGAGAACACATTATTTCAACTATTCTATTTTGAAACGCCATCTTCTTCTATTTTGGACAATAATTGTGGTGAAGTTAACTGTTAAATTACCTTGGTTAAAACAGGAGGAACTTTCTTTCAAGGATCCAACCTACAATGGTGCGTGCAACTATTGGGCCATGACGCAATTCTTCGTCCGAATACTCTAACTATGGTGCAGCATAACTATTAACCCGATTCTTGCTCTACCAGAACTCTTTTGACACTATGCATGTGCACACCGAAAGTCCTCAAATTTTGGAATCTCCTGAGCCCTCCAATACCAGAGTATTAAATTTGACAATTAAGTTCTCTATAGTTAATTAAGTATCTTATGGACCGGTTGTACTTGTGGCTCTTTATAATTAAGTTAGAATAAGAATTAAAGTTTGGCTGTTGCTCTTCACTATTTTTTGAGAAAGGTGACACAGTCACCACCACTAAGAATGGAGTATCTGGTTTTTGTTTGCGAAAAGCAACCGATAAGTGGTTCTTCCTTCCAAGGAAGTCCTTGCTCTTACCTCATGCCTTACCAAATAGCTAGTGCTTCCATTTGTTGGCTATTTGCACGAACCAAAGCCTGGATTTGATAGACTGAGGCCTGAAAACAGCTGGTGGGGCGGGGTTGTTTGAGCGTGAACGACACCCACAATTCAGGGCAAGTGTTTCCTTTGACCCAATGCCAATATAAGTGAAGTAGGGCCCATTTGCTGATGGTGGTCTTAAAAGATAATTCGGCTGATTCAGCCTAAATAAATGATCTGCGGCTAGGAGTCAAAGATGGACACTGTAGCCACCACGTCGCCGCCCCCGGAGGACGAAACTATGAGGTATTTTGAAGTTTGAAAGGTCCGAGGAAAGGGAGAAGAAGGGACGGGAGGATGGACTTGCATATGAAATGTGATGTTCGTGCGACTATTGAGGTTTGAAAGGCAAACTGGCCATGAAATCTGAGCCATGGTTGAAAGGAGAAGGGCAGGGTCTGCTGGGGGGGTGCACGAAGTCTTACTCCTGACGTGCGGTTCTTTTGAGGTTTGAAAGGAAAACTGGCCATGAAATCTGAGTCATGGATTGAAAGGAGAAGGGCAGGGTCTGAGGGGGGGGGGGGGGGGGGGCACGAAGTCTTTCTCCTGACGTGCGGCTTGTCCTGCATGCGCCCAAGGATATTTTGCTCTCCGCACTTTCTAGTCCGGATGTTCTCTCCCTTCACGGCAACAAGCTTGACCTCCGGATGGGTGGGGTGCATCCGTAGAGGATTTTAATTCAAGCAACTACAGTGAATTCTTACTTAATTGATTAAAAAAGTACCAATAATTAAAAAAAAATTCCCTTGATTTCATGATTTAATAGTTAATGATCGATGACATCTACTAACTATTAACTAATTAGTAATTTGCAGTTCTATAAGGCTTTTGAGTGTCTTCTTGTGGATGCGCAACGCGTGCCACTCGTATACTATATACAAATATCATTTAGATGTGTATACGCCATGTATGTAACATATACTTCAATTTAGTAGTTATAATACAATGGAAACCTCGTGTAGGAAGCATTCCAGAGATGCTTCACCGCTAAAATTACAATAGAAAATTAGCTTGTTTATTAATTTTTAATTTTTAGAGATACGTTTGGACATGTTTGGTTAGAAAGAGTTGAGATTTGGAATAGGAATGAGGAACAAGAATAGGCCCCAATCCTTCAAAATCCAATTATGCTCTCTCCTAGTATTAAAATTTCTTTCCAATTCCAGTCACGATCCAAATATGTTGAAAGATATGGCTATTCTGATTTTCGGTACAATCCATTTTTATTTTGATTTCTATCTCGAACCAAATACATCTTTAAAACTCTTTCTCCTCCAATAGATTTTTCAAACTCTCTTCTTGCAGCACTTATCAGGTGGATTTGAATTATAACCTTCCCAACCCATCATAACTAACATCAGATTGTTTACCAGATTGAGAGCACTGCTAAAGAATCTCCTTGTCTTTAGAATTCCGTAGCATATAACTAGTGTTGGTTAGCAAGGACTCCTAGCAAGACCTATTATTATTTCCTTCCTACTATCCGATCAAAAGACTAAACTATAAGCGGATGGCAAACCATCTCTCACCCCCTCCCCGCCGCCAAAGTAAGGACGCTAACGGGTTCAGTCCACGCCCAATTAAAGGCTAGTTAAACTCAAGTTACATTCAGATTTGGAATTTGGTCAAGGCCCTAGCATATTTATCTAATTGATACTGCGACCTTTGTGAGGTTATTTTAAACTATTGCTTAGATCCATTTGGGTCTTCTAAGTAGGCTCCAATCTCACTAAGCTTGTATGTGGATGGCTTGGGTGAAGAAGTGGGGCAAAAAATGCGACTCAACTCGTCCAAGAATACTATTCTAAATCTGATGGAAGCCTCTTAGATAATTTCTACGCCTAGCAAACAAAGACGTCGACATAATTCCGAAAATCAGTTTTACATGAACGTTCTGGGCCAATTAAGTATCAAGATTTTTATTTCAAGGAATTTATTTTCTAAGAAATCTAGAAAAATTAATTCTTTCAATCTGTACCTTTCTTTGTTCCTTATTGCTTCTCAAAGAGAAGGAAAAAAAAAAAAACAAACAAACAAGAAATTGGCTTTTAAGCAGAAGCACTCTCACCATGCAAGAAGAAGAAAAAAAAACTTTATCCAATTTTGCAGTTATTCACAGTCCTGCCCATGCAAAAACTCCATAAACAAAGAGAGATTCCCCAGGCTCGGAAGATATGAATTAAATTTGTTGACATATGTAGGACCGTATATAGTCTATTTAAGCTGACATCGACAAGAGATATTGAAGAAAGCCAAGGGTCATGTCTTGTGAATTTGACATACCATCATCACCAACCACACGGAACCAAAGCACTTCACCATATATCATGCTTATCCACTAAATTAGAGGTCCATAAATTAATTCGGATTAATTTAGCAGAACATGTTCCATAGCATTTATATATTCCTCGACAATTTCTTCATAGCACGAAAACAAATTACTAGACCCATTTCTCAAGCACGGTAGTTCTTTCAGCAATGTCTCCATGTCACCAGCGCTCTATAAAAGATTTTCTTCAAAAATTTATACGAACACAATGTTGGTTTTTCACGGTATCTTCTAGTTTTTTACGCGGCATGGTCATGAAATGGCTTCTACGGGGGAAAAAGGTAGAGATCTCTCACCAGATGACGAGTGAATTTACCGATCTGACGTGGAAGTCAGTAATTGGTTGGGTGGTCGGCAAGCACTTACGGATGCCACCAACCCCGTTGCGTATCATAAGAGCCTCCGACTGCCACATCAATCCGGTGAACCTGAGTTGTTTGGGAGCAATATTCTTCTAGGTAAACTTCACTTCTTTAAGCTGGTTGGAGACACCGTCACTTCCCAATTTTCTATACGGTCCCAACCTATCTATTGACATCTGCTCCGACTTGTAAAGACCACATGAGGGTTCGAAGCTAGTATTGGCCATTCAGAAATCAGCCACCAAATCAATCACTTACCAAAAGTTTTTATCACTAGGCAAGAGAATACACACACAGACACACACGCCAACCTCATAGAAAGAATGCAAGGATAAATCGATGTGGATGTAATGTCAATCACATACACGCTTGGGAAGATTAGATTGTGACCTTGTTTGTGGTATGAAGTGGCTAATAAAGAAGAATTTCTAACGTATGGACTTCTCTAATACTTTATCTTATCTGTTTCTCTAGAAAAATAAATATCTTAAAAAATAAATTCGTTCAATATTTTTTTTTTTTTATTTTTCTCTCCACTCGGACTAATCCGCCTACCGACCAACATTCAAAAGTATGAGGGATTTACAAGTTTGCAGGTTATACTCAACCTAAGCGGCTAATCTCCCAAGTTGAACCACCCCACGTTGGGTAGGGCATAAGAGGGATGATGATGATGATGCATCCGTGAGTCCCTGCTGGTCCACCGACTAAATCGACATGAGCTAAAGACAGAACAATCCACGTGTTGGTAGACCCCACGGATAGCTTTGTGCAACCATTGGATCTACCGCTCGTAGTTCTTCCACCGACTGGTCTAGTATATGAATTGACGGGATATGTTTGGATGGCTAACCCGGCGGCAGATCGGGCTCCCGCATAGAAAGGTCTATGCGCATTTTCGGGAAGATAGGGGCGCGACAGGTCACAGCTATCTGATCTCCGATCTGGACTTCCGCAGTGGCGGAGACCTTATGTGATAGCTGCAAGGCCGCGTGCATAGGTTTCACACGAGCACTCGGAAGAAAAGGAGGAAGGGTCACAGAAGAATGGCAGGAAAAAGAAAAAGGAAAGGTTGTCGTTGTTGAGACGCTTGAGCTCTGTGGACCCGATTTGCAAATCGAGATCACGTTTTATGCTGGCCCAGGTTCCGCATTCTCTCTAATATTACGTAAAAGACCTCATAAAAAGATTATGATAATATTGTTGTGTGTGTGTGTGTGTGTGTGTGTGTGTGTGTGTGTGTGTGTGTGGGTTTATCGGCATATGACCACCGAAGTATGTGTTAATAGTGTTACATATACTAAATCACCAAGTACTTGTTTGTATGGCATCATCTCTTGTTACCTGTGCAACAGAGTGCCCATTGAATTCTAGGCAAGGGGCCCATTGAATTCTAGGCAAGGGGCAAAGAGGTGGATTATTAGTGTGTGTGTGTGTGTGTGTGTGTGTGTGTGTGTGTGTGTGTGTGTGTGTGTGTGTGTGTGTGTGTGTTGATATTTCCAAATATACTAAGCATTAAAATTTTTAGAATTACGAAAAGTTTCTGTAAAATCATTAAAAGTGTTGATATTTCAAATGAAACAAAGAATTCTTAAATGCACTGGATAATAAGTTAAAGGCAAATTAGTCATTTATCGGACTTGAACACCAAATTTAATCCTCACCTGGTGCAAAGCAAATGAGCTCGCATGATTGGGGAAAAATGTGTCAAATTACTGATTTGTGCTGGCCCAAGTTGGTTTACAATTTGATAATGTTAGTTCCGTAATAAGGTTCTCTTTGCTCGTCCAGACGATGAGAATAATAAGAAATTTCTATTAGGAGTGTCATGCACGCTTCAAATATCTTAGAAAGTCACTCCTGCAGCCACTTTGCATATCTTTCCTATTCTTTTTTCTTCTTGTTTTTTATTTTATTTAGAGACTACCTGCTTCCTCACCCATCCCTGCTTGGATCAGGGAGAGCAATGGAAATAGAAGTTTTACTAGAGGAATGTTTCTTTTAAAGCATCTAATGGTATACAGAAGATTAAAACAAAAACAATTGAACCAAAAAAAAAACTCCATGACAATCAGTCATTTTAAATATTTTATGCAGTGATTGATCTAAAGAGAAAGATACAAATCGATCTATTCTTTCATATCAAGAGACTCTGCTTTTCATCCTGCGTCTATTTCCCCTCACTTTCTCCATCTGCCCACTCTTCCCCACCATTCGGACCCTCTTTTCTATTCTCACCTTGCAATCCACGACTAGATGTTTTACAATTATCTCAATATTCAATAGGAGGGGGGGGGGGAGAGAGAGAGAGAGAGAGAGAGAGAGAGAGAGAGAGAGAGCCAAGCAATTCGGTAATATAAGCTCAAGCACGAGAGGTATGGATCCATCAATCCTTTTATACTCCCCTAATATAGGAAGCCATGTTTTGCTCCTTATTTCTTGGAAATGTCATTGCAAACCATGGACGAAGTTTACGTCCCATGCAAAGTGAAAAGTGAGTTTTGGCTTGGAATTCACTTGCAAGACATATACATTTTGAAATTCATGTGAAACTCTATGATAATGTTTTAATGCACTGTAGATCACTTTATGCAGGCTTGTCTGAAGCAGAAACTCGATTCTACTTACAGAGCATGCTAAACCAAACCCGTGAACAGAAGCTGGTAGTTTTCCTTTTACGTTTCTAGTGAACATATTTGATGCTGGTTACCCTACAATATCAAGACTAACTTTATACATCTTGGTGCATAAGCCACCCTTGAGAAGGTTCATTTAAAGTGCTGCTATAAATGTTAGAGATTTATAATGGACTGAAAAATTGACTGGCAGATTTGGACTGAACCATGACGGGCCTCTGGTTGAAATCACATGAAGCCCACTTGGGTTCAAAAATAAGAGAGTCATAATATTGCGACAAGATTGATGAACAAAGAAGGAATTTATACAGCAGTTTTCATCAACTATAACCATGTTTTTTTATTAAACAAAGAAACCTGTTTTAAACATAAATAAAGAATTTGAACTTCTTGTTTGTGGTAAATGCAGGGTTTGTTCTAAGTCTCATTTGTAAGCCCCATTCTTCTGCGGATTAAAGGAGGGGTTCATGGCCTGCAGGATGGTGAACCTAAACTTTCACCACTTTATTTTGAAAAAAATTTGGAATCTAAGATACGAGAGTAGTGAAAGGGATATATTTCATTTATATATGCAAAGTAGGGAGTAGCAAGACCTTAAGGTCCAAATATATTTGATTCACAGATTTCGCAAGAACAGGATTGTAAGAAATTAAAGAAAAAAATTAGAAGAAGCTTTACTTGATTGCTTTTAATATCATTTTGGAAACAATGCGAGTGCAAACATCTGGAAATTAGTTTGTGAGGATTTGCTTTTTTTTTTTTCCTTTTTTTTATTGGATTTCTATGATGAGATCGTATTTTAGATCTTCATAAGAAAAAACCGACCTGCTGGTCTCGTTAAGTGTAAAATCAGGTTTCATGATTATAGATGACTTGGTTACTCAAATCTATAAACTAAAACAACACCAAGAAAGTGTTGCACATGGTACATTTGTTACGTATATTGGTATACTAGAAGCAAGAATTGAAGCTTTATTTGTCAACAATGTTCAAAAATCTAAAAAAAAAAAATCATTTGGTTTCACTTTTGATTGGTTGACAGTTTTTTTAATCAAATCTTAAGTATATCCAGACTCGACAATGAATCAATGAACAAATTTATACATCATTATTTTAACACTGACGACAAAGGATTCATAGAATGCTCCACTTGTTTTGAATCGTGTCTTTATGAATAAGTTAGAGTGTTCACTTGAACCAATAGTCAAGTTCTGCATAGCCGGAGCAGTTGTCCAGCCGAATCAAATTACTATCAGGTTCAGTCAACTGAGTTTCAATACAACAAAAAAGATCCAAAGGAATTTTTATCTAGCATTTGATCTGAATGCATGAAACAAAACCTAAGGAGGCCCGAACTAAGAGAGGCAAACAAACTGTAATCGGGATCATCTACGCTATTACGGTTTTAGCCTCTCATTTGTCACTCGAATCATTCAGTAGAGGGAGGGAGCGAGCTAATGTATCAATGAATATCTAGTCAATGGTAGACAGATAGCGCTCCTACACGCGAATTAGCTTATGAGGTTGAGCAGTCTCAATCCCACTATTGAATTTGAGGATGAATGTTGGGCTAGGCCACTGTCCAGGTTGTGTTCTGCCAGCGCTAGCTCTAACCCACCCGTTAGCCAACGAAGATACCACGGCAAAATGGAAGAAAACTAGGGCCACCGTGGATGGTAGCATTGGGAACCACAGGTTAGCTGCTCTTTATAGAAATTAGAAGTCTGGTCTAGTGCGAAAAAAAGGCTTTCAAGTCGGCATATTTATTGTACTTAGTCTTTCACCTCTAGAAATTTCATTGAGCTATTCATCTACCCCTCTTACTTTTCCTCGTTAAAACAATAGCATTTTTTACTACCATAGTCTGGAACTTTTTCAGAGTCCCCGACTAAAATTGATCTACTCATTAAACACAAAAAATCCTTTCAAAATTGACCAAAACCTGGTACAGGAAATTGTCAAAAGTCCTATAGCATTAAGTATTACTGAAACCCTTCCCCAAATCCATTCGAAAGCCTCTTTAACCTTTGATCTCGAAGCATATCCGATCTTTATTTTCAGTTAAGGGTTCACCAACCAATTGATATCTTGAATTGGATATAAAGCAAATATGAGAAGATCAAATTATAATATAGGAGAATGTCAGGCCTTGACTTATTCTTTCGGCCATCAAATTTAGACTCTTCTTCAGAAGTTGCAAACCATACAATTTAGAAAGTTAGAAAACATACTACTATATAGCATATGATGGATAAGCTATTTGATGGTTTATACGTGGGGCTGAAATCGAATCAGATACGGATCGAATACTAGCATATCTATATCCATATTTATTTTATTTAACTAATGTATATATGGATACAGTTATTAGTCGGACGCAAAAATTTATCCATATTTGTTTTAAACATATATGGATATAAATTGGATACCGAAAGTATAGATATAAATATGAAAATAAATCGGATAATTAAACTTTATAACTACTGAATCAAAGATAGTACTAAGTGGACGATGAATCAGGTTAATAGCATATTAATTTGGTCATTTTTTTAAAAAAATTTATAAGTGTTATATAAAATTAAATCGCATTACAGATAAAATTGAATATTCAAATATAGATTGAATAGTTGTCTATGCATATTCATATCCATTTTTCTTTAATAGATGTAGGTACGAATATAAATATTAATCGAATGCTCAAATTTTTATTTATATTGATATTATCCGATCAACTTTCATCCCTAGTTATATGTCTTCTAGTTATAAACCAATAAGGACTTTAGCAAAAAAAAAAAAAAAAAAAAAAAACCCTACAAGGAGACCAAACAGCAATGCAAAATGGTGGGGCCACGTTGTCAAATTTTTTTTCCAAAGCGAGAAACTCAACTCTCCAGTGGGCAGTTACACTTTCCAGAACGTGGGGAGAGAGAGAGAGAGAGAGAGAGAGAGAGATAGAGAGAGAGAGAGAGAGAGGGATCCCTACCGTCACAACGTCTCAGGGCGCGAACTTCTTTTAAATTCCGGAAATGCAGAAAAGATCTCCTCCTAATCGCACCAACATCTCCACCCACTTACCACCCCGATGATGAAAGACTGAACACTCCGCGATTGCGAGTGTCGCCGTGTGTTCCATGTAACGCTCCCTCTGTTGTGCCCTTGAACTCGAAGGACCAGTTAAGAAGCCCACGTTCTCGAAGACAACCTAACTAACCGCCATTTCCCAACCGCTTCTTCTCTCCATCATCCCATGATCCCATTTCCAATCCCAAACCCATAAAACTATATATGCAGAACCAAACAAAGCTAATTCAAAGAAGAAACGAACTTGAAGAGAGGGCGGAATTAGAACGTACCTGAGTAAGAGGAGATCGGGATGAAATGGACGAGGCGGCGGGAGCAGCAAGAGCAGATGAAAAGGAAGAAGAAGAAGAAGAAGAAGCATTTGTCCTCCACGTCCAGGCCCTCTACGAGCTTTTCCTTAACCCGAGTCCTTCCTTCCTCTTTGATCTCGAAGCTAAAGCGCCTCGCCACCAAACTTAATTACCGGCCGCACAAGCCCAAGCGAAGCACCGCACCCAAACCCATCTCCCACCCCTCCCCCGCCTCCTCCTCTTTCACCGCCAGCGTCACTCCGAGCCCATACCACCACCATTCCGCTGCCCACTGTCTCCCCTCCTCACCTGTCGACGACGTCCTCCGCCGGATCGCCGCCCGCTTCCCGCCATCCGTGGATGATGAGAGACTTCTCGTCCGATCCAGGACGAGTCGTCCGACTCGGTCCAATTCGTTGACTGATCTCGAACTGAGGCCGATTCGTTGTCGTAGATCGGACTTCCGACTCGCCGGGAGTTCCCCAGAAACGCCGCGGGCTCTTGAGATCCCCACGGAGATCGAGCGGTCTGGGGCCGATCGCAGGCTCCGGCGACGGAATCAGCGTTGGTGGAAACCGATCGATGGATCGGAGACGCCTCGAAGGAGACCTTTGGGGGATCGCAGGTTAAAAGGACCGGCGACAGAGGAAACAGAGGGAAGTCCGGATCCGACAACAAGATCCACGCCTCCTCGTCTTCCAAAATCGATCGATAACGCCGGAATCGATCCTCCTCGAAGATTGATGCACGGTCCAGATCCGGATCGGAAATCCATCGCCGGAAAGATTCGCCGCAGAGCAAGGGTTAGGGTTTACTCCCCTCGGGCGGAGATGGGGAGAACGAAGGCGTCTGCGGCGAGGGTGACAAGGAAAGACGCGGAGAAGGGGAGGAGGGAGTTGGAGAGCTTCGCGGTGTTGAAGTGCTCGCGTGATCCGCAAAGGGATTTCAGGGAGTCGATGATGGAGATGATCGCGGAGAAGGGGATGCGGCGGGCGGAGGAGCTGGAAGGGCTGCTGGCCTGCTACCTGTACGTCAACTCGGACGAGCACCACGACGTCATCGTCAAGGTGTTCCGCCAGGTCTGGCTCGACTTGATTCGGGAGCGCTTCGGGTCCGAGTCCGAGTCCGAGCTCGGAGACAGTTGTTCACCTGCGTTTCATTCTCGAGCGGGATGACCAACGTATCGTCCGCATAGTGTCGGATCACATTGTAGTTTCACCTTCTTCTTGTGATTTTGGTCAATTATGTAAATAGTTATATTTCCATTCCATAATTAATTGATCAAATTGACTAATTATAGTAAATGATCAAAAATATAAAATGGATCCTAATTTACTCACATATTTGTACATGACAGTTGAAAAAAAAAATATTTGGTTACTTGTTAATTACATAAGATGTCATTCGTGTTTCTCCATTTGTGAATTATTGCATCCTCTTAATGCTTCTTTTCATTGCAATATTTATACCATCTTTGGATCCATTTTTAAGACATCGATGGATTTGGCTAGAATTGAAATTGAATTAGATACGGATGAGATACTAGCATTTCTATATCCATATATTTATTTTATTTAACAGATAAAGATATGGATATGGATATTAGGGGTTACGAATATAAATCGGATACCAAAAGTATGGATATAAATATGGATATAAATTAGATAATTAAAGCGGATAATTAAACTTTATGATCATAAGATCAAAAATATTACTAAGTGGATGATAAATCAAGTTAATAGTATGTTAATATAGTCATTTATTTTTAAAAAAAAGTCGATGAGTGCTATATAAAAATAAATAGAGTTACAAATAGAATAAGATATTCAAATATAGATTAGATAGTTGTTTATCTATTTCCATATCTATTTTTTTAATGGATATGAATACGGATATGGATATTAATTGGATGCACAAATTTTTATCCATATCTAGATAGATTCAGATACGAAAATAGATCCGAACAGATATTATACGAAAATAGACTTAGCTTCTGAACCAATCTACGAGACTCTCGAATGAGAGGATGACCGTCGCCATACCTGTCTACTCTCCGAATCCAGTCGATCACAATGGAGGAATTCCCTTCGAGGCACACACACTTTGCACCTAATACCCGCTTCGTATAGAAGATCCTCTCCCAAGCTGTCCGAAGCTCTGCCCCAAGTGTAGTAAATCCAGACGTGCGACAGCCTCCAGCTGCTATGAGTCTGCCAAGATAGTCTCGAATAATAAATTGAACATCTCTAGATATCCGTCCGCCGACATACTACCATCGAAGTTTACTTTAATGGAATCCGGCGTCGGTTCAAAGTTGTTGATCGTACTTTTTTTCTTTCAAACCCCTGAATGATGTAGCTACAACAGCGAAGTCCAAATTAAACCGGCACGCCCGTTACAACGCTATCTCCGCCCCGCCGACCGGCTCCGACAAGAAGCCACCACCCAGCCCTCCGCTCCAATAATCTCCACCGCTTTCTCCACCACCACGGAGACACTTCTCTCCAACTGCTACGACCCCCTCTCCTCGATCCCCTCAATCCTCCCCGATCCTTCTTCCCCACCATTCTCCCCTCCAAGAACATTCTCCTCTCTCGCGGCCCAAGAAATTGCCTCAGATTCCCCCAGTCTCCACTCCAATCCCCAGACCGCCGAATCCAAGGACCTTGAATCGAAGCCCAGAAGGCTTTGTTTGATCTTCGAGAAGCCCTCCGTTGTTTCACGGGGTCAAAAAGCCTCCACCTTTGCCTAATGGCATCGGATAAGAAGTGGGTGCCCGTGTCTGGCTCTTCTAGGTATCGGCCGATGGAATAGAAGGAATTCCCCGAAGAGCAGTCGCCAGCTCCGAGGTGCTATCACTTGCGAGCCGCTTGCAAGACGCAAATTTCTCTCGAGACGGCCCGACGGATCCCAAAGAAATCCCTGCCACCTTATATTGCCACCATTTCTTGAAGTCAGACCCCGGAAAAGTTCGGCCAAGATCATCAAGAAATTGCAATGCGAGCAATCTTTGCGGTGTGTTCTTTCTTTAAGTAGTATGTATTATTTCCCGACTGTTACCAATTTCCTTGAATTAGCTAGTATGACTCAACGGAGTAGGCTTTTTTAGTTTTTTGCAAAGAGTATAGGAGAAATGTAGAGTTCTTTGCCACTTTAGATGTTTCTTGAATGTTTGTAGATCTTCTCTAGATATTTCTGGTGTAATCTTTTAACTGTTAAATGGATAACAAGCGGCATCTTTGTGCATAGCCTGGCTTTATAAGCAGGGGAGAGGTTCTCATGCATGTAAACCGAGCCCCCTAGAGTTGGACTCTCCGCTTATACAGTGAATACCTGAGTACTATTTATCTACCTTGCTTTCTCGCTCTTTTACTCTCCTACTTACCTAGCTCTCTTACTCTACTACATGCCCAAGTTTGAGGGATTGGATTCCAATTTACCAGGAAGTGGCTCTAACTTCTCTTTCGCTCTCTTGCTCTCCTACTTGCGCAAGTTCTAATGGTTGGGTTCTAAGTTGTGAAGGGAGTAGTACTAGTCTAACTAAGATATAGCAAAAGGGGAGATCCTGATTCGGCTATATGGAAGTAGTTTTGGTGTCGCATGGACCTTGGACAATGTGAAAATCATAAGCCCGTGATATGGGTGCAGTTAAATAAACTACATTGTCTAGATTAAGACAAGGTTAGAAAATTTGATATTATGGAAGATAAGAATATATTCTTTCCAGTTTATTTCATGGAGAAACAAAAAAGATAATATTTCAGCCAGGTCTAAAGTAGTGGACAACCATGTTATAGAAAATCTTGGGCTGCACTTTTATGGTATACATTAGTTTATTGTTTTTAAGAAATACAAAACTTGGCGTTGCTATTTTGCATTCCCTTTCAATTTTCATTTTTGTTGGCTTGGAGTTGACTCAAAGATGATGAGCTCACATATTCGGTAGTTCTATTTCATTATAATGTAAATATTACTTGGAAATGCTATGTAGGCACAATCTGTGTGTTTGACCTTTATCTTCTTGTTGCCTTCTAGGTCATGTGAAATCTCTAGTCTCATACCTGTAGACAAAAGCATATTGGGCATCATAGAGTTCTAGAAATCTCTAATGAGATTAGTTTTGACGTTTCTGAGGATATAATGATACTAAAATTTCTAACCAATAAAGCATTGACAATAATGTGAATATGTCTATAAATATTATGGGAAATTGATTTTGTGAATAACTTTGGTTTCATGGTATAGTTGTACCAACACTGTTGAGCTTTACTTTGGTTGTTTAAATGACCTCAATCCTGAGTGCTTGCCATCACTTTTCTTACTTATTCTCAATGAATCTCTATGTTGATGCATCAGTCTTGAAAATTAGTTTTTTATTCTAGCTATTTAGATCTGATATACTTCCATCTTGTTTTTTTTTTCAGTGACATGTCACCAAATGCATGTCGCCATATTTGTTTCTTGGAAGCTGATTCAATTGCATTTTGTTCTCAAATGTCAAGATGTTCCAATCCTGTCATTTTAGGCATGCGTACTCTTTCACTTAATGATTTTGTAGAAAGCTATCAACTTTGCATCCATAAGCTTGAAGTGTGACTCTTGTATAAATGTGCGTGATGTTTTTTTCCCCTTCTTTTTGTTATTGTGGCAGCATCAGTTTGTGAAGTTTTTATATCTTCCCATAACAAGCAGATTTGAGAACACTTTTCCCTTTATTATCTTGTGCAAGATTGGTGGGATATAAACCTCTTGATGGTTTTCATTGATGCCAATCTGGTGAATGGGCATGTGTATATAAGTTCAGATCCATCAGGCAAGCTTGGGTCAGTCCCCCCCTTCTTGTTTCTTTTTATAAAGTATCTAATGCCTTCTTGGGCTTTTAACATGGCAAGTATACGCTGCTCAATATAAGCATCCATGAAGGCATCTTGTTGTGACCTGCTGCACTCACAATTCTTGCTCATCTTGAACAATTCACCAGGGTTGCCTAAGACTGAATGCCACTTGTGAGGCTTATAATGACTAGGTGTCCATACTTTTTAATCTGTCTCAACACACTAGAAAATAGTCATAATTTTCATTTGAACCACTAGGAAGGAGGTTTATAGATGAAGCTTCATTTATCTTGAGGTAGCTCCCTGAAGAGTTAATACATGCTATAGGAATACAAAGTGACTTGAAAATTTAGTGCTCCTACCAGTGATAATAACTTCCTTTTCGCCACCCTTCTATTTTCTTCTGTCTTTTTCATGAAACATCTATCAGTGAATTGATTGAATCTGGTTGTGTCAAAAGGTATTGACAACAGTTTGTTAATACAGTTCATTTGATTGTCTTGATTACATTCAAGCTCATAGCTTCTAGGGATCATTGCAAAAATTCATATTTTTGGTGTGCCCTTGAGAACTTGTTTCTTACCAGCAATTATGAGCTGAGAAGCCTGTGGTAGTTAGCAGGTGTGCATTCTAGTCAGGGCCGGCTCGGGCCTTAGGCGACTGAGGCGGTCGCCTAAGGCCCCCGACCCACGGAAGGCCCCCGACCCACAGT
>JAOXJJ010001100.1:15820199-15833561 GCA_025769935.1 Phoenix roebelenii
ATTATTTAAATAATAATAAAAAAAGGTTCGTTCTAACGAGTTCGCCTTAGGCCCCCAAATGTATTGGGCCGCCCCTGATTCTAGTAACTGTAGAAGATCTTTTATTTGATGGTTCGAATAGTTATGATAAACTCTTTCGATTGTGCTGTTGAAGCAACAACTTTGTTTGCAGCTGCCTTGCCATACAAATGCTCCTTTTCTTTTTCCTTTTTTCAGCATACAATCCTTTTTTATCCTAATCTTAAAGCTCATACTATGCATATTGAGTTAGTGAAAGGGCACTGTAATTTTGAAGCAGTTTTGAATTTACCATGATTTTATCTCACATTACCAATTCAGGTATTTGACTTGGCACAGACCATAATTTTCCTCTTTATGTTATTAGTTTATGGGACTGGCTTAATGTATTAGCTAATGAATTCACGTTCATTGACATCTTCAGTTCAAAGAGTGCGTCAAGCAAGATTTCTTCTTGCTGATGAATGAGAAGTTTTTGTTGGTTCTTTCTTATTCGTCATCTGACCACAAATTTGTGCTCTGCGAGTGTCCACTTTAATGCGCAGTCATGTCTTCTTCATTTCAATATTTCATTGCCTCCAGTGTTCAAATCAATTACTCCTATGATGATCATAGATATATTTTTTCACATAGGTGCTCTAATGTAAGTTCTGTGAATATTGAATAAGTTTTTAATTCTGTGTTGTGCATTGTTATTGTGGGTACAAAAAACCTTTCTGTATCCATGCTACTTGGTTCAAATTCTACAACTACTTACACTGTTTTTCATTACCTTGAAATAGTCATTTTAGATATGCATCCCTACTTATATTTGCCAATAGGTCATCATTGGCTGAAACTTTCAGTAGTTGAAGGTGTACAATAGACAACCAGATAGAGGATGCTTGCTGCTTGATTTAGAACCTGATTTTAACTTTCTTTTAGTTGCCACGTGATGCAACACCTTGATTTTGAATATATGAATAGCAGGTGGTGTCTGGAAGTGATTTAACAAAGATTGCTCCTTTCTGTTGTCCATCTATAGACAGAAGAAAAGTTTTCACAACTAAAAGATTGTGCTCTTTCTTCAGCATTCAGGAGGATGTCGTAAGTGGTTTCATAGCTCTTAGTGCAAACTAAACTAATCAAATGTTATTTTAAACTTGAAGATAATTCTCTTTTTCCAAATCCTTCTAGATATGTCAAGGATGCAAGCTTAGAAGCTCATGCAAATATCTGAACCAAAGAGTAGGCAAAGAGGAAAAGATGATCCTAGCTGACATTGTAACAACCTAGGATCTTACCCAAAATGGCTAACCGGAATATATTATTTGAGTTCCTTGATTCTGTATAAGTATCCAAGATCTACCCAGCAAATAACTAATGTGGGACTAAATATATGCCCGCATAGGTCCTGTATAAAGGTTCAAATCCATTCAATTTTAATCATAAACACCACGATCGGTCCGTGGTCAGCCCCAATAGATCTGTGCTACAATATCTTCTAGTCCATATAGGTTATGAGCCGGGTTCGCTCGGATACCATTTGTGACAATCCAGAATTTCATCCAAAATGGCTAGCCAGAAGGTATTATTTGGGTTCTTTGATCCTGTATAAGTATTCAAGATGTATCTAGCGAATAATCGATATGGGACCAAACATACGCCCGCACGGGTCCTCACAGACATGATTAAAATATTTGCTTTGCTTGCATTGCATTATGTTCTTCAACAACTATTCATTCCCAATGACCTAAAATTTTTTGTTGTCAAATTGCTGAAGGAAGTAGTCAATCTTAGTTGAAAACTTACAGACACTATGTTTTTGTAGTGGAATTGTTGTATAGCGACAGATGCAAGATAATGAAACTATGAGCTGGCTCAGTATTTGTGTTATTAATGACAAAAGTTTTGATACATATACAGTTTTGTTTTCCCATGGAAATGTAATGAGTTTTACATGACAAATTGATGGATAAAAAAGAAATAGCTTCTGTGCCTCTTATCCTATCCAAGGGAAGGATAGTTGAAAGGATGCGACTCAAACAGATCGATGTATTTGTTACCGTCATCTCTAACTTTATTAGTTGTTCTGAAATTGTAATCATTATAAGGAGAGTTGTCAATGTTTATGAATGCAGAAAGATAATACCATTTATGTTGATGACGGCCAAAAGAATATATATGATATTTTTATCTAGATGCATGTTTCATGTATTTAAACATCAATATACATGATAAATTGAGATGATAACATGCTATGCCCACCACATAATTGCAGTGTTGTTAAAAGATGATTGCAAACAGAACTTTCTTTTCTTAAACTAGATACTGTTTCTCACCCCAATCGAAAAATACATGCAGACAGCAATCCTTCAGGATATTTAGCATCTCACTATAAAGTTAAAGAGGTAGAAAAGATTTTGATGATAATATCATCATTTTCCTCTTGCCTCCTTGCAAGAATTTGTCTCTGCATCTTCCATCTACCTATGATCGAACGCTATCTAGTCCAGAGGCTCTATTAAATAGAGATTGTCACGGAAAGGATGTGATGAAGTCCAGATGCAGGACGGCTAGACCCAACATTCAATCTCAATTATCTTATGTTGATTAAAATGTGAGACAGAAATTAATGCTTGCTATAGCGATATTTATTGCGGCAGCTTGTTTGCTGCAATAGAATGCAGCAAGTTGGTACTGTGTGTTTCTGGTAGGCAAGGAGGAACTACTGACTGCGAGCAGCCTCTGCAGGCCGCATCATACAATCGTACCATGCATTACTTTTTTCTCACTTTTAAAACTTAAAAGGTATAAGTTAATATTCGTATTATTTTGCTAACTTAAGACTTTGTTTGGCATCATTTTTTGATATATTTTTTTTTAAAAAAATATTATTTTTAGGATTTTAAATTATAAAATTATAAGTATATTCGGTATAGTTAATTATTTTAAAAATAAATTGTGAGGACCATACGGACATGTGTTTAGTTCCACATCGATTATTTGCTGGGTAGATCTTGGATACTTATACAGAATCAATGAATCCGAATAATACCATACGACTAGCCATTTTGGACAGACTAGATCCGTAACCTATGTGAACCAGGAGACACTGTAGCACGGATTCATTGGGCTGACCACGAGTCAATCGTAGTGTTTGTGATTAGATTTGAATGGATTTGAACTCTTAGCCTGACGAGAATATCAGGGCTTGAACGAGAAGAATATATGAAGACCCGTACAGACGTGTGTTTAGTCCCATATCAGTTATTTGCTGGGTAGATCTTGGGTACTTATACAGGATCAAGGAACTCAAATAATATTTTCCGATTAGCTATTTTGGATGAGGTCCTTAATTTTTATATAAATATGTAGATAGCGATAAACACATTGGTAGTTGCAGCTGCCAAGTATGATGGTAGAATAACGGAGATGGCATCGGAAGCCACGGTGATATATTGGAAGCCAGGCTATGGTTGTAGTAATAGCAATGATTATGGTGGTGGCAAGAACACCAATGATGTGATGGAGGTGATAACCATGGGGATGGTGGTGATGGTAGCGATAGTATTATATAAATTCAAGTTTTTAGTGAAAAAATTTTGATCACAATAATATTTTGTCGTTAGATGGTCAATAAAGGTACTATAGGTACTATGGCTAAAAGTTTTACTGGTCAAGACATAAGGCTTCATCTCTAAGAAAAAGTATTATATTTCATTCTCAAAAGTTTGTTAATAAGATGGTGGAGGTTGTAGCAATAGAGTAAATATGGTGAATATAGCAGCGATGGTATAATGGTAGTTACTGTGGTGGCAAAGATGATAGCTCATGTGACAATGGTGGCACGGCAATAGTGGTGGCTATGGAGATATAAATTCTTAATTTAAAAAATAATAAAAGTAAGACTACCTTCTTTTTATTTTTTTAAATAATAAAAATAATTTTAAAAATAAAAATAGTAGTACCAGATATATTTTTTTTTATCTTAATTTTGTAAGATTATTTTTAGAAAAAAAAATTAAAATGATACCATGGAGGACTACTAATCTCTTTGTTGTATATTTTTATTTCTTTCCGAACTTTTTGCCTCCGGCCGTTCCGACCGCAAGTGCTCCGCCTCGTCTGCGGTGGGCTCATCGTTCTGCATGTGACCCCGCCGCTCGTTCTCGCCTCGTGCTCCGTGGTCCCCCCTTCTCCCGGCTCCCCGCCTAACCCGACCATGAACCGTCGTGGAAACGTGAACCCTGGATCGAACTCCCCACCGAGTCCCTCACACGCATTGCGCGTCCGCTCCGCACGTGCTCCAAGTGGGCCCCACCATCACATGGAACAAGCCGGCTGGGCCTTCAACCCATCATTGCGTGCGCCACCCGTCCCTTTCACAGCGCCGGCCCCCGCCTCCAACTCCCATCACACTGCTGGCCGCCCCTCGCCGGGTCAACCGGGGCCTCCTCGGCCGTACACGTGCCCCCGCCTTGCCAGGTCCCCCTGCTCCCCTATTTTATTAATTATTATTACACCTCCCCCCCCCCTTTTTTACCCTGCCCTCGCTCCTAAGGACCCAACGGAAACCATGATTCTATTTAGGTGACGTGTTGACCGTAGAGCGGTCTGCTTTGCTGTTTGAGACGAAACAGCGAAAGGTTTGGCACTGGAAGCGGCGAAAGGTGACATAAAAGAAATGACTCGCCGTAAAAGGTGGCTCTCTCCCACAACTGTCCCCCGTGTTTCCCACCCGGCTCGGGCGCTTCGCGTTCAAGTACTATCGTACCTCACGGTCCTACCTCTCGTGCCTTCCCGGTTCAGTTCGGCCGAACCGGTCCGATCGCCTTCCCACTCCCGGGTTGATGCTTGCTTTCCATCAATGGACATTTGATTTGACAAGTCTCGGATGGGCAAGTTTCGTCCTTTTTGACTGCGACGCTGTGAAACATCTGGTTCGGGGAGAGCAACGATGTCCCGTCGCCTGCTATGTCCGGCGAGCTCATGCTTGCATCGGCTCGTGCGATTGCCGTAGTAAGCTTCGGACCCCATTTCCTTTCCTACCCTCACTTCTGCCCTTTTTTTACACTTTCATCACCGTCTTTTTTTTTCCGTCTCTCTAGCCGCTACAATGAAAGGTAAAACGAGCGATGGCATATTCGTAGCTTCTGTTGTTTCCATGGGCATCTGACACTCTGACAGAGACGCCACATTTATTAGGCTCCCCATCAGCGTCGGCCCATCCCACCTTACCCCTTCGTTTATTTTAAGTCGTCTTCTTTATCGGACTGGTCCAGGTCTTAACTCCGCCCGTAGTTTTTTTCGTCTCCGCCTCGCTTTTTTTTAGAGGAACGCCTCCACCACCATCCCTTATCTCCGATCTATACCGCCCTCCCTCTTAAACGCCGGGATCCGTTGCTTCTGTCTTCAGATTTAGAGCTTTCTCATCTCTCCTCCTGCCGAAATCAATTTTGGAGGATTTCGGGACAGCTCCTCTTGTCTCCTGCTCTTGGATGTGGGTTTTGGGAGATTTTTAGGGTTTGAAGTAGCGATCGATTAAGGTCCTCTTTTTGGTCTAGAAGAGCGATGACGTCTGGGACGAGGCTTCCGACATGGAAGGAGAGGGAGAACAACAAGCGGAGGGAGAGGAGGCGCCGGGCGATCGCCGCGAAGATCTACACGGGGCTCCGGATGTACGGCAACTATAAGCTGCCGAAGCACTGCGACAACAACGAGGTCCTCAAGGCCCTCTGCAACGAGGCCGGCTGGATCGTCGAGCCCGACGGCACCACCTACCGCAAGGTATCCTTACCACCCCCTCCCCCTTCTTCCCTTGCTTTCCTTGTTTGTGCTTTTTTTTCTTCTCTTTCCTTTTTTTTTTCGTGGTTAAACTCGAAAAGAAAAATAGAAATAATAAAGGCGCATGGTAGCCACGAATTCCATAAAGCCATTAATATGCACCGGAGCCCGGAGGTGAAGCATGTAACCGCATTGCTCCTGCCCTGCTAAAAGGCACCTTTTTTTTTAAAAAAAAAAGAGAGAATTTTCGCCGACCGGCGCATGTTAGCGTCACTGACAGCATGCGCACGTCGGCCTCCGGGTAGAAGCCCGCGGATTGCGGGGCCGGTGTTGGGTGTCTTTTTGTCTGAAATGAACGGCCGTGATTGCTTGGGCTGGTTCTTCAGACGGTCGTGTGTGCACGTTCGTCATTTTTTTCTTCCTTTTCTTTCCCCCTAAATCCAATATTTTATCCGGAATATTCTGGATGCCGTGCCGCCTGCAGACGCGGTGACCGGACCCCTCTGCGCTGTGATTTTCTTGTGCTTTTTACACCGATTCCCTCCACGGTGGCCTTCCATTTGTTGTTCCATGGGGACAGTTTGGTAATTTTAACACTGATGTAACTGCTGGCCTCGTTGAGCTGCCTCCCTGGTGTCACGCGACCCACGCGTTCCCGCCGGTGCGCGATATGATTGGCTCTGGCTTCGGACTTTGACGAGACTGCCGTCCTTCTCGATGGCGCCGGCCGTTTGTCAATTTATAGTTCCGTTTTGGAATGCGAATGATTCGCGTCAAACCGATGGGCTGGACCGGACCGGCGTTGGGGCTCGCTTTCTGAACGGTTTTAGATTCTCCCACGCGGGATTCTAGAGAAGGAAGACAGGACCTGGGACTTTTGATTGGACCTGGCCTTTCTTTGAGGGTTCTCTGTGGTATGAACTGGTCTCCATTCTTTGAACCGTTCGGAAAGTGAAAGGAGGGTTGGGTGGGCACGCGAAAGCACCGGTATGGAAAGTATAATTTAAGAGTAGAGAGTGGAGCCAGTGCTGCTAAAAGTTTGTTTAGTTTGTTGCGTTTTTCCTTAGCCCACCTTCTTTCTTGGTTAGGTTTTTCTTGGGGGAAAAAGGACTTAGATATGAATAAATACTTGGTGAAAATGGATTCAATTTGGTTTCACCAAAATGGGGAAATTAATTGGAATCATTTGGATAGCATCGTTGGTGCATTTAGGAGTAGAACATGATTTATGAATTGTATTTTTGTATAATTTAGAGGAGAAATCAGGGGTGTTGGTGTGGTGAACTGGAGGATGTCAGATTTTTTTGTTGTAGAGGTCTTGACTCTTGGCACTGTGTAGCTCGGTCAATGTTTGTGAGATAGACGCAACGTTGGAGTTGGGATATACATTTTTCTCCCAATCTCGTATTCAAATTCCCCTCATCTTCCCTCTTTATCTTCTAAAAGAGTAGAGGAATATGACCTCTCCTTTGTTATCATACATCTTATTGATGTACCTTGCATTTTTTTAATATGCTTCCATATGGGGATTACTTATCCATGAAATACAAGCAGAGTTTTGCACGTTTGAATAGGACTCTAGGCGTCCACAAAGTAGTCAATACTCCAGCCTCTAAAAGGTTATCTATATGTTAACAAATAAAAAATAGTCCAATATCGCGGTGTTTTTTTTTTTAAAAAAAAAACAATCACATTTTGATATGTACGTTTGTGAAAAAAGAAAGCTGTCTCAGTCTTACATTTGACTGACCGTAAGTGATGGAACATTGTTTGCTCATGGTGATATATTTTCTAACTAGACAACGCAAAAAGTCAAGCGAAGTAAATGAATTTCATGGATAAGACACTCATTTTGTACTATTAATATGCCATACAGTGTTGCAACATGTCATGTCACAGTTTGTAGGAGTGTCGGCACCTTAAAATTCTTAAAAACTCAAGCATGTAACATTGCCACCTTTGTTTTTTTCCTTCTGGGAGGGAGAGGGGGTTGCGATCTTTTTCATAGGAACAATTAGAACATGATTTTTTTTTTTAATGTTTTAGGTGCATAAATTTTGTTCTAGGTAAACTGTAATCGTTAATTCAAAGAAGTACTTTTGCCTTTGCCAAAGAAAGAAACAACTGAATTCAAAACCACCTCTCTCTCTCAATCTAGTTCTCGAACAAGCATGCATGCACTAACATTCTGGGTGCAGAGTATTCTATTTTTAACTGTCTATTTATTGTCGTGGTTGTAAATTGCACAACATAGATATCTGGTGAAATGATTGATCATAAATTTTCACCCATTGGAGACATCCATAATTTCACATATTGCTTTTATGTATCAATTCCTCGTGTAGAAATGCAACCTGATCAATGCATGGACTCATAAAGATGTTCAGGTTGTCATTGAAATAAATTTTTTCCCAAGCTTGCTGCCATTCTACAACTGTATGTATCCTTCTAGCAGTTAAATTCGAGTTTTTCACTAAAATTGTTTGCATATTTTTCTGCTTGGAAGGCATATAAACTGCCTTAATAACTAATAAACAACATATGTATTTTTTGACAGGGATGCAAGCGACCACCAGCAGAGCGCATGGATGTAGGAGGGTGCTCTGTTTCTCCAAGCCCATGCGCCTCGTATAACCCTAGCCCTGCCTCATCATCTTTCCCGAGCCCTGCATCCTCATCCTACATAACAAATGCCAACAATGCTGTTAATGTTGCTGATGGCAACTTCCCACAGCACCATCTCTATATGCATGGTGGTTCCATCAGTGCTCCAGTGACCCCTCCTTTGAGTTCTCCGACTGCTCGTACGCCTCGCATTAAGACTGACTGGGATGATTCAGCTGCCCAGCCACCTTGGGCCAGTGCAAGTTACATGTTCATACCAAATTCCACTCCACCAAGCCCTGGCCGTCAGGTTATTCCTGATCCTGCATGGCTTGCGGGAATCCACCTTCCAACTGGAGGTCCATCGTCGCCCACTTTCAGCCTTGTCTCATCAAATCCATTCGGCTTCTTCAAGGAGGTGATAGCAGGTGGGGGATCTTCAAGAATGTTGACACCAGGGCAGAGCGGCACATGTTCCCCAGTCATGCCAGGTGGGGCTGGCCATGTAGATGTTCAGATGTCGGATGGCATGTCCGATGAGTTTGCATTTGGCAGCAGCAGCAACGGCAATCATCCACCACCAGGATTGGTGAAGGCATGGGAGGGAGAGAGGATCCATGAGGAGTGTGGATCAGATGAGCTGGAGCTCACTCTTGGGAGCTCGAGGACCAGAGCTGATGCCTGATCAGCATCATGGAGAAGCATCATCTTAATAGGTTCTTTACTTCTTGTTTTTACTTTTTAGTTTATCATGATGTTTATAGAGAGATAGAGAGGGATCGAGAGACCTGCCCATGGTTTCTTGCACATAGCCTCCATCCTCTTTTAGGTAACTGAGATTTTATTTGTTGTGGTGAGTGTTGAAACTAGGAAACCCTTTGGAAAATATTGTGGCAAGATTATTGAAAGGGCGTCTTGAGAATGCCAGATGAAAAATGAAGGGTTAAGAAAAAAAAAAAAATTGATGTGAGAGTCTGCAATTATTGTTGCATCCTTTTTTTTTTCCCCCTTCATATCATTATATTTTAGTTAATGGCCCGGGATGCATCGTTTGCGTTCATTGTCAGATGAACATGCATGGATTTTATTCCTGTTATCTCCTGCTGATAAAGGCAGTTAAAACAAACAGGTATGATATGCAGTGGGGTTCGTTTCTGTGTTAATGAGCATGGATGCACTGATCAGAGAACTAAATTTGATGTTGTGGGAGGTGTTATCTACTAAATTTGATCAGAGGATGGAGGACCGAATTTTCCGATTTTACTGACCGCCGCAAATCTCTACTAAGTAAAGCAGGTAGGAAAGATGTATTGCAGCCTGCTCCTATTTGGTCTGGAACAATGAGGAGAGAGCATAAACTTCATGGCCAATGGCTGGGCTATCATCCTCCAAAGAAGTATAAGCTCAAGAATTTGGAAGTCAGCTGTGCAGGGACTCGCTTACATGCAGAATTTAAGTGGTCCGTTGGGAATGGAGAAGCTATTAATATCTTTACGGAACCTTGGTTCGATATCGTACCTCGGACAATCTGCCTTTTTTTCTGGAATGCCTGTTCCTATTAACACGGAGACCTTGGATGAGTTAAATTTGGTGAAGCATCTCTTTCTTAGGTCTGGTGAATGGAATCATGGACTACTTTCACAATGTTTCCCTCCACAAGTATTTGTGAAAATTAGTGAACTCCCTCAGGCTGTTATACAGCAATAAGATATTAAAGGATGGGCGATGGATTTAGGAACAAAATTAATGTTAAGGAGTCTTCAGATCTCTGAAGCCATCAATTCAAGATGAAAGTATATATTTGTTTGGATTTGGAAGCTTAAGTACATACAAGAATCAAACTGTTCGCCTGGAGATTAAATTGGAGACAAATTCCTTGTGCTTCAGTTCTTTATGGTGAAGGCTTAGCACTTCGGCTTGTTTCTTGCTCCACTTTAAATCAGGCACAATTTGACCATGTCCTGTTTTCTTGCTCTACTTTGATGGAGGTATGGAATATCTTTACTCAGATGACAGGAATTGGCTCTCCTATCAGCTGCTTTGAAGGAAATTCTGAGTCACTTAGCACCAAATAGGAAGGGAGCATACATGAAATCTCTTAAACGGAAATCTGAATGTGCCTGACAGGATTCTTCAAAACACTTCAGCAGTGTTGGTTCAGAAGATGATCAAATACAGCAGGGTCCCTAAAAGATTTTAACGTGCCACTAGCTGAACTTACTGCAGCAAATGAAGGTCTTAAGGAAGCTGAGATGCTTGAGCTGTCGTTTCTTGGATTAATTCAGGCTCAAGCAGAATATGCCACCCTACACTTGGAGAGCTTAAGGCTTATACCCGGTCACTTCAAAGTCTCAGGTGCTTCCACATTTTCTGCGAGTCCAACCAGGCGGCTATCTTGCTTGTTCTGGAACTCTTACAGGGAACTCATGTTTGGTTTTCGCGTTTTCCTTATCAGCTTTCTCTTCTTACCTCTGCTGATGCTCAAGATGTTCCTTTGTTTTGGCGTTCCTACCCATTTATCACTACCAAAAAAAAAAAACTGATAAGCTGCACTCCGATGCACGGTGGCACATCAGTTATCATCATGAAATTCTGCTAATCTATAGGGAAAGCTACATATATTCTGCAGGGTAAGATACATGAAGGGAAGCTGAATTTGAAGCTTCATAGTGGAAAAACTTTGGAACCTCGGGAGCTCGAGTGACTCGCACTGCTTCTATAAGAAAGCATTTCTTTATTGCTCAAGTGAAAACAGGTTATAAGAGGGTGATGAACAGCCCCAGGTGAGGACACGTTACTACGGATATAGAGTGATTTCTGCATCATCCATCCCCCAAACAAGTAGAACTAAAGTGGATAAAGAATAAAGGTTCCAGAGCCCCTCTGAAGGCATGAGTACTGTAAAAACCTTTCAGTGTTTAAAAGCCATCTCAGTGAACATGCTTACTGAGATTATTCGTCCTTGTTTGACACTAGTGGCGCAGGCCCCAGCACCATTACGAGTTTCTAATTTGGATCACATTTTCTATCTGAACTCCATCCGTGCAGAGCATCTTCAAAACTGAATTGATCTTGAATGACAATCCATGCTCTTGCATGCTCTCATTGGTCCCCACTTTTTTTTGGCCAAGTTGCTACATTCAGACTCTTCCATTGTATTTCTTAAGATTCATGAGAGAACAAAAAGGAAAAGAAAAAAAAAAAAACTTGTTGAAGTCATGCATGTATCCAGTACGAGGTTGAAAAGCATCGAATTATCATTATTTGTGCAAGGAGCAATTGAACTAATTGAATTTTCTCGCCATATATTGAAACTAATGCAGCTGAATTCTGTGTTCATCAGATACATGATGGTTCCGTGTATTTTACCTGAGTACCACAAATTTATCCACATATATAAATGAATGAACATTTTAGAGCAGTCCAACTGTACAATTGTTTGTTGCTATGAGCAGTACATAAAGCCAATGGACCTCAGATAGAAAGCATGCAGCAAAAACCCAGTACACAACTCTGAGAACCAGAAGTAATCATCAATTGGAAGCATAAAACTATGCTCAAGTCAATTCTTGGATCCTTATTTCTCCAGCTTCTGGTATAGATCAGATAGAGCACGATAGAGAAGAGCTGCTGCAGGTGGCCTTGGCATAGATCCAAGAAGGATATCTGATGCCTTGACTGAACCACCATAAAAACGGGAATTTTCAGAAGTTCGTGTAGTGACTATGTTTCCATTGAGCGCACAACCTACAAATGCACCTGCAATACATTTATCTTGAAGGTCATGCAAGGAAAAGCCAGAATATCAACAATTATAATAAAGTGGCAGAGGTGGTGCCGGTGATGGTACTGCATGCTTGGCAGTATGAGATGCCATATCTTATTACCACCAAAAGTACAAACCAAATGCAATTCTCATAAAAGGGTAACGAATAAAGTGGCATTTGTTTGTGTAACTTTACAAGTGTCCTTTTTGATGAGAAAAAAAGAGCCAGATTAACAGTAGAATGCTTGTAATTTGCAGGTTAGTGGCATCTGCTGAGGGAACACCAAGCTATCTAGCAATATGATCATGGTTTAAAGCTTCATCCATAACTCCACAACCAAAACTGGAACTTTTTGGTTTCCTTATTGACTCAAAGGCCGATGTTGGAGTTTTGGCACAAACTTGTTTTCAAGCTAAAATTATTAGGCATATGATGCCTTTGCTTCGAAGAAAAATTTTCTCAAGACTAAGATTGAATATTGCTAGTTTTTCAAATATTTAAATGCATTGGGATGTTGGGATCCAAAAAACCTAGATAAGTGAACTTCCTGCCATAGACTTTAGCCATCTACGGCTTAAACCACATAGACCTTTAAATTCTTATTTGTTAACTTCTTGTCAAACAATGCAACACTAAAATTAAACATGAATATTGATTTATTTTCTGAATATGTACATACATGCGTACACATACATCTCATATAGACATACAATACCATAATACTCAATGGCCCTGAACAATACAATATACTTTGAAATGTAACCTATTTTGAAATGAGGCTCTTGCCACTACAGAGTCTAAGGAGGCTCAGATGTACACAGCTTTATCCTCGCATACAGAGAGATCGTTTCTATGTTTCAGACTCATGACAACCATGCCACAATGGAGCAATCTTACCATTTCACCAAGGCCCACCCTCACCGATTTTGTTTCCTAAACTCATCTATATTTTATCCTTCATTTTCCAAGCTTCTTTCATATATTTGTCATTTTCTTTTTGGCTGAAACTAGATGTAAGCTACCAAACCATCAAAAGGGGTTAACAGTCAAGAAGAGGGTGTAAGACAGAGTAAGACAAAGAGAGTGAGGGAGAGCAGAGTGAACAGCTGGACCAATTGGAAGCTGCAGCAACAATGGGTTGCCAAACTGGGTTTGTCTGTACAAGGGTTGCTTTTTTTCTTTTCTTTTTTTTTTTTTTTTTGGGGGC
>JAOXJJ010001100.1:15843530-15857142 GCA_025769935.1 Phoenix roebelenii
CGAAACATACTTATGGGCTGATCAAACGGAGCTGGCCTGATTTGGTTTTAGGCTTAAAAGGCCTGAGTATTACAATAATCCTAATAAACCATAAACTTCATGAAACAGTCACCATAAAAGTTGAAGATATAGTATTTTATGCCAGAATTATATCCTCTTTGTTATTAAATTACAATAGTTTCTTATTTTTTTGGATGGTTTATAAGTTGTTTAATATTTCTTTTAAATACTTAAAAAATAGTCCTTCAACGCATTTCCAAGAAGAAAACAATTAGAAACAAACAAAGCATAAATATTTCTCAACAATTAAACGTGTAGTTTAAGTTACTGATAAAAATTGTTCTTTTGGGGCAACTATTAATAAGAATCATAAGAGTGGTTTTGTATGAGTTATGACTAATGTAAAGATCGAGTAGCGATACTACATTAGAATTATCATCAGTTTTAGAATTTTAAAGATTAATAGTATGGAAGATGATCCAGTTCTATGTAAAGATCAAAATTTCATAGTGTTCTGATAATAAACAATTATATGATACATTACTTTTGGCTTATCCTTCATCTTGTTGGGTTGTGCTAGTTTGTAATTGTAGACTGTGAGAGTGATCATCGATAATTTTACTCACGAGAAGTAACTATCGTTGCATAGATGGAAACATTATTTCTCCAACCACCAACAACATCCAATAATGGTATTATTGCATGCAGGGGAAACTGAAACACAAGTTTATCAACTTATCTGGCTGTCAGAGAGGAAATAAAGCAGTCTGAACTTGTCAGTTGCAGCCTGTCTGATATGGATGGATTGCAATAAAGAAGAGAATCATGAATACTTTATTCAGTCCTATTCCGATGGATGATATGTTGTGGCATGATAATAAAGGCTTCTCTACTTTCTTACCTGTTTGATTCTCCTTCTTGGAAAAATTTGAGCCAATACCGGTGACAGATTACTATGACATGAAAGGTCCAAAGGATGCCAAGGTCTCTCCATTTCTTATGCTGCGCAAAATGAGTAAATAACGCGCCTAATTTTTAGGCGACTCATCGAACAAGCTGTAGGTATTTCGAGATCAAAGCAATCAAATCATCCAGAAAAATGAAACTAAAGCTGGTATGTAAAACCCGAATGAAGTTTTAAAACATTCATCGAGCATATTTCTTCCAGATAGCTGGACACGAGCTTTAAACTTAAAATTAGATCTCAAATTCCCGGTAACTTTGGACAGATTGTGGGACCCGATCAGGAACAAGAGTCGGACACTTTGCACCCAACATTTCACCAAATCGGTTTGGCCAAGAGGTGTATAAAATGGTGGTGAATGACCAAAGAACAGTCAATACAAATGTCACGAACGGGCCTATCAGGCAACTTAAATTTCAGAATTGAAAGAATTAAACTTTGATAACAATAAAATTTACGATGTCAGAGAATCTAAGATGCAACTACTTTTCCTCACTGCCATCACAAAGAATCCATAGCCCTGCATCAGCATTCCACCTCAGATGGAGCAAGACATTCAGGAGGATCCTGAAGACCGCTACGATCTCCTCTTTTCTGGAGGAAATTCTTGGCTTCCAGCTACTCCAAGAACCCCTTTTCGATGATAACTCGGTGCCCGCTATCTTGAAGTCAATCAATCCGTAAATATCATGAAGCAGAAGTGAAGAAGACCCAACTCAAATCTGGGATTTCTGATTCCCACTATCTGAGAGATAGTGTAAGATGGCATCCCGCGTATCCTCGAAAACAGGAGCGACCTCCAAGAACTTCATCACCTTCCGAAGCTCCCTATCCCCAAGATCATTGATGAAGGGGGCCACCGGGACTGCATTCTCCGGGTGGAACGCATAGGCATTCGGGTTATCGTCCACAATGACCACCCGATCCAAATCTCTCCCCATCACCGACAGATCCTTCACAAACTTCCCCTCCATTTCCTTGCAGGAATCCCTGTACAGGCGGTGGGATATGATCTGCCCTCCGGGGTCGAGGTGGTCGAGCACGAGGGAGGCGTACTCCCTGAGCCCCGCGGTGAAAACGACGACCTCGAAGGCCTTGGCGGCCTCTTCGAGCAGCTCGTCAACCCCCGGGCGCTTCAAAACGTAGAAGGTGAGGACCTGGCCATCGATTACGGGGTGGACGGTGAAGTCGTACCTCTCGGGAGGGGGGTCGGTCTTGGCATGGACCAGGGTCTCGTCGAGGTCAAGAATGACCGTCTTTCTTCCCGGGCAGGAGGGCGGGGGAAGGGGTATAGGGGCGGCAGGAGGTGTCCGGTCGTCGTGGGGGACGGTCTTTAGGCGGCGGAAGCCGTGCTTGCGGGCTTTGGGGGTTCCAAGGATGCCCAAGCAGGAGAAGATCTTGATGAGGCGGCGGCGGCAGGAGCGGAGGGAGCGGTCGATCGACGCGGCCACGGCCGAGGGGGTGGCGATGAGGGACTTCAGGGGGGAGGGCTTCTTGCGGCGGCGGCGGCGGCGGGCGGATTTGGGGGTGGTGGACTCGGAGAATTTCGTGGGGGTTTTGGAGACCATTCTCGAAACTTGTTCTTCTTCGAGGGAGAAATGGGGTGCCCGGGGGGAGGAGGAGATTGGCACTATTACTCGTTTTGAGGGGAGATGGACGCAACGGTCATGGAAGGTTCGGAAATTTGAATTTCGCTTGGTTGCAACGGTCGGGAGAAAACACGCCTCCCATTTTATCGCATTTCTGGAAATTACTTACTGGCATAAGCTGGCCTCCGGAAATATAGAGAAGAATTGGCCGTTTTGTACATTTGAACGTTGTGATAACCTTCATGTCTGGTGGTCAAAGGTGTCAACTCGTGCCCCTATATGATCCAACGAATCGCAAGTGAATAAGCCACCGGTGCTAGCAAAATTGCACCCTGATACACAATAGCCAATGTGGCACTTTTTCTTCCTTCTTTTGAGGAGAGCCCTGCTAGAAAAGATAATTATGAGTTTGCTTCTCTGGATGTTGATGCCACCCAAGTGTATGATTGATGCTAAAACAATGATTTGTGCAATGGATGCATTAGAAATTATTATTCATTTCATCTCACTATTCATTCATCTCAAGATAATTTTGACAAGTTTGGAAGAAAAAAAAATTATTAGTTCGCGCTAGTCTGCGAACTTGGAAGCTAATCAGCCGAGCATGTCCCATCTATGCTTGATGATAGTCACAATGTTGATTGTTATGTAGGCGCTACCTTTGAATCCCTCCGAGCTCTTCCTGGGTCATGCGCAGATAATATTGTGCTGGATTAGGCTAGTATGGATTAGCATGGCAAATCGGCCCAAGCAAGCCAAGTGTTGAAGCTAGTGATTTGGTTCAAGCAACACGGTTTATTATGGTTCACACTCGGTCCCATGCAATACACAGGCATACACAGTTTGACACAATCAACATAATATGTGGTACGGCAAAGTTTATAAAATTGCACGTTCCTTGGCTTAATTTCGGCCGCGTATGACCAAGATTACGTCGTCTCAACTTTCGTTTTTGTCAATGCTCTTTTATTATTCTTATTTTTTTAAAGAAAAAGTTTTGGATCTAAATCTACCTTTTTCTTTTTGGTAAAAGATCTAATTCTTCTTTATTGCAATTCTCTTTATCCAGATCGAGCTGACAATTTTATCCATTTCACACCATGACGCTGTCTAAAGCATAGATTTGTCACGCCGAGGGGTCACAAGAATCGGAAAGCTCATGCTTTGACTAATCCATGTCCCCATGGCAAAGCGCTGAACATTCCCCTTCTAGAAGAGAGGTGACTTTTTTGCTGTGAATAAAAATATTATGTGATTGAAGTGCTCCATTTACTGCCCGTGTGAGAGGTAAAAATAAAAGTTTTTTTTTTATTTTATAAAGCAGATAGTTTATATGTAACAACTCGAGATCTCATCCAAAATAACTAACCGAAAGATATTATTTGGATTCATTTATCTGATATAAGTACCCAAGATATACCCAACGAATAATCGATATGGGACTAAACATACGCTCGCACGAATCCTTACATACTCTTTCCATTCAAGCCCTGATATCCTCGTTAGGCTAAGGATTCAAATCTAATCACAAACACCACGATCGGTCCGTGGTTAGCCCCAATGGATCCATGCTGCAGTATCCTCAAATCTAAATAGATTATGGGCTGGATCCGCTCTGATATCATTTGTAACAACCTACGACGTTACCTAAAATGACTAAACACACAACCGCACGGATCCTCACATTATATATAGTTTTAACACAAATATATTTTAAAAAATAAAAATAATATAAGAAAGAAAAAAATAACATTATAGCTTTTCTATAAAAAAATTACTAAAACAATCAACTAGTTCGCGCGCGCGCACGTATACACACATATTTTTTAAAAAATAAAAAATAATATAAGAAAGAAAAAAATAACATTATAGCTTTTTTTTAAAAAAAATTACTAAAACAATCAACTAGTTCACGGTATATATATGAGTGATGCAGAAGACAACGTAATCCTTGCGTCAGCCTCAGTAGCAACATGTGAGTGAGAGATAAGGAACAAAAGAGTGAAAGACCGACGAGGGAGCTCATCAAACGGCATTTGGTTGCATGCATCAGAATCCCGTGAAGACACGTGGGAGGTCCCGTCTTTGAAACCTATCACAAAGTGAGTAAAAGAGGAGACAACAGTCCAAAAGAGGAGATAAAAAGGGGTGGCGGTGCGACGAGACAAAGGAGGGTGGCGAGCGTGAATGGTGGGAGAGCATTCGTCAACCATCTCAAATAGTGGGGGTCCTCCAATTGGCTAAGTCTCATGGTTGGCTATTCAATAATTAAGTAGGAGAGCACGACGAGAAATATATGATGTGAATGCTAGGAGAAAAGTTGGTGCTATGAGTTAATTACGCAAGAATAATGCTCTGTAATCAGATGCAAGACATGGTTGTCAACTACAATTGACTAGGCCAAAGTTTGACATATACAATTGATGGTTTAAAAGTCCATATATAACAATTTCTCGATGTGGAAATTTATTGGCTTTGCGAGGCATTAGGAATGTAGGTTTGATTCTGCTCGCCGTGTCCGACACCAAAATTATGTTAAGATACATGCATGTTGGTGGACTTGCCAATGAGATTCTTGTGCTACATATAATAATTAGGACAGACAATGCTTTCACTGCATAGTGGAGGCTGGTGGATTAGAGTGGGGGGGATTCAATCAAGTTTGGGCTTATCATGCATTTGAATCAGGGGTTAAGCATGGCATGAAACAAAGGAGGAGGATAAACCAAATTAGAAGACTAGACCCATCAACCTCCAAGGTAAACAATTCGAGATGGTAAAAAATGTGACTTGATGACATCAACTAACCCATTTCTACAGTAAATTTTACGATATAAAGTGTGGCATGGCAAGATCTAACATCCCGCCAGGTCCATCTACGACTAGGGCTGAAGCTTTGACGATGTCACGACTGGTAGGGTCCACTTATCTAGTCACTGCAGGAACTTTAGCATCATCATTCAAGAGGTGAGTTAGGATAGTTTTCAATTTGATAAGACAGGCTTGTTTTTAACTTCAAACCTGGATTGCTTCCGGCCGGAATAAGCTGCATTGATTGGTTTTTTTGTGATGCGATTATATGAAGCAACACATCACGTTGTCACTTCATACCTGATATATAAATATGTATTTAAATGCCGAAAAGTTAGCTGAACCAAAGGTTTAACTCCATGTACCGGTCCAAATTCGAAAACCATTTGGCGATAGAAAAGATAGGAATGTTAATGAGTCAGGTATACAAGAATATTATCCGTACCCAACTCGTACCAACTTCATATCCGTCTTAGATTAGATCAAATAAAACTATAAAAATTAATTTTTTATATACAAATCAAACAAATAAAAATAAAAAAATGTATTTATAAAATATTAAATAAAATAAGAGTCAAAAATATAAAATATAATAAATTAAATTTTCAACAAAAGTAGAAATATTTTTAGTCAAATATTTTTTAAACTAGAAAGCAATCAACTAAAAAAATAAATAATTAGGTATCATGGCATTTAACTTTTAATATATTTAATTTTATCACGAATGGGGCCGTTAAGATAAAGAATGTGATGAAAATTTATATATATTCAGATTCAATTTGGATGGGTTTTACCATTATCTCCGTCCACTTTGGATCCACATAGGTTAGATAAAATCAGTCCCATTAGGCTTGAATGATCAGATGGATACAGAATAGGGTAGAGTAAGTTACCATTCTAGAAATTATAAAAATATAAATAATCTCAAAATGAATTTAATACATACGTATTGTTTTTGTTGCTTGTCCATGATTTATGTACGTTTACCATCAAGTACAACTGCCCCACGGTCACAATTTAAAGCCTATAATTTAGTTAGCTGCCCAACGGGAAATGCGTCGCATCATTAAGATGTCGTATTGTTAGGTTGCGGAAATTAATTCTCCATGGGACGGAAGTCCGTTGATTGCTAAAATGTATGCAAGTGAGGGCATGGGACTATGTATTATGTGCACTTTTTCTTCTCTCTTTTATTATATCATCAGTTCGTAAGCATGCCGTGATTTCGAATAAATAGGAAAATTAATCCAAGCTAGCCCAGCTACCATTCCTTAAAAAAATTTAAAAACAATTTATTACAATGGACCACAATCAGTATAATTAATATTTTATATTTTCACCTTTATATGGCATGACAAACAATGCATTGCCTTTTTTTTAAAAAAAAAAACTGTAATGGAGGAAATGAAATAATTCCCCCAAAATTATTGATGAGAAGTTTATGTACAAAAACAAGTGTATAGGAGAGAGAAGAGGAGGAGAAGTCATTGGAAAGTTAGCAATAAAGGAGAGATGATGGAATTTAGTTTTTGTAACCATCTAGATGATGGATTAGGCGGATGGACTCCAGATGTGTAGAATCCTACACAACACAGTATGAACTGAAGACTATGATACAAATGAGTATGAATTGCTACAAATAACTAGAGGCCAGAGAGTGAATATATATATATATATATATATATATATATCAAGATCCTTATCATTAGCAACACTAGTGCTTGGATTGCTGCATGTATTTGGTCGAGAGTTTGTGTAAGATCCTAGCAATTTACCATTTTTTTATGAATTGATCTACTCTCAACTTAAAAATATTTGTTTTGAATTACATAGACATTCTTTTGCTTAAAAATTAACTATGATGCCACAGGGGCCAAACTTCATGTCAAGAAAGGCAATACTCTTGTAGAATGCCATGTGGCATAAGGAGATTAGTTCGCCCGATTGTTGTATGAAGCATCAAATCTTCTTGTGCGACATGGTAGCACAACTTTTATTTGGTATCAGGTTTGGACCCTAAAGCATTTTTAAGTATTACAAACAAACTAAATATATAAAGTTCAAGAAAAAATTTAAACGGTATATCTATCTATCTATCTATCTATATATATATATATATATATATATATATTAAGACATATGCATTTTTTCCCGAATGACGATAAAAGAGCTATCAAAATTGTTGAAGATGAACCATCTAAAGGTGATTCAAACCTCCCTATGCTAAGTAGAGGCCCGCAGTATTGAGAAAACCCCCAGTTTACTATATTAATTGAAAGACTGCTATTGAGATAAAATTATATGTCAAGATTGAGGGATAGAGAAATCTAGAAGTATTGAAATATCACAAAACATTTGTCACCATATTATAATCAATATATTCGAAGTGTAAGCCAAGATAATAAAATTGAGATTAACCACCATTTTCAGATAATCATATTAACATATTTAAATATCCATTATCATTATATAGCATTCTTGATACGACCTGGACTTGATGTCGACTAAAAATGCGGCTGCCAGCTTGGCGAATCAATGTTTGAGCAACACAGTGCATGCAATCAACGGTCGAGCGAATCTCCGAAGGAATAGTGGGGCAGTTACAATTTAGTGCAAAATCAAGGTATCGGATAAAAAAAGGTATCAACGCCTAAGGCAGCAGATAAAGAAGAGGGTGAGAATCATGCAATCAAATCACAATGGACTTCACCCTCTTCTCTGTATAAATTAGACCAAAAATCCCTAAGTAAGAGGACTTTCATCTCGCTTTTAGCTTATTGCTCGTACTCTCAAATTTCTTCTCTTTGACTAAAACACCACTTGACCTAAGCAGAGGGATCCCAATTGAATATGTTCCGACAATCCCTGATTGATTTTTTTTATTTACGGGTCGGATCCCAAACTACTTGGACCAATTCCGTCTGAGCCGATCAATCACCTATCGCCAAATTACCTAACTCCGTCTGATCAGATTTTAGGCAGAAACAAGACGAGGGCTTATAATTTATTATATTCTGTATTTGTAGCTTTCATGAGTGTCCCCACCTCCTCCCAAACACTGTTTCCAGGACAGCAAGGTAAATAAAAATCACCTTGTAGAAATTTGACATTTTGTTTAAACGCATTGAAGGGGGGCGGGTCGATGGGCCAGCTTTTAATGCTCTCATCCTTCCCCATCCTGGTTTTTTCCGCCTATGTCCGAAGCAAGAGTAAGGCCTTCACACCATCCAAACCATTCCCCGGTTAAACCTCTTTCCCATCATTCCTTAACTCCACCTCTCATACCCGTGACTTCGGCCAAGAATACGAGTTATAGCGGTCAACTAGGTTTTCTCCTACTCCCACCTTTCCAGGCCTCCAACTGACGATAAATAGAAGCCCAAGTCGAAGGTTTCTCCCTTGTCCTTGGAGTTGCTCTCAGTGCCTCTCTTGGGGTTGGGGTGAGAGAGAGAGAGAGAGAGAGAGAGAGAGAGAGAGATGGGAGGGAGTGGAGAGAATTCGACTGCTGATGGGATGCAGGGGAGATCTATGGAGGAGGGAAACACTGGGTTTCCGAGAGACGAGGAGCGTTCTATTCCACACCCCGGCTGTGGAAATTCTGACGAAGGCTGTGCCTTTGGTCTCTCTGTTCCTTTCTTCCAAAAGGTAAAACTTCCTCCTCCCATATCTTATAATCCCATTCCTTGTTCTTTTTTTCTTATTCTCCTGTCCAAATTTTTCGGAGGTGGATTAAACGAATACTTCAATATAGTTTTTCTATCTTAGCCTGAGTTTGTTCGAGATTTCTATTTCCAATGGATCGAAGTCTGTGTTCGGAATTTTTCGTTTTTCTCCGAGAAAGAATCAAATTTAGTTGCAGTTCTCCAATACATCTATATATATTGTTGCGATTTCTGTCTTTGTTTCAATAAAAATACATCGTGCTTTGAGGGCGTTGGGCAGTTCGACCATTCTTACTTTCAATCTTTGATCAGTTAATTGGATTTGATTCTAAACCCCAACATCATTTTTATTAAACGTAAGAGAAAGCAAGACCCACCAAGATCAATATTCTTTATTTATATACACATATATAAATTGTTACCAATTTGTTAGGTACGACTTTTACTGGCATGTTCTCTCAAAAAGAAGTAAATAAGGGGGTTTCCAAACATATAGATAAAATCCAGTTCCTTTTCTGATGCAAGGGGTTGGCCTTTTAAAGCTGTGGCTGTAAGTAGTTGGCCAACACCCTGATTACGCAATAGAGATGATGACTGCTTTTCTCCTCCCCCACCCCAATTTATCTTCAGATCATGGCTGAAGTGTTTTCGACCTACTTCGTGATATTCGCCGGCTGTGGCTCGGTGACGGTGAATCTAAGCAAGGGCAGTGTTACATTCCCTGGCGTATGCATTGTGTGGGGGCTGGTGGTCATGGTCATGGTGTACTCCGTCGGTCACATCTCCGGAGCTCATTTCAATCCTGCCGTCACCATTGCCTTCGCCACATGCCGGAGGTTTCCATGGAAGCAGGTTCGGAGCTTCATTGCTTCCATGTTCGAGAATTCTATGCTTTCGATACGACCATTGTTATCTCAAGTTCTTGTTTCCACCTATATATAATGTCTACGCAGGTGCCGGTATACGTATCAGCTCAGTTGTTGGGAGCCATCCTTGCTAGTGGTACGCTGCGGCTGCTGTTTGGAGGGAAACATGAGCTCTTTGCAGGAACAATTCCGACTGGCTCGGATGTGCAGTCCCTCGTGCTCGAGTTCATCATCTCCTTCTTGCTCATGTTTGTGATATCTGGTGTGGCCACCGACAATAGAGCGGTAAGTGTTAAAAAGACTGATAGAATGAGATAGATTTATTTATATATTTTATATTTTTTTTTAATAGGTGAACCCAATATATATGTAAAATTTTTAATAATAGAGTTAAAGAGTGCAGAGACAAGGTTCGAACTCAGAACCTCTACTCTGATACCATATCAAACAAGTAGAATATTTGAGGAAGAAAAGAATTTTTTTTGTTTGTATATTGCACTATATGATTACAAGGCTATATATATACATCAATTGTGGGATAAGGATGAGTTGCAGGATAAGGATGAAATGCAAAACTACTTTGTTTGGAGAAGTTGCATCCAAATTTTTATATGCTCGAAACGTACTCTGGTCCCATTTTGGACCGCACGAGAGTTGATTAAACTTCTTAGCTTTCTCCTGTTCATAATGGCGATCTTATTTTATTTGCCCGTTTCTATTGTCCAGATTGGAGAATTGGCAGGGATAGCAGTTGGAGCTACTGTCCTACTAAATGTGCTTATTGCCGGGTATTCAAACATAACCAGCCATTCAAATCTATAATGAAAAAATTTATCCTTTTTCTCTTTTAACCTTTTTTGGTGCATGATGTAGCATGTTTGAAAACCTTTTCTCTTGTTCGAAAGTTGCACGTATCATGTTTTTTTTCTTCTTTTTTCATGGCAAAGCTATGAAGGAAGCACGAGTATGAATCTAGGATTTTTTTTTTTTTTTTTTTTTTTTTTGGGTGACAGCCCTATATCAGGAGCATCGATGAACCCAGCGAGGAGCCTAGGCCCAGCAATTGTGGCTAACCGGTACCGGGGAATTTGGGTGTACATAGTTGGGCCTATCTGTGGCGCGGTTGCAGGAGCATGGGCCTACAACCTCATCCGCTTCACCAACAAGCCCCTGCGCGAGATCACCAAGAGCACCTCATTCCTCAAAAGCTTCGGCAGGAGCAACTCCAACTAAAACGTCTAGTTCTAGGCAAAGAAATATTACTGTAGCCATTTCCTTTTCCTCCTCCTATCAATGTATACAGAAAGAGTTTCTCTCTGCAATAGCGTGTGATGCAAGTTTCCCCATGATAGGAGACTATTTGTAACTATATATATGCTTTCTTAAATGTCTTTCGCTTTCTATAAATAGAGCTCTGGTCGAATTTGGAGTATCAGGGAATATTTCAAATCAAGGAAAGGTCTTGTTCAACTTAAACAGTTTTTTTATCTATAAAGATGGGAGGAATCCTGTTTAAAACAAGTAAAAATAAGAATAGTGAGGGGGAAAAGAGTTGGGTTGGCAAACCAGAGGGTTGGGTTGGTTTCAACGAAAGGTAAATCAAGGACGGACGACCCAACTTTATTCAATATAATAATAAAGTTGAAGCTAAATTGCTTTTAAGGTTCTTACAAAATCCTTGATTACGTAAAAGTTCTCCGATCACAGCCGTAGAGGTGTAGAACCATGTGACCTCATTATATGAGAAAAATTACTGATGAGTCTCATAGTGAGTTGAAATTGCCGGCCAATTCTCAACTGTATCTAAGGCTGCAAATAGGTCGGGTTGACCCGACCCAACCCATCCCAGTTAGATCCAATTCAGATCCGAATTGAAGGACCCGCGGAGCCAGGTCGGATCCTAAAATAGGACCCGTTCTATTTTCGGATTGGATATGAGTTTACTGAATTCATATATAAAATATTAAAATATTAAAATATTATTATAATAATAATAAGTTGGCCAAAAGTTCGTTCCATTCATAATATTACATTAAATGCCCATTTGACTAATGAGGTAGATAATATTGCATTAAATGCCCATTTCACTTCATGAGATAGATCAGTCAGAGTATTTATGGCTATGGGTAGAGAGAGATATAAAGGCAGGCCTCTCAGAGATAGATAGCGACTAGCTAGCTGACCCAGCCCACCATGCATGGGTGCGTGTTGCAAGAGCCAGCGGCATATTTTTTTCCGCTGGCGTCCGGAGCTCACGATCTTAGCGGCGTCGTTGTTTTCAACCGGATTTCGCATCTCTTCTCCGATCTCCTCAGCCCCAAAGCCACCACCTCCTGATCCCATCCGACAATAGGAGTGGATAATGAGAAAAGAAAAAAAAGAGGAGCGTCCAATATTTTTCTTTTTGTCCTTCTATAAATTAGGACAAGATAGGGCCAGGAATTAGAGGAGGATTGGTGGGTCTCCGCTTGGCGTTGGCCCCGGCGGTGGCCTCTCTTTTCGCCTCGCCCACCGGATCCCTTCACTCCGCTTCGACTGCCAACCGGGCAAACCCAAGTGCATCTTCGAGGACATCAGGCTCCACGCTATGGCCGTCGGTAAGTACAACATCGTCAACCCCGACGACTCCAACCTCCTTCCCAACTCCAGCCCCGGTGGCGGCGGAGGCCGGACCGGGCTTTGGAGAGGGTGGCAAGGAAAATGACTGAGGCGAGGGACTCGACCCGGCTCGAATGACCCGTTGGGTCTGCCGTGGACCCGACCAGATTTTTTATCGGATCGAGTTTGGATCCAAAATTTGGACCCGAATAAGAAACGAATTGGATCGGAGGCACTCAGGACCCGGTCCGACCCGACCCATTTGCACATCTAATTGTATCGTTCATATAAAATCTGCGGCAACTGCCGACTTTATATGGAATGCCTTATATAAAATTTTGTAAAGCTCCTAACAAATTTTTAATTACGTACAAGTTCTAGAGCCTCGAGTACCACATTACATAGCAGCCACCGAAAATTCTGCAGTTACTATTGAGGAAACATTAAGAAAAACATTTGATAAGTCCCCTAATTTTAGCTATTTTTTAACCCCTACCAGCAAGTTCCATTTGAAGCCAGCAAAAATTCAAATTTTAACATGGGATATGTGAAGCCAACACTATTTTAAAATTTCTAAGGATATACCGGCAAAAATATGGATAAACAACTATTGATCTGTATTCGAATATTCGATTTTATTTGTAACTATATTTAATTTTATATGGCACTTATAATTTTTTTAAACAAACAAATAACCATATTAACTTGGTATTAGCTTGATTTATCATCAACTTACTAATATCTTTAATTTTGTAATCATAAAATTTATTTTCTACTTTATATCGGTATTGGTATCTATACTTTCAATATCCAATTTGTATTCATATCCGTTTAAAATAAATAAGCATATAAATTTTTGCATCCGACTAACATCTGTATCCGTACCTATATTCATCAAACAAAATAAATATGGATATGGATATACTAATATCTGATCTGATTTCAACCGTAACACGAAAAAAAATTATCATCTTTAAGCATGAGCCCGCTCTCTTGCGTACGCGGCCATTGGCCTCCAGCACCACGCCACAGAAGGTATGCAATATGAGGATCCGTGCGGGCGTGTGTTTAGTCCCACATCGGTTATTTGCTGGGTAGATCTTGGGTACTTATACAGGATCA
>JAOXJJ010001100.1:15857242-15901936 GCA_025769935.1 Phoenix roebelenii
GTTTAGTCCCACATCGGTTATTTACTGGGTAGATCTTGGGTACTTATACAGGATCAAAGAACCCAAATAATACATTCCAACTAGCCATTTTGGGTGAGATCCTGGGTTGTTGCATGCAAATGCTGAATATATCTATCAAATTCCAAATACCAAATGTATGTGCATGTACGCGCATATATATATATATATATATATATATATATAACAAATGCACGGCAGGAAAAGGAATTCGAAAAGGGTTGAGGAAGAGAGAACAATTTGCATGTGTAACACTGCAAAAACTCTAAATTTTTATTAATATTCATTTTGCTCACATTATCCTGGCCTCTTGGTGACCAAGAACAATTGCTCGGTTATTCAGGCTAAAACATTTTTGAGCTTCAGTCCTGGCATTATTAAGCTACTACAGCGAGAAGGTTTCTTGTTCGCCTCATTAAAGCATTTGCTGTCGGTCTAGGCCAAGTTAGACACCAGATCCTGCCAACTGCCGCCTTGTTGCATTTGAAACTGCCACCTGACCAGGCCTGTCAGCCTCATTTGACGCCAATCGCTCTCCGACAGGTGTATAATGCCGGAGCCATACACCAGTATACACCAAGGTGCGAAGAGGCAAGATATTAGAGACAAAGTGCATTCATTTGATATATCAAAGTAATAAGAACAAGTGCTTATTTGTTTACAGGGTTCCCAGTTTCCCACCAAAGATAGAAGATGAAAACTTTCGGGGAAAGACGCAAACGGATAATGACAAGCATGAGCTTTGGGCTTCTCTCATATTCGAGATAGGCACTGAAAATTGAAGCTTAGCTGGTCCTCCATCACTTCAGCAGGGCAACCAATGTTTTTTTGATAACAACCAGTATAACATCACAATGGCCATTATAATGGTCTCTATGTTATAACATGTTTACAATCAGAAAACCAGCCAAGCATCTTGAATGTCCTAATAACCATGCATAAATTTGTCTTGATTTTCAAGATGGTTTCACTGACAGGTGTTTTTTTGAGAGAGGAGGTCCGTAGATACATAACGAATTTAATTGAAAATTTCAGAAAATTCAAGATGAAGGTAGCAGACGTGAAACTGGTGCATGCCGCATCCATGGTCTTTTTCGAGACAGCGATTAGTGTCATAATTGTTACAACAGTTGCTATTGCTATAACATATATATATATATACAACCAAATAGCATGGTCACCATAACGATATGAAAGTCATCATATGTGCGATATGACTGCAATAAAAGCAGAAACAACCACCAACAGATAGTTTCATTTTCATATAGTAACATGTTGTTGGTCCATTTAATTTAGTGGTTTTCGTGTTATGTGGTCTATGATTAGAACTAATCAGGAAAGGTTAACAAAATATAACATCAAGACCCCCCCAACCCAAATAAATAAATAAATAGATAAGATAAAAATAAAAATAAAACCCCACCACCACGGAGGGAGGGATGAGGTGAGGTGACATGAGACGAAAAGGGACTTAGAGTTGATAACCTTAAAAGAAACAATATAGTTTCACATTATCATTCCAGCAACTATCATATTTGTGCTTTAAGTCAATAATTGCCAGCACTACTATCTTACTGCAGACAGTAAGGAATTTTTTAACATGATAACATGCTAAAATGTTTCCATTTTATTAACTGCACCACCAACATATCAGTTTTCCCTTCCAAAAGGTGGTCAAGATTAGTCCTCCGACTGACCCAAAACAAATGCATTTTCCACTAGTATGAATTAATGCATCTCTCTATAAAGTACCTAGTCTTAAAGAATAAAAAGCTACCTATCTTAATTTGATTCTAGATTTTCTATCAAATAGTTGTCGTCTACAAAACAAATGTAGCAGGCTGCGTCAAATGATGTGCAACACAAATTTCACAAGCAACACTAATTTCGCACCTATCTATTTTCATTTTAAATGAGAAAATGAGAAATCCATCTAATTTGTGATCAATAGTAGCTATTCTTATGAACATCAAGCTTCATTTTGATTATGGTCCCTCTGTTGAAAGCACCATGCCACAGCTCCAGAACTTCCTTCCCTTGGTGTCATCTGATATACATAACAGTCATAAAATTTCATTCTTTTTTTGTATGTACTTCTATGACCACATCTGATACATCTATCAGCTGGTACTATTCTATAAGTTTCAAAAGGTTCTATTTCTGAATCACAAAAAAAATATCTTAAAAGCATTGTCCACCTTCTATTATTCACAAATCCATCAGTAGTTAAAGATGACCCCCTTTCTTAACAGACTTTTACTAATGAAACCTGTGGCGGCTCTTCGGCCCACGTTATAGGCCATGGGGGCTTCCCACACATAAGCTTATGGAGGTTTCTCATGTGGCAGCCCTATAGGCACTATAACGAGGTTAGTCCAAAACATATCTTATTCGTCTGATTTATCTGTTACTCTTGTTAAATTAATTATCACATATACAATAAATTTCTCTCAACTTCAAAGTATCTTTATTTATATAATCATATTCTCAACATCTTATATGTACAATAATCATATAAATATATTTGTACTGAAAATTATATAAAAGCATATCGTCACATGCCAAATCGATACAAATCTCATGATGTAAATTCAGCAATACAAACCAATAAACATATATATATATATATAGTGATTCAAATACAGATATTCTTATCTCTATAGAAGATTGACTAAACACAATGATCACTAACTTGCTTCACAGTCTACGAGCTGGGGTGCAGAGTATTCCGATTAGCACCTTTTTGCGCAAATGACTCTCCCTCTACAGAATCAAACTCAATTATCAAAAGAAAGTCAAACAGTAAACTAGTATCCTAAACCGCCTATTGGCATCTACCAAGAGTCCATCACCTGGTCTCGCGAGTCCCTGTCACCACCTACCTGGGTCAACTAGAGAGAGAAAGACACCAGGAGAGAAAGAGAAAGAAGAAAGAGAGAGAAACTAGAGAGAGGTGAGAGAAAGAGGGAGAGAAGAGAGAGAAACCCTCTCTCTCTCTCCTCTCTTCACGAACGAGGAGGCTCATCCTCCCCTTCTCCTTCCCCCCCTCCCTTTCCCCTGCAAGGCCAAGGGGTGGCAGGGCCACGCAGCCCCGGCCAAACCGACGACCGATGGTGGCAAAGTTCAGGAGAAGAAGACTGAAACAAGGGTACCCTATTTCAGATGCAACTTTGGCGAATGCCGGCTCAAATCGAAACTAACGAAGGCCAAAACATGGCAAGAAGAAGAAAAAGGACTCTTACCTCGGTCCAGCGAAGATTCGGCGATATTTCCGGTGAGGAATCAAAGGAGGAGATTTGAAGAAGCAATTCCCCGTGATTCTACTGGAGAAAATCGGAGGAGGAGGAGGAGAGTTAAATAGGCATAATCCTAGAGTTCGAATCGAACTCGGATTGTCCTAAATAACTCCGATTTCCGCCTGCATCGTGCCACAGGGCATAGGAGTCTTCTTCCCCGCTTGCATCGTGCCACAAAGAATGGTCGGGCTGGGGCCTGGCCTTTTCAAGTCGGCCCACAAGCCCATTGGACTAGGCTGCTAGGGGTCGAGCTAGGCCTGGCCATTCTGAGTCTGCCCACGAGCCCTAAATTTGAGTTGTTACACTCCGGGACCCTGTTTCCTCCGCCTCTCCACGTGGGGGAACCAAAAAATCAATTTCTCCTCATTAAAAGAAGAAAAAGGAGCAAAAGTAGTTGGTAACCTTGATGGATATAAAACTGGGGCAGTCACTTTGTTGACCATATATATTCAATAATGAACAAGCGCAAGACTATTTAGATGGAACAAATTCAATCTCAAAAGGTTATTGGATGCTAGAGATTGTTAGCGTAATATGGCCACTAATTCTTTTTTTCCTTATTTTCCCCTCGTTTCTCTTCGCGGCACCGACTGAGCCAATTGTCATGTAAACTGATTATTCTGTGATATATTAGTTCTTCTGATACTTGTTTAATGGCTATGAAAGGGGATTCTTCTGACTAAAAAAAATCTTTGTCACAGATATAGTGAATGGATAGATGAATGCGAACGTGTCACCAACCTTGAAGATGATGCTGCGTAGTTAGCGAATATGAAATGTGTTAGTGAAGAGGGTAAAAGCTACTCTGACCATAGCATCTGATATTCCTGGAACATTTTAATCAAAAACTTGCAACTCGTTTATTGTGGCTCTTGAAAGTACGAGTACAAGGATATTGCAGTTGTACGAATGAGTGAATTGTTCTCTGGTGCTTGTTTCATAGTGGAATGCCAGGATGCGATATAACTACTGATTGAAGATCTGCTCGGTTTTGGTCTGAGTTGTATGAATGCGTGAAATGTCCTCGGGTGATTGTTTAATAATAGAATGCAAGAATGTGATGCAAGTAACTGCCGATTGAGGGCCTGCTCTGTTGAGATGGCTCATGCACGGTCGCTCCGCGATGTCGAGTGTCCACTGAACATACTGATGATTTTAAGGGTGAAGGATAAACTTTCTTTATGTTGAATTGATCTAGCGTAAGAGAACCATGGGTATGCGTTCCACGCTATCCGGGTCATGTGTTTTGAGGATGCTATCCTAAATTCAGTTGTCGACATGCATCCATCTAGATTCATAAAAGTTAATTAATAATTATCAGGATATGCTTTAGAAGACACGTGTCATTCATCGTAATATAATCGGCATCATATTTTCTTTGCGCTGTTATATATTTTTTTTTAAAAAATAAATTCCGAGAAAAATGTGATGCTGCTACTATCTGTTTTATAAATGAATTGAGATGTATCCTTAATATTTGCACCCCAATAATTATAGCACGGCATACCCTCAATATATATATCAAACCAACTTCACCACGATTCTTGGCAGCGGCGCTCGGCACCGTTGCCGCAGCCCCAGAGATCAGACAAGAGGTCGGCTTTCTTTTTTTTATATATATAAAAAAAAAAACCCTTTGATACATCAATATTTTATGAAAGTTAAAGATTTTTTTTTATTTTTATTTTTATAAATAGGAAAAGGGTGAAACTGATGGTAAATGCAACTTAAATCTTGTCACGAATCGGCACTCGAATCCAATAATGAACCAGCTGAGAAGCATGGCTGGAACATTGTCTGCTCACCTCACAAGCCACTTGCAAGGACGCTCTTAAATAAGCAACAGTAGTACCACATATTCCACCGCTCACCGACGTGCGTATAGCTGAGGTGACTTGAACGCGCTCTGTCCTAGAGATGCAAGCAGCTTGTAGCATTTTTTAACTGAATTTTATGTCCCTGCTCGGTTGCCCACAACGTATTCATATCAAAGGCATTCCTTAAAAAAATAAACCACTAGTTCTCATGTAACAACGTTACTTCTCAATATAAAAGGTACACATATAACCAATCATGTCTTGATACTGATGAGAAATATACAGTATCATTTATTATCTGAAATTGACCCTCCTAGTGTAAATCTTGGCAAAAGTTGTAGCTTTTAAAATACTTTTTTAAATGAATCAACCATCTACACCAATTGCCTACAGGTGAGAAAAAGCTATAAATATTTGGAAAACAAAATAAAAGAAGAAGATCCCTAGATGCCTTGAGTCAAGAGACCATGAAGTTCATACTACAAGGGGTTATCTGTAAGCTGCTTTGTTCCATTGATCAGATGAAGAAGCCATCCTGAGGCTGATAGACCCTTGTTACTTTAATTCTGCAGGAATGACATACCAGATTAGACGGGGGAAAAAAAATCTAAACCAGCTGTTGTTCGGTAATGCTCCTTTGACAAACATTGAACAAAACCCATGCTCTCTAGCAGGACTAGTGCAGATGGACCAGCGGTTGGCTGTAATTTGAAGAGATACATATTTCACAAGTCACACTCACTCCCCTTGGTACCAAATGCAATGAAGTTTACACTTGTATCATCTGATATAGACCACTCTCCGGTCAATGGATTGTAAACGAACCCTGCCATTTCCTGTACCTGACCATAAAAAAGTCCATAAAATTAACAAGCTTCAGGCCCACCTGGAGTATAATACATGCAATAAAATATTGGTGCATTCTTGGCTGATGAAGAGGAGTAAAAAATTACAGAGATCGAAGCCCTTTGCAAGATCAACACTAGTTCCTCGGGAGTGAGAAATCTTGACCACTGATGGGTACCTTTTGGTAGCTGCAAAATACAAGGCAGAGTATGTCGTACAATCAATGGAATATGGGATGATTTTCCACTTTGAATTTAGCTACCATAACCATAATCATAACTATCAAGCTTACTACCAGCTATGTGCCTTCTTATTTAGACTGCTATTTCAAGCTTTCTTGTCTTTTCTCACATTCCATACATGTTAGCTTAGGTCTTTCCCCCCTCATCCAATAGCCCTCTTTTTTTTTTTTTGTCGAACTCTTCCCGAACTGTTCGACAAAGATTAAATTACCCCTTTGTGCAGGAGCCCCTCAGATATTCAGTGGATCAGAATTATAACAAGATGCTTAAATCTGTACAATTATATAAAACAAATCCTCACTAAAATGGACTCGCTCATGGCTCTCCACTACATAAACATGTTCAGAAACTCTATCCAAACATTATACACACCAGAAATCATGCAAGTTAACAGAAATTGCTGACCCTACTCCATTCCTTTCTAATGCATGCTCCAAGCATGGTGCGACTAAAAGGGGTGAGGTGAGATCCTAATTAGTCCCTTCTAAAAATATACAAATACTAGCACACGCACATAATTTTCAGAAGGGTAAATTCTGACAGTATTATGAACCTTAGCTTTCTTCAACATAACTTAATAACTTATTGCACCTTTCTTTCTACAGCATGTGGAGCACCTTTGTTCTACAGCATGTACTTCATGGACTATTACACAATGAATTTCTAGACGGGCTTATTCTGAAAGATTTCTAGTGCAAATTTGCTGTTATTTCTGTTTTATAAGAAGAAAAAGCCGGAAGCTAGGTTCTGTAGCTTCTCCTAAAAGCACTTTTTTGACTTTTCTGCCTGTAGAAGCACTTTTCAGATGATGTTACCAAACACTAATCTTTTTTAGAAAGTGTTTTCTTGCTTTAAAAGTCATAGAAGCCCTTTTTTAATGTCAAACATGTGATCATTCATTTGAACGACACAGACCGGATGCAAAGTGTGGAGAGAACTTTTTGCATGCTTCCGTTTGTGCAAAAATATATCCAGCACACTATAATTAATCCAGACTTTAAAATTCAAACATTTTCCAACATTATGTTCACAACATCTGCACTTCATTCAAAAAACTAATGCGTGAATAACTTGAGCTCCTTAGGATAACACGAGTGGAAATAATGTGCACAGCAAATCTTCACAACAGATATATAAAATTGGGGGAAAATGTCATTTATCTCTCAAATTTGTTGTTTAAGAAAAGTTTAGTAAAATTTAGCAACATTGTCACAGTAGCAACATACCCAGTTGAGAAGGTATTCGGCAGCAATTATGGCAGTAGCATATGATCTCACAGAGCGGTTAATGGTAGAGATCACAGTGGCACCAGCAGGAGCCGTTAATGCTGCCAGGGATTTGCAGAACTCCAAGGGATCTGCAACATGCTCGATTACCTGTTAATCAAAATTTATGTGTAAAACAACCTATATATTATAGATTCATCAAGCATGCAGTTCAGTTTTTTGTCTAAAACATTATCCTCATTTCTGAATCACAGTAGATGACCTATCAAAAAATGATATTTCACAGAAGATATCAGAAGAAAAACAGAAAGTAACTTCATAATGAATTGATATCAACTCTGATCCCAAGATGAAAGAATCAACCAGGCAAGAACCAGGCAAGCCAGCATGTGGCACTATCATTTGGAAGAACCCTTCACTCATTGAAGTCTTCTCTCCTATCAAACCATACTAGAATGCATAGCTGACCGTACAAGAACATTCGTGGCTGGAGCACAACATCGTAGAAGCTGGAATCATCTACTCTGGAATCTCACCCTTGGGCCCACTTCATCTTCAACGCTCTGGCACTGAAGTGACTAAATGAAAGAATTTGCAAGAAGGGGTTTGCTAAAGAGATGTATAATATTTAAAGGGGGGCATAAGGCCCTATTTTGTATCTTACAGTGCTTCAGGATCACCTTGGAGCACCAGAATTCTATTGGTGACGAACTATGCTTTCGGCCCAAAAAGCACTAGAGCATCGTCAAAAGAGATAAAGGATAAGGTGGCACAAGAGGCCTCAGCTTATCAGCTGTCTCTCTGAATCCAACCAATGCCTCCCAGCCCCCACACCCACTGTCCTGCATGATACTTTATTTCCTTTAAGAGGTTCTGCTACATAGGTGTGCCACCTACCAAGCATGTAGATCACCCTGTTATTTTCTTCTCATCCCTCAATTAGGGGGACACTTAGAAAATATTTGTCATGTCTGTTTTCCAGATCTTGCTAATAACACTTAAACATGAGCCAATATGTGTCTCCTCAATCAGGTCAGTGTGGGTGTCCATGGGATTGGACAATGGTATATTCTATAATCAATGCATTAGATCAGCTTTCCTTTGGAAATAAGTTTTGACACATAGTACAAGGCTCCTGTAAGAGACCTCTCTGCTTGTTACTTCTCATCTATAAACTAAGCAAGGTTTGCATTTAGGCACTCTCTCTCTCCGTGGTGAGATTCTGATTTCAACATCAACATGCAGTGAGGTCATTCAAGGCAAATTTATCTACCACCTTGTAATTGCCTGATATAATTTTTGCAGTGCCAAAAATCAGAATTGAGGGCAAAACTAAAAAATTCCGGAGCTTATTTGCTCTTCCTCAGTACTAATCTGAATCCATTTTCAATATAGGCAAAACAATGAAGACGATTATGTCGCTTATCTATGCCCCCTCATGACACAGCCATACATCAGCAAACATTTATTTGAGTCCAAATTTGAGCAAACAAAAATAATTAAGTTCCATAAACATTATTGATTTACAAAAATTATGAAAATGAAATTTGTTTCAGAAGCATGGTACCCCAAGGTATCAATATAAGATTGCATATAAAGGTTTCTTGTTTTGACTTCCTATAATTTTTTGTGCATTTATATACCATTAGCGTGTGTTTACAAGAAAGTTCTATTAACGGATTTCAATCCTATGCCCTGACTTATAATGTGTCCTCTAGACTAAAGCAATTCCTTCTATCTAACTTTCCTTCTTTCCTACCTTAGAGACTTTCCAAGCCTAGAGAAGCTTGAAGAGTGGCTCCCTAGTTGAATAAACATATATCATGTAACTAGTATGGCAAGCATCCAACCCACGGGTTGGTCTTCTAAGTTTATAATAGGCCCACCTGTTGCCAAAGTTTCATTAATCAGGACCATGGCAACAGTTTAGGGTTTCATGTTAGATTCATAGCTCACAATGGAACATTCTCAAACTTTATGGATCAAACCTTGATCCACAAAGCTGACCTAACATAGACAAGACTCGTTGGACAAGCTTGATATAGGCAAAGCATTATATGTAATGGGATACATGGTACATGTGCATTTGAAAGAAATAACCAAGGATTAAGGAACCGCTCAGTTCGTTACAGCGTACCCCTTGGTTCATACATAACCAAGCCCCTCTTAGTACAATGAGGCCTGATACAGGCATCAACCACCTGAACCACACCTAAACCACTCAAACCGACCTGGATTGAGTGGTTCAGGTGCATATTGAGGTTGATTTTTCCTTGATTATACTCAAATTGCTCTCAAGGAGAGCAGCACACTTAGGTGCCATTTAGGATTTGTCTTTTTTACCGTGTTTCTTACTCATTGTCCACTATTTGAAGGTGGAAACAAGGGGAGGAAGGTAAATGTCAATACATTGATTATAAAGACTTTGAAACGGTCTTAAATCCATTGAAATGCTCAATTAGTCAAACATTTAAAATCAAGAATCAAATCAAAGATATTATTACTGTTAGTTGAATGATATTGTAGTAATAGTACAAGTTTTCTTGAAGATTAAGAAAAAGGAAAAAATCTAGAAATTAAATTAATATTATAAAGAATCTTGAAATCAATTTGTTGCCAAGAGTTGGGGGGAGAGAGAGATAAAACCGAGACCTAGAAGGCAAGATTCAATATCACAGAGAATGAGACTGGTAAAGAATGTCACAAATCAGTAAGGTTCGCATATCACAAATCAGTAAGGTTTGCATATTCCAACAATGAGTTCAGCACATGTAGAAAGATAAAAAACCCTTAAACAAGTGATGTGTTAAAGTTTCAGTTCCTAGTATAATTTCAGAATAAAAGAATTTATTCACACATTGAAACAAGATAGACATCTCCAATCATTGACTAAAGCATGATACAAGTAACATCTTCCATGATTGGATAAAAGCAAAATATAAGTAACAACAGTTTGTATATTCTTGTTAGTCAAGAAGCAAAAATTTAGTAATGATAGTATTGTCCTAAAACCTTGTCAATGTTGGTATTTTAAAATAGCAAAATGATACTAGACAATTGAGACCCCATTAGTAATTGTAAACTGATTCTATATGGTGGAACAACTAGAACTTTAAACTGAATAAATCGCCTTAACAGTAACACCAACATCAACAACAATGTAAAAAAGTCATATCCTTTACCACTGCTTATTGTAAGTTAATCCATTTCTTTCTTTGTTCGCACTAGTCAAATGATTTGAGCTACTTCTAGACTTCTTTAAAATATATCAATCCACTAGTTGTAAATGTCTTAGCCCCTTGTATACCTAATCTATGAATTTCAGTAACCTGACCGCTTTTTAAAAGCTAATCTTAACATCTACATACTTTACATGCATATTAGATTCCAAGTTGTGATTTATATCGAATATGCATATTTCTAACTTCAACATGCATAGGAAACCATGACTAGGGGAGTTAACTCAATATACCTATCTTCACTCTTGCAAAAGCATAGCAAAAAAACACGATAAACCATGTAAAACCGAAATTTGGAAACCCAAAAATGCCTTACAAATGGGTGTCTAGGGCATGATTCTGGATACGACATGTGTCATACCCACCATTGGCCTTGATCCTCAATATTTCAAACTTTGGAAATAACCAACAATTAACAAACTAGAAGATAGGCATATAAATAGACTTAAACCCAAAATTTGGATAGTCAATAAACTTAAACATAATTTAAATCTCTTTGCTGCAATTTTTTGAACTTACTACAGTGCTAGGGTCATGGCTTGATGGCAAAGTTCGAAATACCAGAGATCGAACCCCTATAGAGACTATGGACATAGCACATGGCATATCAATAATTGTGTTGACAAAGGTATCAATATGTATGCGTAAATACACCGCAAACACCCTAGAACGTCATTTTGTGGCTTTCAAATTCTGGTTTCACATCCTTGATCATGTTTTTTCCTTAGTGTTATGCTTTCGCAAGTGCAAGTATCGAGTTAATTAACTTAGCCATAGTTTCTTGTGCATGCTGCAATTAGAAACAAACTTATTTAACCTAAATCATAGAACTTCGACTTTAAAATGCATGTAAAGCATACAGACGTTAAGATCACCATTTGAAAAGCAATTAGGTTTCTAAAAATCATAGATTCAGTATACGAAGGGCTACCAACAATTAATACTAGTGGATTAATGTACCTGACAGAAGTCTAGAAATAGCACTAAACATTTGACCAATGAACAAAGAAAGAAACTTTGTAATTTACAATAATCAGTGGCAAATGATAGACTATTATCTTATTATTGATGATGATGCAACTCTTAAAGATGGCCTGTTGTGTTCATTTTAAAATTGTTCTAGCTATTCTACTATATAAAATCAATTTACATTAATCAATCGGGTCTCAATTGTCTAATTTCATTGTACCCTCATATCAAGAGGGGCTTAGTTCGGTATGAACCAAGGAGCACATACCAAACCGAGTACCCTTAGATGATGGTTCAACAATTGTTAACTTAGTCCTCAAGCGCTGAGGAGTTGGCTCACCCTTTTTCATCTTTCGTCCTTAGACTCGAGATCTCTCTGCCTCACCTTCTCAATGCTTTCCAACTCTAGTGTATACCATAATATCCTTCGAGATTTGCTCACCCTAAGAGCACATGATCAGTGTCCATCAATGGCTACATGGTTACAAATCCCAATAGAACATCTTGCAAGATGCTAAGATCAGGTATTGTCCCATCTATTAGGATGGGACTGTCCTATCATTGTCCCAGCAACCCAATCGATGCATCCTGAGACATCCTCTATCCCAAGTGTCGAGATGGGGCAGAATGACAGCACATCCAGTTCCACGAAAAAATCAGAATGGCCCATGTGATTTAAATCCTTAAATGGTTGTGATACAACTTATTTGCCTTGAGTACGACTCAAGTTTTACCATCCCATGTTCGACAACCTCGATTTTGCTTTTTATCTCCATTGGTAGCAGCATGACTTCCTTTTTGCCATTAACCTTGCTTCACCTTGCCAAGCATGAGGATCTCCTTATGTAACGACAGCAGCCTCCGGTCTCTATCAAACCTTGTGGATTGCATCCACTAAAGGACTCGCCATCATACCTCCTGTGGAATCTTTTAGACTGCCTCCTTTATAGGCTCACCCATGAATCACCTCTTTTGGCCACAAGTCACCTCCTACGACAGATTGTCCGAGATTCATCAAAACTTACGTGTCTTACAGATGGCAAATAATATCTTCCCTAAGCAATCAAGACACAGAGGAGAGATGGGGAAAAAAGGACCGAGGCATAGGGATTTTATTGATTTTTTATCTTTTATTTTTATGACTAACCTGTATAGGTCAATAACTCAGCCTAATCTATACAGCCCCAAATATGAAAAGGTCAGAAATTTTAACATCGATTTGATTAAAATGGGACTCTAGTCATTGATAAAACATAAAACACCTATTGAGCAGGACTCCTAAATTATTTTTTAGGAGAAGCCCCCAAAATGTCTATTAACTAAAAGTTCATTGGAATGACTTCTAGTTTGAAAAGGACAACATGCACCAACCAGCTAGGTTTGCATGCTTCCCTGTTTCCACTTCACATGACATTACAAAAATGAAAAAAGAGAAATTGTAGGAAAGAACCAAAAAAATTACCCCTGGGAACCTTCAAACCAAAAAAAATTAGATTGCCGATACTAAACCTTCCTAAAGAAATAGTTTTCCTAATGAACAGATTAGTATTTTAACTAAACTATGACCAGATCACTTGTACTCTGACATCTGGTGCATCCTACCTTCCCCCATTGGTATCATGCTGACCTGATTCAACAGTTTGATTTAGGAAAAAAAGCTGCATTACTGTAAGTGGTATAGTAATTTCATTAGACTACTGTAGCTTTCCAGCACTTGCTCTTTAAGTTACACTCACAAATTACTCGTAGAGTGACAACATATTTACTCGATATGCTTTAACAGAAACAAAAGATGTACAGACTTTATGGAAATTGATCAAAGTTAAGGTCTTGCTTATGAACTTAAAGACTTAAGATAAGTTGCTTACCCTACCAACAACATACCTCAAGGGCAATCACAGCATCAAACTTCTTATTCACTTTAACCAGTTCCTCTGAGACACATTAAGTATTCAAGTAACCTTTTGTATCATATGCATGAAATACAACATAAATTGCAGCAATCTACATCTCGAAAATGAAGTAGTTCAATAATTATTAAAACAATGCGGTTTGACCAAAGCTAAGCAAATCTACTCATGAAAAACATCAAACTAAGCTCATATTGGAATGATAGAATTTAGTGTAAATTATAGTGAAAAAAATATGATCCTGAATAAACAATGGGCTGAGATTGGATGATGAAATTCAGTATGCAATCAGATAGACTCAAATTAAAAAACAAAAAATGGACAAACTACTAAATTCTCTATGGTTTGACCAAAAAAAACATAACTTCTATTTCTATTTTTGTCAACACCACTTTCAGAACTGTGTAAAATATATTGTAAGGAGACTAATAGGTTGATTGAGGCTGCAGATAAAAGTCTAAGGCATGTGAAGTTAGAAATTTAATATCAGAAAGTTCTTAAATTTTACACACTTTTTGTAATTTATGAGTGCAAAATAATAAGATTCAACAAGATTCATAATACAGCTATAACAAAGTACTTTTTGGGGAGTGGATATTTTTTATATATATAATATTAGAGAGCATGTACTTGCTGGTATCCAGCTATGTACCCTGACCATGTACTTGTTGGTATCCAGCTATGGTAGGAATATAATTATACAAAAATGAATCAGGCAGAGACATGACAGCCTGCATAATGCCCTTTATACAGAGGGATCTAGCTAGCATGAAATTTATGGAACACAGACTAGCAATTCAAAGCAAGAATGCTAATACTTGCTTGACATGACATCGATTGAGACATCAACACAATCAATTCTAGAAGCATAGAACATGATTTACCCTAGATAAGATTAAGGGAAATGATAAGTAATAAGCCAACAATTTTCCCAAATCACAGATCTTCAATCAGCAACAGAAAATGTCAATCTTATAAAATATAGTGCAGCAGAATTTCTTTACCACCTCCACAAACATCGTATTTTTACAGTGGAGAAGTGAACAAGAGGGATTGACAATATCCACAGTGGATAGATGTGACAACTCAAACATGGCTCAGAAAAGACTCTTGAAATGGCACATTATGACTGATAATATAGTTAATGAGTATGATTGAAGAAAGAGAATTTACCAGCTGTCGTGCAACAATATTCAATAGATGAAGTTAGAGGATCCGATGCCTGTGCAAGCAAAAATGCAATCAATGAAATAAGTCAAACCAAATCATGTATCCTTTACACTTTAGATGACTTCTTAGCTTATCAAGTGTTCCACAAAAATATTGATGAAAACAAACAACAAACATAATATTTAGAATCCTTTATCTGATCAAATAATACAAAACTTATACATAAAAGGTATTTTCTAGTTACTCCTGTTTTGATGATACATGGGTGATAATAGGGGAGCAAGATAACCCAACATATACAAAAAAAAAATAGAAGAAAGCCCCAAAATAAGAACATGTAGCTATATGTCTATGCCTGCTTTACAAGAATGCCTTATGAGGATGACAATATCAATATTGCATAAAACAGTCGCATATTTGAAAAGATCAAGAAATCAAAAACATTGTTACAGTGTGTTACAAAGGGAGAAACACTGAATTTTTCAAATGTGATCTATTGAGTTCCTGCACATAATCAATGCCACTGTTACCGATGAAGAGGAATATCATTATTTCGATGTGATAGTTCACTAAATATCATCTCATCAAAATTTACTTTAGATAAAATATGAACCAAATATTTAGTCAAATGGCTAGATAAGACAGAAATGCAATGCTCACACAAAGGTGCTTGTTAGAATGTGATGCTACCCAAGGTTGCAATTAGTTCTTAGAAGGATACACAATCATAAAGCAATAGAATAAATTCAAGAAAGAGACAAACACCATGTAAGTCAGAGATCATATGATTCATCTGATGAAGCATAGAGAGAAGTCAACTCAAGCATGCCAAGTGCAAACTTGTGATTTAAAACTTGTACTCCTTCAGCTACTTTCATCTGATGACTTAGTGTTACAACATGCTGGTCCATGCTGCAATATGGAATAGTATGTAGATTGTAGAGTGCTTGTAACGTATGAGTATGAGGCATCTGCCCTAATATCACATGTCTCAATCTGTCGATGTGAACCTGGACATATCTCCTTTTTTTGCACTATGTGCCTTGGCACAAGACCATGCACATGACAGGCATAGCATGTCATGGTACAGTTCCATACCGTGCTAGTGCATGATTGATATAAGCGCAGCACCTAGTATTTTAATCTTCATCTTTGACTTTCATGAAGATAAATTCCCATCAAGAAGAAATTACAGGACCATATCAAGGATGAGTGAAAACAGAACGATCGTGTTATTTAATTCACGTATCAGCTATGCAAAACAGAAGCAAATGATGCAACTAGTGCAAAAGTTTACAATAAGACAGGGGATTCATTTGATCAGTCTTGGACATGTTTGTGACTACAAGGTTCATATCATTTGTGACTACAAGGAACAATGTCACATGATGTGGATTGGATTAGTTTAACGAGATTATATAGCAACAACCACTAGCTGGCCACTGTGAAACTTCTCTCTTTGTAGATAATAAGAATGCTGCAAGTTCAAAATACGGGCATACTTCCAACAGAAGTCTTTCTTCTGAAATATCTTTAGAATTATTATTGGGAATCCAGCATTGAAATTATGACTTTCTTCTAAGAATTAATGGGAAAGGTCAGTGGTTATTGGAATACGAAAGCTCAGTTGGAAGATAAACGTAAGTTTAATACAAACCTTTTGTCCTTCCCTCTATCTGTTCTTAGTACCTCTCTTCCTTTTCCTTTCTATCTGCCTATTTCATTTTCTTGTTCTATTTTTTACTTCCTCATCCTTTATCTCTTCTACAGCATGTATTCGGCCCTCAATTTGACCATATACCTAAAAGAAATCAGCAAGCCCTAAAGAGACTCTCCCATCCTAGAAAACAGAAATTGTATGTTTTCATATATGGAATCATTACAGTTCATAAAAAGCACATCAAAGGCCATCATACTGATAAACAATAAGGTTGCCAACTACATAAGTTATGCAATATTAAAATCTTTGATTCAATTATTTTAGTTTTATTTCATATTTTCTATTAATTAGTTAATTGATTGATTGATTGATTAAAGCTTCTAAGAAACATAAGATGTTTTGATGTTCAAGCATCAATTAATTTCTAAGAGAAATCATAAATGGACTAAATATATTTTTCTCTTGAAGTAAATATTTTTCAGTTGAAGAGAGGATTAGTTAAAAAAAAATACCTTCAATAAATCAACAAACTAGGTGCCTACCGAAGATAAAGGCAGCTCCTGGGCAGCCAAGTGCCTACCTAGGTGATTGAGTGGCCTCCTTGCCTAAAGGCTTGAAAGTTCCAAGTGCCTAGGCATTTGGGTTGTCCAAGCACCAAGGAAGGTCCCCCTAGGTGCTTAGGCGGCCGCCTATGAGAACCATGGCGTCAATTTATAAATCTCTTTTACAAGGCCACTACTGTCTCTATCTTGTTTGCACAATTCTTTACACTGCTCTCATAACCTCACAAGGTTAGACAAGGATCAGCTAGCTAATTGCTTTACTAAACCTGGGGTTGAGAAATATATCTGTACTTATTTTCCAATTTGGACATCAAAAGTATGTGATGTCTTGATATTTTACAGGCCTATGTTACTCAAACTGACAGGCTGGCTATTATGTCAAGAAATCAGGTTCAAACAACCTTGGATTTGTCCAAGCCTTACTGTATGCAGCAGATACAGGATTGCAAAAGTTTTGCAAACATTATTTGTTGCATCTCATGTTTGTTCCGAGTTCACTAAACATGAATATTTATTATTATGATTCACATAAATAGAAATCAGAAAGTATCATGCGTATAAAGTTTGAATAATGCCCATACAGACAATGTAAACAGGCACAAAATTTTCAAATGCTTGATAGAAATTCTTTGAACTTATTACCAACAGAAGATGTCACAAATGATAATTTGACTAAAGATATGGCTTGAATGGTTGATTTATAAATACAAAATAACATTTTTGTTGTAAGGTGAGATTGACTGTACAGCATGAATGCGAGCAATCTTGATATTCTTTTCCACAGCATCAATGCCTGTAACAGTAGCTCCCATCCGAGCAAGCGGCTGTTGATAAAGAAAAGAAAACATGAGGATGATGCATTGCACATGGTATATAAGAAATGATGCATAAAAATTTTCTGCTCAAGTAAAATCTCTTGTAACAAGAGACATGAACTGACATGAATCTCTGTATTCTACCATAAAATGAAATAGTACACTTGCATCAATGAATCAAAAAGACCTAATCAGAAACCTATTGATAATTCATTTAAATATCAGGAGTCATCAAAAGAAAAACACACCTAATTGTTTCATTTACAGCAGACAAGTTTCTTCATAATGTTATATGTAATACCTCAGATTTTTCCCGTTGACCAAAGGGTTTGTGCCAGAATATGTCCTTTCTCATTAGCCAATGATAACATGAAAGAGTGCAATTTGGCAATCTACATGCACAGTCTTTCCTTCCCAAGTTTAAACCCATTAGCAATACTTACAATATAGCCAATACACTTTTCCTCTATATTATGGGCCTGTTAGAGAGAATTTGAAGATAGACAGTCACATGAGACTCAAGAAAATGCAGGCTCTACATGAGACTCAAGGAAATGCAGGCTACATGCTTCCTCACTATAACAGCAGCTTGTTATGAAACAAATTGATCAACAAGAAATAACAATTCATCACCAACAACATCATCAATATATAAAACTTGAAGATGCAGAATGGAAAAAAATACCACATAATAACTATACTATAGATAAGAAGATTTTGTCCATAGAAAACACAATATTATTTTAAAGTATGAGTATGAGGTTGTTTAATAGTTGGATTAAAGATGATATGCTAGTGTTAAGTTTCATCATTTGAATCATAGAAGGATAAATCAAGAAAGCATATTGGTGCTTACTCCTAGGTTAAGAAAATTTTTAGAAAAACAACTGACTTTGGATATCAACCAAATGGTAAGTCCTCTTAGTAAATCCCTACATAGTTCTAGCCTTGACTTCTAAGCTTGTACTTGGAAACAATTCCTGTATATGCACAAGAACTCTAGAAATCAGAAGGCACCATAGTATACTCCCTACCATTCCCACACACACATATCCTTTTGCCTTTCACGACACCGGAGATGGTAGGGAACGGCCCATCTCTACATACATGTCAGTCTTTTTTTTATTATGTTTAGATATTGGTGAATTTTTTGTCTGATAGAAAGTGATTTTGCATAACTAGCTAGAAGAAGCTTTATTTTTTACCTGGGATTTGAGGGGAATAGTAAGTTGATTTAAGCATTTTTAAGAAGCAACTTCAGAATAATAGAGGTAGTTGAAATCAACGATTGCCCAATCCATCCGAACTGCCAATTCGGCTCGTATTGAATCAAATCAATGCCAAATTGAGACAAGTCGGTAGATCAGGTTGGCTCAGTTATAAAATCCCTCCTCCTTCCTAGTTCGATGATTCAAGAGCCTTTGGGGGCTCTCTCCTCCACTCTCCCACTCTATGGGATGTTGCTCGCTCCCTCTCTTCGATGTTGTAAGGTCATCGCTGGTAAGCCTCCCCCCCTCTCTCTCTCGCCGCCAAACGCTCACTCTCTCCCCCCTCTTCGACGTTGCGAAGCCGTCACCACTAAGCCTCCCCCCTCTCTCCCCATCCCTCTCTCTCTCCCCACTGAACGCTGCACACTCCCCCCTCTTCAACATCATGACGTTGTCGCCAATAAGCCTCCCCCTTTCTCTCCCCCTCCCTCTCCCTGTTTTAGTACACCCCTGCATAGCATGACACAAACCCGTACAGTACCGAATCAGTCACTAGCCGGCATGAGCCCAGTACTACTCCGGCATACCTTGGTTGAAATTATTACCCAAATATTCTTATTCTGAATATCATGTCAAAAGGCAAGCCTCTTAGGACGAGGAGGTTCCTGACTGTTGTTACCTAACTCTCAATTGGTGACCTAACAGAATTTTCTAATAGGACACAGGTTGCCAACTAACTTTGCTGTTAAAGTCTCTTGGTGGTTGTACAAAGAGCTGTAGTTAGATTCTGCCTTCACTGGGGTTTTAAAGGTTAGGAGTATCTGGGTAAGGCTACCCATGTTTTAGCCTGCTGCCTGTAGGCCTCTTTCTAACAGAAGGAAAATTGTTTGTCCAACATGACATGCAGCAATATGATTAAAAGTTCACATTGGCTTAAATCAATAATATTATTTTATTTGTGAATGCTCGTGGCTGCTCTTTACTGCCCCTAAGGAAACCATCAATCTTCATGAAGTGCTTAACTTTTTTTTTGTTTGGCTGGCACCGATAACTATTTTTTAAGTAATGCATAACTATTCATACAACAAGTTGATGCACTCTGTAGAGAAGAGGCACTCCATGATCCTAAGACAATGCAAGTTAGAGGTGATCTAAGTCAAGTGACATGGAAACACTTCTAGAAAAGAGACCTAATTAGTAGAAGAAACTACAAATATAAATAAATAAATAAATAAAATGACAAGAAAGTGCATCTAAAAAGGAACATCATTGCAAGAAACTAGAAGACACTTCAGAGGTCCTTGACCCCGTTGAATTAAATGACTCCAGCTGTTTGTACCTTCTATCAAATATGACAAAGTAATTTTCAACACTATGCAGCAAAGAAAGATAGGGTTATTATTTCACAAATAAAAATTAAGAAGTTTGTCCTGTTTCAATCAGATAATACCTCCGAGAGAATGCCACCTCCACATCCAACGTCGATAATTTTTAATCCTTGAAAAGGCCTAGCGCAATATGGATCTTTCCTAAAAAGAATGGTAGCGTGCAAAAAATAAAAACAACATCATGAGCATGTCAATAGCTTCGACCAACCAACCCCTAATCTCAAATAACAGTAAACTATCATCACCGGAATAACATGGATGCTTATGAAAAATAATTGCACAAATGAGAAAGTAAAGTTGTTTATGCAACTATACTCAAAAAAGTTGTTTATGCAACTCCAAGCAAGAAAGGCCAACTTGAATGATAAAGTTGAATGCCCCTCAACAGTCCAAAACCAAGGATTTTCCATTTGAGGATCTTTGATTATCATGCCTTCCTATTGATTGCCCGAATTGATGGGATCTTCAACAGAACTGTCCCTTTGTTTTTCATCACATCCATCTGATAAACATGCTCCTGTAATCTTGGACCTACAGCACCCTTATTCTCCCACACTGATAAATATTTACCATTCTTTGAGGTGAGGTGGGGTGGGGCAGAAAGGTGTGGTGTGAGGTGAGTAGGAGCATTGTATAACATCTACTGAAGGGAAAAGAAAAAGAAAAGAAACGCAAAAGGCAAAGTACGTAAAGAGCAGACAGAAGGAAAGACATGCAGCACATGATTCCAAAAAACTAAGGTCCACAATATTGTCTGCATTTCTGCAATATTGGAAGAGAAACACTATCAAACTACAGCTTTTGCCAACAATACGGATGGGGACTCTTCTGCACGACATCAATATAAGGTAATTATTTTTAAACATGATCCTTCTGTATCTGAGGGATTTTAGACAGCCCCCACCAGACACATTTTGCAGGCAAAGTCAGTAAATAGACAATTTGATAGCTATATAATAAGTGACTGACTAACACTGGCTGTATGTATTTGGAATTGGATCCAGACTTACGAACTGAAATTGTTGCTGTATCCTGTAAAGTCTAAGCACTAAAATGTTTTGGAAGAACTAGATCCATCAAGCAATGCAGGGGTTTTTGCTCTTAAGCAAGCAAGAAGGTCTAAGTGGACCAGCACTCTTTGCAACTTGGTAAAATCTTCATCTGAGTTGAGGGATACACATCCTTACCAAAACAAGAAGCAAATAATGAAGAAGGTTGAGAAGGTTGTTGGTTTGTTTAAAAGAAGTCCAAGCATAAGGCACTATTATTTTCAGTTTTCACGATAAAGACTAGGATACACCCCCATCCTTCTCCTTTGCCTACTTTTCCCTATCTCTCACAGCAAATACCTAGATCTACCCAATAAGCACATTCTCTTTTTCTTCGAGTTTTTCTTTTTGCCGAAGCTGCATTCATATGCTCCTCAATATGTCTAGGCTTTAGCCAACAATCTATGAACATGCCACAATAATTTTTTTGCCTTTTTTCCTCCTTAAGAGTATAAGTTAATCCAATGTGTGCATTCATGGAGCCTAGGGGCTTTTTGCCTTTTCACCTGCTGATCTCGTAAGTGACTACTTCAATGAGGCTCCTCTAATGCAGTTGATATTTGTGGCTTTAGAAATGTGCCTAGCTATAAAGGGTCTTACAAGAAAAGGTTTGTTTCTTGCACCGTGCATGCAATAAGCCATCTACATGAATTCTTCCTAGTTAGTGAAACTAGTATCTACTAGAATTTAAGTCATATATTTACCTACTACTAGGGCTGGAAATGAGCTTGGGCTGACCTAAGGGGCTTTGGCCATCAAAAATGAAAAAGAAAGCCCTTAATCCATCCAGGTTAGATTAGGCTAGTATGGATTTGGGTCCATTTGGGCTTCAAGCTGGACTCCATGAAAAAAAAATTGGGCTAGGCTCAGGAAAGGTGTTGGTCAGGCACGACCAGGCCTACATGCCACATTCTTGAATGCCGCATTTGAAGTCCCTAGATTTGGTCCTAGTATGCTATTGTGTTCTCTCTGAGATTCCGCACACATACATCCATTCATCACTCATATATCATAGACATGTATTGAGATTTAAAATATTGCTGAAGGTGGCCTGCATGGACAATCAACACAATGAAGCACAAACTCAAAAAAGATATTGTATGAGACAAATGTAGGAGCAAAATCTTTTAATTAGTATAGTTTCTGGTCTATTGTAATTCAACTTTTAGCTCTAAATATTAGTTACATTTTTCTTCATTGGTTTTCTTCAAGTCCAAAAAATGAATTGAAATTAATTTTAGGATTTGACCTCTTTTCTACAATTAGTTGTTAGTCAAATATCAACCTCCATCTTTGTTTTCAGATATTGGAACTGTTACTATAGAAGAAGCAGAGAGATTTATAATGTCATTAAATGCCTTTGCAGAGCTAAAGATGTAAATATCATATGCACTGCTAGATGATCAGTAAGTACCAAAGAAAACAAGAGAACAGTTAGACCACAAATATCGAAAAGTTAAGATATCTGGTGTCATTTAATATGGCTGATAAGGTAGAGATGCAATAAAGTGTTATACAAGCAATATATACGAATGAGAAGCTTGAGCTAAAAAAACTAAACTAAGACATTTGATGTACAGAAGAGTTACTAGCTAAGATAGTTGAAGAGCAAAAGGAGACTAATCACATTTATAAAAATTGTCAACAAGAAACTATATATTCTTTAGAACTCAAAATAAATTTGAGCAAGCCCCAAATTTAGTTTAGTACCTAAAAATCCTGGTATACTCAATTTAGTGTAAGAAAGAACACCATGTAAGCTGGTGCTCCAAAATCATCTGCTTACTTTGCAATGATAACACATCCCGAGTTCATTGATGTAGACCACAATTATATTAAACTCATCCTATATGATAGCAAATAGCAAATAATCGAATTTATTATTGCCTCCATCTCCCCCATGCCAAATGCAACTAGTTTGGGATTAAGTCTTAGTTGAGTTGAGTTACAGTATCATCCCACTCCCCATATCCTATTTGAATTAATATTTTCCAATGTGATTTACAATGAAAGGCCGCATGTTAAACTCGATAAAATTATAATGTCTGATAGCATGAGTTCTTTAGTCAGCAGCATCACATAGCTTAAATCCCTTTTCACATCTCCAACAATAACACTCAATAATCCATGACAAAGATGGTGACACAAATGACAGACCCAATGAAGTAGCATGAAGTCACAGCTATGAGAAAAGAGGTAGAATGTTTGTAGAATTAGAAATAAGTTTTATTCTAATGCATCATAGTTAATAATGTTACACAGTTATTTTGCCTATGAATTAAGATATAAATTCTCCATTAGCATTCACAACAATAAGAAGTAAAGACTCTTTCAATAACACAGGTTTCTAATTGACAGATATTATCAAAGTATGAAACTCTAGTTAAAATTCATAAAACAAATCATAGGTAATTTGTTTAGACAATAAATAATAAAGATCTTATCCAAGGCATAAGCATTTTCAAATGTTAAAACTTATATAGCAACATTTGGAAATAAAAGTATGCATGCAACATACTTGAAATGTCGGCAAAGTGTGGAGCGAATGAAAGATACACGAGTAGGATTCATCAAATGCAATGGTTTGAAGGGACCTTCAAAGTCCCACCTGCATATTCCATGTGCATAAATTCCAGTCAGTATGCATCTAAAAGCATGATATATGAAGCTTTATCATACACTCTTGAATCTAATATCCATCACCAAAAAATCAAGTTTCCTATAACATATAGCACAAAATAGTCTCAGTCAGCAATACAACTAGCCTTGCTTACATTTAAATTAATAATGTCAGACATCTCTAAGACAGGTTTCAACATGCATATTAAAGAAAATCAGATTAGGAAAAACATCACAAAGTTGTGAGTTACTGATCTTTCATTAGCATACAGTAGAGAGGTAGTGCATTGAAATATTCACATGCTATGCTCTGAAACCTGACCCCAACCCCGTAGTTAAATTCTATGTTATCAGAGAACCTTTTAGTTGGTTCTCTGATTATTATAAGTATGACTAGAAAGAAAAAATCTAGAGAAAAAAAGAAGACAAGATAATGACTGAAAGAATATTTAACCTTAAGTTAATTAGCTGGTATGGATCACAGAGCTCAGCTGCACAACTAGGTATATAAGTGGTAGCAATCTTAAATGTGGAAGCAAGGAAGCAGTTAAAAATGAATAAAAAGCAAGAAAAAGATGTTTGAGTTATCCATTTGCACAAAATCATTTAGAAAAAGAAGATCAATATAACATGATCTTATAGACAAAAGGATGCTTAAGATGTAAATAAGAATCATTTAGAAAAATCATATGCAAGAGTGACAAACAACATTCGGTAAAACATTAGATGTTTAGCTTTACAATTATATATGAGTGTATATGTACAGACATGCACATATGCACATATGTACGTACACATGCACATTTTTATATAGACAAAGAATTCTTATCATGCACAAAATTTAGAGAGTGTGAGGCAAGTGATATTGTAAAATGCATGCAGTAATTGTATCTATGATCATGTATTGTGCATGCATGTAGCATGCCCACTATAAATTATCTTATTATCAAATCCTAGTGACGATGACTTCCTGTGACTTCCTCAAATGTCTAGTGCTTCTTGATATTTAAAACTGAAATGTTTGACTTCCTGTGACTTCCTGTGACGATGACTTCCTGTGACTTCCTCAAATGTCTAGTGCTTCTTGATATTTAAAACTGAAATGTTTGACAGTGAGAATTTAAAACAGATTCAGATTTGGAGTATACTAATGTCCAGAATGAAAGTCAGCAATACAAGATAAATAAGAGGGTTCATTGGGCAATGGAATTACAATTTAAAAACCCAGGCCAAAGTTGAAGAAATTTCATCAAAGGACATTTTATTGAAAAACTAGGCACATGAACTTAACAAATTTGAATAGCAGTTACAATAACAACATATAAGTCATTGTGCAATTGCATACACAAAACAATAAAATGTCAATCACTGTACTATGTCTAGATGAAAAGAGTGCTTATTTCTTTATTCTATTAGCAAGTTGTAAATGATTATTCAATATTCAGTGAAATTTAATAGGTACCTTTTGAGGAGCATGCATATGTGACAATCATTCTGAAACAACAAAAGGAACTGTCTGTCTATTTGCAACTTAAAAGAAGGTAATGCTATAGAAATAGTTCTCCATCTTGTACAGGCAGGAGAGTAGGACCGTGTAATTAAGTAACACAGAAAGCTTTTTTTTAAAAAAAAGGTAGCAGCAGTGAAGATAAAAGAGTTATTTACTTAAAGAAACCTCTTAACATTTTTTTTCTTAGAAATGGCCTTTCAGACCTTTGACCAAGTGGTAATCATGGTTTTCTCATAGAGTATTATCCACCTCCCTTTCCTACACTGGCAAAACCCAGTTGAACTAGCAATGATCTTTTGGTACTTTCATCGAATTAATTAGTTTTTCTACAATAATCATACAATACAGCTTCATAGAATCTACAATGTCCTTCATTAATGAGTACAATACGTCAAATTTCCTTCATAGTTCAATAGGATGGTTCCAACATAAAAACCTGTAAACTTGCCTACGCTTAATTTCATTTGTTACACTAATATAAACATGAGATGACGCAGAACTAGCCTAGCAATGAATTAAAAATCTCCCTTTGCATCGTCTACTTTATCAAGGGAGATTCTTGGAAGAAAAAGGAAAGTAAAGATGTGATTTGGAGTTTCTTTTAACGAATTCTTATAATCTCCACATCCAGCAGCCTGACTGTCTTTGTTTTTTCATTATAAGTCTTCTTTTTGGCATTACTGGAACTGAAATCAATCTTTAATCAAGAAAACGTGCTGCAAACTTAGCCAAAGGCATGAAAGAAACAATCTTGATCCGATTTCAAATTACATGTTTCAAGAAAATCTTCAAATTTCTCAAACTAATCGAAAACCACATGTATTTTCCAACTGAAAGACGAGAGAGAGAGAAAGAGATGACCAGGTTTCAGCAATGGCGGCAAACTTAGCAACCTCGGCTTCATTCAAGGAGGAACGGAAGGGTGGCGATTGGTTTTCGTCTCCACTGGCGTTGCTCCCCTTGGGGTTTTGAACCGAAGACGGTGGAGGAGCCGCATCCGCGTGAGATCTCCTCTGAAGAAGAGCTGAAGAGAGCGCTGGGTGGAGAAGGGTAGCGATAGGGCTCTGGAGGAAGGGTTTAGGGAAGGCATCACGGCTCCTATAAAGATCTCGAAAGAGATGGAGCGATCTCCAGGCCATCTCTTCCCAAGAAACAGGGTAAGAAAGACGAGAAGGAGAACGATTCCGACGAAAGATAGGGCAAAAATAAGGTTTCGACCTTGGATCCGTGGGCGCGGGTTTTAAACCTCGACTCCGGAACACGCTTCCATGCCGTAGATGAGCTGGACCCACAAGTCATGCATAAAACATGCCAAGTTTTTTTCTTTTTCCTCCTCGCTAAACCGGATGATCTATACAACACGTATACGAATGCATCCAATAAAATTGGAAAATAAAATATCACGGAGCTTCCGAGGCAGCTCCCCGTCCCCTACCCATAGAATACTACTGGCATGGTTAGCCACATACATGGCCCCCCAATCTGCAACCTCGTTGGCTTCTCTAAACACATGCTTCGCCTGGACCACCCATCCGTCCCTCATCATCATCGAGATATCGCGGATCAAAGGATGGTCGGCAGCACTGACCCTCTGACCCCCCTAAATCCAACTAATGACCGTAGCCGAGTCACCCTCCTAAACTAGTTGAGAGCACACGCTGAGCATGTCAAAGACCCGCCTAGGCAGTTCTTAGCTCCGCTCCAGGAACCGTGCAGTTAAATAACTTACAGCCTCCCGCCGCCACAACCCTAGAGTTCAGGTCCCTAATGACGAAACCCGCTCCACCTTTTGTGCCACCATCCAGCACTGATCCATCAAAATTGACATTGAGGAAGCTTGGGGTCAATAAGATGCCAGAGAATATTATCAGTCAATAAGATATATTTTAATCTATGTACCAAAAAAGAAATATTTAACCATAATGGAATGCTTCTCCCTTGGTTATTTAAGACTTTTCTGATTTGGCGCTGCCCTTCATGAGACGTTTATTTTGAGTAATTTATCCGCACTTCCAAATAGGCCTTTTGCATGTATTACATACAATAGTTAAGCAGGGTTGAAAGTGTTTTTTTCTTGATAGGGAGACCTTCCATCTCTCAAATTGCTATATCTTAAAAATCATTTATGTTACCGTTGGGAATTAGCCCAAACCAAAATGTTGAGTTGACTGAGTTATTAAAGTGCTCGAACAATGGATTGCTTAGACCGAGCTGGCGATATGGTAGTCATTGTGCTCGGGTGGCGATGGCTTCAATGTTGGTTGCTCTTAAGATGATGCTAGAAAGAGGAGATGTGCTCACAATCCGACTTGAATAATAAAGATAAGAAAGCCTCCTATCGAAGAGGATTCAACAAAAGATCCTTCAATATCTAGATTAGACAGACTCTCAAAAAATAACGAAGATGTTATGAAAGCATCAAATGGCAGCATAAGGATATAAGAGGGCTCAAGAGCACTTACCTAAAGAAAGATAATAAAAATCATATTTTTAGAAGTAATAGAGAATCCTAATATTTCAGGTTTGTTTGATGTGTATGTACATGTTATCCAGAGATAAGAAATCCAGGCAATTAAACAGCCATCGCATATTTTTGATATATATTTGACAATAAATGTGTTGCCTAGAATTTTGAAGCTGTATATTTGAAATCTGATCAACCAACCTAAGATCAATTTATTGGCATTTTTTTCTGCATTGGAGAAATCAAACTTTGATGTGGGCGACATCTGCATCATATTTTTAAAAAAATCTATATGTTTACAACCTTAATTTTCTATTCTCATGACACTTGACAGCTAGGTGAATATAATGTCATTTTCACGAGTCTTGGACGGTACTTCTACCTAGAAAATTTTAGCCTATATTCTTTCGGCGCCACTGATAGCGAGCCTGGCTCGTTCATGCTTATACTCATACCAACCCTATTTCTCATAATGTTGTAGTGGATAAGATATACAACCTCTCATCAGTCTCTACTGTAGTGGCCAGATATACCTCTCACCAGTCTCTACCACAGGTATCAACTCGCTGCCTCATAGCTGAGTTCTTTTTTTCCCCTCTCAAATTCGAGCTCTTCTAAAGACTTCCGAGTGGACCAATATAGTAGCTATAATTCATTCTTATGCTGCTTATCCGGTACCCATTACAAGAGCCTACCGTCCATTACTCGCTGAACTCAAACAAACACAAAACTAACACTTAAACATCCGAATCCAAATTTCAATTATTATTATTTCCAACAGCATGGTAACATTTCTTTTGGGCTTCAAAGAAGCCAATGTGTAACAGGCAGCAAAGTGACCCTTCCAGCATCTGAAAGTAAGTACTAAAAGGGATAAAATGTACAATTACAATCTGTTGGTAGAGCTGTTTAGCATTGCACTTAAATGTGAAACAACTTACCAAATCATCTCTCTTCTTGACCAAATACTCCATGATGCTTAGTAACCTGCAAACGAGAGAGCTTCAAAAACAATGTGTTTGTGCATTAGTTATATCGGCAGACAGGAACTTTAATCCAAAGCTAGGACAAACATAACAAAAATTCATGTCACCATTAGATTATAATGTATTCTTGACAAAACACAAAGTGCAGCAGTTAGGAAATTTCACAGCAAGTCAGCTTTTTAACAGTCATTAAAGATATTTCTGGCACGAAAGTCATCATAGAATTCAAGAGGACCGTAGACGCAAGATGAATAGACACTGAAGCCACCGAAATATTTAGGAATGCCTCAACAGACGTGTGTTGTTTTCTTCCATATCTAGCAAATTCATCCATATCAATCATAGGACAAGTTTATCTCAAGACTTCATATGCATTGATATGGTGCTAAAGCCTGTGTCCTCGTACTTAAAAGTTACCAAATTACTCTCATTGTCAGCATTTGCAAATAAATTCAATTAATTATCCAAGGAAAAGAATCATCTGTCATTGCATGATACGAAACAAGCAAAATAATGCAATAAGTGCAACTTAGGAGGCCAAATTTTGATGAGAAATAAATGCATTAACTAAACCATTGTCTTTAGAATTATTGTGTGGTTTTGCATTGACCCACTTTAAGGTATTCAAATATGATAAGCATATGAATCAAGTCATCTTTGTTTAGCCTAGAACATTTGGATGGAGCCAAGTATCAGATTTGCTCCCTCAGCAAGATGAATGCATCTTAATATGCCTCACAGAAACTAATAAAATTTACCATGTTCCAGAAAACACACAACCCTAGCGGGGCTTACATGAAAACTTCCCACCTTAGAAGAAAAGTAAGGTAATAAAAAGAAAGAAGGGAAAGCCTTTATGAATGAACAAAACACAAATAGACAACCGTGCCAACTTATCAAGAGCAGAATAATCTCGAAAACAGGTATCCATGGCAGCCCTGCACAATATCAACCAAAGGAGAAGTCTGGCTTGCTTCCTCAACCGGGTGATTCATCCATTTCTTCGTCATCTGTTCAGCAACATGAGCAATTTGGTGCTGCAATACTGATGCACCAAGGGGCCCTATCAGATTCAACCTTGTTGCAGCAGAAACAACATCTCTCATTGTTATGAACATGTAGGCCCGCTGTGAAGTACTGCTATCAAAACCAAGAAGACCACATATGAGCCCAAAAATCGGTGCATGGTGGAAAGAAGCCGCCCCTGAACCCAGGTAAGTATCCCGCATCTGTTTAAGAGATGGAATCTCCACATATACAGATGCAGCCACTCTCAAAAGTGCTGATCCTTGAGATGCTGATGCTTTTCTACTAACTTCATTAGTCAGTGTTGCCTCAAGCAATCTATCTAGTTTAAACCAGGATTCAACGTCAGGAAACTTGCTTGCACAATATACATACGGAAGAAGTAGGCTGCCGGTGTTCTCCAAGACTTGGATAATGTAGAACTTCAAATCTTCAGGGCCCACTACAAAGCGAGCTTGGACAGCAGCCTCAAGACCAGAAGAATGAGCAAAACCGCCTGTAGGAAGAATGGAATCTAGTAGTTGCCACTGGCTCCACTGTTGGAGGTGGTCTGCAGGTGAAGTTTTCACATTATCTGCACTCATTTCCTCCATATCGCAGTCCATTAGACAATTCTGGGTTTGTTCACTATTAAAAACATATAAATGAAACATCAGATTTATAAGCAAAAAGGATATGCAAGCACAATATTCTTGTGAGATCGTGACAAGTTTACTGAATGAGATGGCCATATCATGTTTAAATGAATTTTGCTATATTTTTGTGGTGTGCATAACATGGAGGACTCGATATATCTGACAGCAAGATCTTTATTGAAAAAAAAAAAGAAAATAGAGTTAAGGTGGTAAGAAACTCGCATGGGATCATTGTCAGGACTCGGAGGCCATAGCTCACTTGACATTTTGCATCAAACCCAAACAAAATCTTCTAAAAAAGATATATTTGAATATAAAATAGACAGACTTAAGAATCCATGATAAGAGCATATTAAATGAACCTCATGAAGGGAACGGCTCGATCACTTTCACAGTTCTTTGTAAACAATTCACTCATGATTGTTGCCAACGATGTTCTACCATCATCTTAACCACAAACTTTGAGAAATATCATCTTGCCCACCATGATCAGCATTATAAGTTCACTTCCGGGCTATAAAAAAATAAGAAAAAAGAAAAAGATGCAGCATATCAAATCACATCAATGAATCAAAACAAGAAAATGTCAATGTACTTGTATTTGGACCATACAAGCATGCATGCAGTCTGCTTGGGTCGTGAAGGGAATGCCTTCTAATAGAGAGAACCGAGGTCTTGAAACAAAGTCCAATTATATACCTTCTTCTGCTTTTTTTTAAAAAAAAAAATGTAACAAGTGTTCGTTTTTCACATTACCATTAGAAGTATAGGCATCCATTGAGATTATGTCAAACCCCAAATCCAATGAATTCATGAGAAAAAAGTAGCTACCAGTTCTCATCCAGATTCTCATCTTTTTCCAATTAACTCATAAAAAAGCGTGACAAAGCAATTCCCTAAAAATCAAAAAGATGAGTAAACTGCAAATAATTCAGCATATAAATAAATCAGAGCAATCAATCCCTACTTAAAATCCTATCCCCTTTCCCAAACTCCAAACAGATCGACCCTAGAAACCTTCATTCCCTTCAATTTAATCATAATGCGGTGCCCAACACCCACAACCAGTCAAATCGTAAAGAGAAACCTAGAGATCAGAATCAAAAGAATACCCGTATCTCCGATTACGATGTACTTAAAGAGGTAAGCGTACGACATCCTTCTTCCGATCTCGAGGCTCTCCTCCACCTCCTCCTCGGATCTCGAAGAGCTGGACTCGCTCTCAGAGAACCCAGACCTCCAACGAGACGAAGACGGTGGAGAAGACGTGCGTCGTCGCCACGGAGACCACAAGATCGAAACCGAGGTCATCATAATATTCAATACGAAGATGGCAGCTTCTTACCAAATAATCTACTAAATGACATAATGAATTCCAAGATAGATCAGCACACACCCCCGAAATAAAACAGGTTAGAAAGGCCTAAAATCAATCAGCTGCTTGGAGACGAGAGGATACAGTTAACAGAACATCAAAAGTATGCAGCGAAGCAAATTATTCAGACCCCATCTATGCGGATATTACAGTTAACAGATCATCAAAAGCATATGATATACTCATCTCTGAATTACTTTCTGATCATGCTGTTCCCAAAAAGAAAAAAAGAAAAAAAGGAAAACAAATCGGGCATGTTGAGAAATTTTGTGCTATATGGCATGATATGATTTAGTTTGACAATATGAAATGCGTAAATCGGCTGGTTATGGAGCAAGATCTTGCACGGAATCGACAAGGAGACGTAGGATAAGAGAATAAACCTTTGATTTTTCTGGGTTCCCTCTCTCTCTCTCTCTGATTTTTCTCTTGCAGCCATTCCGAGTTGGTCATTGGTCGCACGAAATCAACAGGCAACCAATTTCCAGCCGGAGAAAACAAAGAATCCCTCCAGAACGAATTTAAGGGAAAGATTTGGGATAAAAGGGGAAGAAAGTTATATGATAAACCCTTCTGGATGGCCAGAGATTGGACTGGCTTCAGCTTAGGAGCAAGGGAATAGGATTTGCCGTCTCTCTCTTTCATCTGAGAGATTATAATTCGCTCTCTCTTATAAATTTGATAGCCAATGATGCAAAATTTTTAGAGACAACAGCGTAATTTTTTTCTAATGATGACGACCTAAATCACTGCAAAGCGCAATGACGACAAGTTTTTAAGGAGGACAATAATGAATACTAAAATGCGGATAGAATAGAAATGCAAGGAAATACAAATATCTGATATGCATATGTAGTAAAGAAAATCGAGCAAAAGGGGACACGAGGCACTGGCCCAAACTCCACTCAGTTTTAATCTGAGCCAAATATTTTGGAAAGGAAGGGATTTTAGGTCCCTAAAAATATAGGTGGCGTTGATCGAGCTACAAACTCCATTCTTCTGCCAAACCTGTTCTTCTGCAAGACTTTTAGGAAGACCCATTGGCAATTCCACTTTCCATGCACACTATAGCATGCTAGTGTCGTAAGTCGCCTTCCTACAATCTGCCATGGAAAATTAATTGATCATCCGAAGCAGACATGTGTCTTGAAGATAGGGGAGGAGAGAACGGTAGACAAAACACAAGCTATGCCGGCCAAATCTAACCAAATATGCCTCTCAATTACATATAGATGACTGAATGATATTTGAACAGTTGCAAATGGATGTACAAAAGTGATAGGAGAGAGGAGACTATACAACATTTTTCATTTTGCTCGCGCACATTACAGAAGTCCAGGTTACAGATGTAAATGGAGCAGCAGGAGACCACAAAGAGACTGAATCCAGACAGCCACAGAAGAGGATCCTTTTTAGTAATGGGATCTTATTCTGGGGCAGGTGTTCAACTGCAGCAGCCACCAGCTTGAGAAGAGGTGCCATCTCTCCCTCCTGATGGGCCAGGAATTCCACCATATCCAACTTTGATACCATAGGACTGGAATAAGTATGACAAAAAGGTCAATGGTTACACAAGGAAGCAGTAAATTAAATGAACATGCTTCACGGAGTAGAAATGTAAAATTCTAGATGTATAAACCACAGAAAACCATGACCATCAGGTACATGCAAAATTTCTCAAAAAAATTAATAGAAAATAAATGACATTGTGCCAAGGATGTCTTCTCTGACATACCAACAAAACTATTGGGGAGTTAGTTTGTTTTTTTTTTTTTTGTTTTTTTTTTGGGAGGAGGGGCATACAGATCTTTATTAAAATTGAAAAAAGAAATATATTTAAAGTAAGATAAAATACATATGAAGTCAATGCTTTATAAGCATAATAATATTGGAACTGGCAACCATATATTTAGTTAATCTATATGATTGTGTATAGCTTATAACATGAAACTCTTTTTTTTTTTACTCTGTAAAATGGAGGCTGAATAAATATCATGGTTAAAAGAGGACTTGGGTAATTATTCTGATAGAGGATGTGGCTGACAATTGAATGGCGAATTCCTAAGGTCCACAACAAACATGCGACAAGAAATGTTGAAGGCCTCCTTGGAAGCTCGGTCTGCAAAAGGCTAGGCTCCATTTTTAAGGTTTCATGGTGTTGTTTTAGGTGGTCCAACTTTCTTTAACCATGTACTTAGGAAAAATGCCGATGTTTGGCGATTCTCAAGCCAATGACCATATAGGAAGACACGGTCTTTTTTTGGCAATACAGCAATGATTTCTCTTCTTGGATCCAGTTAGTTTCACGTGGTAATACTACCATATGTATAACATTTCAAAAAATAAAACTTTCTGTAAAATAAGTTTATTTCCTTTCTCGTTCATATAAGTTCAAAAAATTGTTGTCATGACTTATGATATGATGATCCAGTTCAAGCAGAAAATTCAAAAGATATAAGGAAGAAAACCAACCTCATTTGATACATCAAAGACCCCATCCTGGATTTTCTTGTAGATTGTTGCTGCTGTGCTAATAAATGCCTGGATGGTTTTAGGTATCAGAAGGGTTAGAAAGTCAAAACAAGATAATAATACTGCGCATGATTTGGCATAAAATTTGTAACAATGTGCCAAACCTCCTCAACATTTTGCGCAGTTTTTGCAGAGGCTTCCATAAAGACCAATCCGTGCTCCTTGGCAAACTGCTCCCCTTCCTCCGTGCTGACAGCTCTTCTGTGAGCCAGATCACATTTGTTCCCAATAAGCATTATTGTCATATTAGCATTTGCATGTTGCCTTGCATCTTCCAGCCAGTTTGCAAGATGATTAAATGTTTCCCTCCTGAAATTAATATTGGGAAAAAATTAAGGACCCACTTGAACTCCTTAAATCAGGAAAGAAAAAGAAGAAGAAGAGGAACAGGAAAGAAATATTTGAGTTTGCACCAAAGTCACCCATTTTAGAGAAACTTGAACAGCAGAAACACCTGGTAATGTCATAAACTAGCAGTGCACCAGCAGCCCCCCTATAGTAGGACCTTGTAATTGATCTGAAGGATTCTTGGCCTGCCTGTAACGTGATAGGTTTTTCTTATGAGATTCATGAGCAATGGTTGAAATTGAGTATTTGAAACAATAGTGTAACAACATACAAGAAGAAGAAGATGAAGAAAGAGAAGAGGATTGTAGAATACATAACTGAAGTTGGAGCTATTGCAAGCCTAGTTATATAAACCTAGTCCTTTATTTAAACATCATATTCCATTACAACCTTTATCTTGGCTGTTATCAGACTATATTTGATATTTCACACATCTTGAAAGCCAAGATATTAGTTTTGCCAATTCTACATATCATTTAAGTTATTTAAGTTATTGTACTATTATATTAAAACGATGGAAGCACAGAAGCATAATAAAGCACCAGAGTTCATGGCAAGTCGGCATAAGTTGTGTAACATGCGGGAAAGGAAAAAAAGGTTGCTTTAAATAATTTTTCTGAAATAAACAGCATTTCTACTAAAAATTTCCTATCAAACCTATAAAGAAAAGACAATTAAATAAACAATCATTCATAAACAATAACTATACTAAAACAGTTAATACTATAAATAAATTTAATCCATATCCCTAATAAAGGCACTTGAGCACAGCAAGAACATAAAAACCAACCGTATCCCATATCTGCAACTTTATGGGCTTGTTGTCAATTGTAATCATCCTGGCTCCAAACTCAACACCAATCGTCAAGTCGTGCACAGGTTGGAAGCGCTTGTCAGTGAACTGCAATAGCAGGCATGATTTTCCAACCCCTGCATGAAAATCGAAGTGCAGACATAGCAAAAGCACATCATAAAGATCAATAAACATAAATTTGCTATAAAAAAATAACAAAAAGAATAATCTAGAGAACTCAATGTTATAGGACAAGAAATTAATATAGCAAATGGCAAAACATAACAATAAATAGGATTCACAAGAATAATACAAAGTGGCTTTCCAAAAAATCAATTTGGAAAAATCTATGAAATATAGAATCCTGCCTTTTAGTAAAACTTGAAACCATTCATAAAGTCCAGGCAATCAAACAACCTCAATAATGCATATCATCGCCTCAATCCAAGACTTTTCCATCGAGGAGATCCCAATGTTACAAAAACAACATAAGGTGTGAAGGTGCCAGAGTAAGAATCATAAATGGTACAGGAAGTACTTGTAAGTTGTATGAAGCAGACATTGAAGAGGCAAAGGATGGAGCAATTTGAACTACATCTTCTATAATATATAGTGCAAAAAAAGGATTATTTTGATACAAAACTGCTGTATCAAGATAGTGAATTTCTTCGTCATAGTCCATTGACCTAATAAATGACTTCTGATTCATCCAAAGTCTTCTCCAAGCAAACCCCATATCAGCCTTATGTTTACTTAGGGTGAAGATATTCGCCATGTTAAGACAAGAAATGAGGGAGGCTCAAATGAAGATTCAAATATTAAGTAAATCAGGAATCAATAAAATACTTCTGCAAAATGTTCGATGGTGTTCTGCTGTTTTCTGAAAATAATCTTTGTAATCTGGTAAATTAAATTTCTTCTCCTTTATCTTTGAGTCTCTAACTGACATTGATAACAAGTTTTTCATTGTGAGATAATGGAACTCCTAAATATTTCTAAATTTCAAAGATTTTCAGTGAAGAGGCCCCAGTTCACCCCTTCTTATTAATTGCTAGAGATTTTCAGACAAAAAGGTCTAAGAAGAGGAAGAGAATGAGTTGAAGGTTTTCAGAGATGTGAAATCAGATCCACGTCCAATTTATGACAATCCGTCCTAGTTTGTCACAGTTATTATAACTAGTGAAATCCAATTTCCCCCTTATCTGTTTTGAAAACATATTATGGTTAAAGGTAAATTTCTGTACAAACTCTTCGGCATGGATAAGAACAGATGGAAGAAGGCTTCTATTTTCAGGCAACTTAAAGCAATCGAGTTCTTGTATATAAGTCCAATTAACCTTTAAGTATTTCATAATCTGAAAGAGCTTGATATATTTAATGTAATTCTTTATGGACAAAGAAGCTTTTTTTTGGGATAATTGTCTACTGTGCGATCCAACTAGGGAGAACCATCCCTATAGGGGTTGCAAGTTCTATAGAAAAGCCGCTTTGTGCTGTGTGGAGGAAGAGTCCCACATCTGCTGCTCCAATGTGCTATCTTTTGAAATTTATGGTGTAGGTTCAGTGACAATATCCTGAGACCCAGGCATTGCCAATAGGTGGGAAATTTAGGAAAAGAGAAACATCTTCAACAAAAGGCAACTGGATGAGGAATGGGTGCAGACACATCAATCAGGGTCTTGTCTGTGGTGGCATACTATTTCAGACACCCTTTTACTTCTTTTCGGTTTCTTTTAATTGCCTCCAGGTCCTTTTATTGTTATCATGTTGTTAGTAACGATGCCTAACTAAGTTACTTCCAAATTAAACTTGCCAAATTCCAAAAGAAGACAAGAAGAAAGTAAGAAAAAGATGGCATTACTTAAAGATTTGTAAATGAAGACCATATTTAGCACATCAATCACCAAACTTTGAAGTGCAAAAAGACAAAGAAAATACAAAACAGCGTGTTTAATTACTTAGAAATCAAAAGAAAACAGATGGAAAGGACAAGAAGGAGAATAAAAGAACATCAGAGGGAGAAGCAAAGAACATCGGACGGAGAAGCAACGGGAGCATGAACCAGATCAAGAATTGGTACAGATCCAAATAATAATATTTTTTTTATTATCCGCACTATGCCAGTAATCACCAATGCAGCAAAAGAACAAACACTGATTATTCTCATAAACGCCCAAACCCAGGAATCCAATCAAGATCTCCCCAAGAAAACGGGTCCAAGGTCATATGATTAATAGAAATCTTTCTTCGAGTTAAAAAGTGATTAATGGAAATCAGATGCATTCCAAGTTTCATTAAGAATCAAAAGAAACAAATAAAAAAAAAAAATCATCCAACACATCCAGATTCTCATCGTTTTCCAATTAACTCATAAAAAAACGTGACAAAGCAATTCCCTAAAAATCAAAAAGACGAGCAAACTGCAAATAATTCAGAATATAAATAAATCAGAGCAATCAATCCCTACTTAAAATCCAATCCCCTTTCCCAAACTCCAAACAGATCAACCCTAGAAACCTCTCCCTTCAATTTAATCATAATTCGGTGCCCAACACCCACAACCCGTCAAATCGTAAAGAGAAATCTAGAGATCAGAATCAAAAGAATACCCGTATCTCCGATTATGATGTACTTAAAGAGGTAAGCGTACGACATCCTTCCTCAGATCTCGAGGCTCTCCTCCGCCTCCTCTTCCTTCTCCTCGAATCTCGAAAAGCTGGGCTCGCTCTCAGTCTCTCAGAGAACCGAGACCTCCAACGAGATGAAGACGGTGGAGAAGGCGTGCGTCGTCGCCACGGAGACTACAAGATCGTAGCCGAGGTTTGGGGAAGGCGCTGCTTCCTTAATTTTTTATTATTTGTTTATTGCTTAACCTTTGGCTATCCTCATTAATTAGTTGCCGGCCTTAAAAGGAGGCTTCTTCCGTAGCTAAAGATATTGTATTACTATTAAACTATTGTCTTTACCCAAGAGGAGGTCACAGCAGATGGTTCGGAACTTTTTTAGGGCATATGGATAGGTTTTCAAATTATCAATACAAAGAACGAGGGCTCCTTTGGTTTGTGATTTTTTTTTTTATTAATACACACATATATATATATATATATATATATATATAATTGATATTTGAAAACATGATATATAAAATAATAATTTCTGCACGTTTGGTTGATTGAAAAAAGAGAGGCACATTTTAGTTTATATTTGATTAGGTATGTATTTTTAAATATATATATAATATTTATTATGTTCTTAATAATAAAAAAATATATTCTATCTAAAAGCTTAAGAATATTTTTAAAATAAAGTTACTCGTAGTGGGTGGGAATTGATATTTTCCGTATCAGATTTTATTCCTATAAGAAAGTTACTTTCTCATCTTTCTTCTTTATTCATGTGATATTTATTCATTTTTCTATTAACCATACTTTCCTCTTTTGTTCCTGCCATCCAAACATGTTCTAAGGATTTGCATATTATTGTGTCTTGCTTATCTATCAAACTTTATTTGAGAAAGACAATATTTTGTCTTCTACACTTTATACCTTCATATCTTCTATGCATAGCAAGGTATCCAGTAAGAATGAAATTGGATCAGATAATATCCATTAAAATCTATTTTTGCATTCGAATCTATCCAGATATAGATAAAAACTTTAAGTATTCGATTAATATCCATATTCGTATCCATATTCAGCAAAGAAATATAGATATGGATAACAATAGACAACTGCATATTTGAATATCCAATTTTTATTTATAATCTTATTTAATTTTATATAGCACTCATAAATTTTCAAGAACAATACATGATCATATGAATATGCTATTAACATGATTTATCTTCTATTTAGTAATATTTTTGATTATGTGGTCACAAAGTTTAATTGTCCAACTTATATCTATATTCTTGTCAATACTTTTAGTATCAGATTTGTATCCATATTCGTTTAAAATAAATATCAATATAAATTTTGTATCCGATTAACATCTATATCTATATTTGTATTCATCAAATAAACTAAGTACATATATGGATATACTGGTATCTCATCTGCTTCTGGCCTTAGGATTAGGAAAAATTGACTTTTTATTTAATTATCTTACTAATTTACTAAGATAGTTCTAGACCTTCATGTTTGAATTTGTATAAATAGCTTGGATAGCACCAAGATCAGCATCCCTCTCATCAACCCATGTTGTAAGGAGCCCTTTGGAGTTTGAGTTATTATTACTAGAATATGGCATATGCGGTTATTATTTTATTTTTAATTAAAAAAAAATTCGATACAAATGAATAATTAAATAAATACTAAAACAAGGATTTTGAAACATTGATTTTTAAAAATTTATTTTTAATAAAAATACATAAATAAATAATAAATAAATATTAGATGAAGGATTCTTTTCTTTATTCTTGTGGATAGAATGTAAAGTAGGGCAGAGGTGAGGGAATGTATGAGGCAAGAAAAAGCACGATAAAGAAATGTAGAAGAACAGATATGCTTCATGTACACCGTGAAAGTCGTGTTACGTAGGAAGGTGATGCTCTTACAATTATTTTTTAGTAACAAAATAGTTTCTTCTAAGTTATGAAGCCCATCCACTGGGGTGGAGCAAAGATATTTTGTTGGGACGCAGGAGGGAGGAGGACATAATATGTATAATAAATATAACTATCTAAATTGAAATAATGAAAAATCTAGTCTTATTACTTTGTCACATTGAAGAAAGAAAAATGTATTCGAAGATTATCAAATATATTTTGAGAAATATTTTACCATATATTATATGAAATTTCTATGTATATTTTAGTGATATTGAATAAAAGTTACTCTTTATAAGCTTACAAGACTATACTTTTAAATATCAGTAAATCCTAGAATTCTGAAGTCTGATTAAATCCACAGTTCAACAAAGTAATTGGAAGGTATTTATTAGAAAGAAGGAATAACAAGAATAAATAGTTAAACCTTATCTCCATCCTAATTCAGGATTATCAAACAAAGATATGTTAGAAAGAAGGAATATGACTCTTTAATTGTTTGGCTTTCCCAAAATTCATCTCGACTTGTGAAATGCTAGTGTACTCTCCTGTCAATGCTTAAATTCAATTTAGATAAAAAAAAAAAAACTTAATTTAAAAGTCATAAGTTCAAAATATTTGTAGCTGATTCGGCAATTAGATCCATTAATTTAAGGATGGTAAGTTATACTGCAAGATTTGCCCAAGATTTTTTAGCTTCCCTGCTCTTTCCCCTGATTTTTACATGTTTCACCCCTTGCCCATGTATATTATATTAAAACTAAGCATGAAATTTATTTTTGTATTACAATTTATTTTGACAAGCATATAACCTATGTGATGCCTGGGGTACAACTTTTTTAATCCTCAAGTCCAAACCATCCGATTGAGCATACAAGAAAAGATACACTCGCCCTATGTGAACATGCTACCCTATTCTTAATCCCTTATCTAATATGGACGAGTGATTCCTTGAATGGCTATGTCAATGTCTTGAATGGCTATGTCGAGTCGATTGCCACTCCTAGCTCCTATAAAAAATTTTATGCTAACTACAATCCATCATTATATCATTTTCTACATAATCCTTACAAAACTCGATTGCTATTTTTCACTCATGCGCTATAAAAGTAATGTAGATATAAATAATAAAAAAACTACATATGTTTTTTTTTTAAGATGGATGGATCGTACCTGACGAGTACAGATATATTCAATAAAATCGAAAAACAAAATACTACGGAGTGCCGGAGGCAACTCTCCATCTTCATCCCACAGGGTACTATCAAATGACTGGCTGCATAAGCAGGCCCCCAGTCCGCAGCCCTATTAGCTTCACAGAAAACATGCTTGGCCTGGAAAGCCTCTCCAATCCCCACTATTGTCCAGTTATCTTGGAGCAAAGGGTGGACTCAACTATTACCTCTTAGGCCTCCATGGATCCAACTGATGACCGTGGCCAGATCCCCCTCCAGGACAATGGAACTTACTCGTAAAACACACCGGGTGTGACGAAGGCCCGCCCAAGCGGCCCTCAGCTCCACTTCCAGAATCGATATGTTGAAGAGTTGACTGCCCCCCGCAACCACGACTCTGGCGGAAGGATCCCGAATAACAAAATCCGCGCCGCCTCTCGTACCTCCGTCCAAGACAGACCCATCAAAGTTGACATTGAGAAAACTCGGAGGTATGAGCTCTCAAGTGAAAAATACCGTACGGGATGCTGCCGAAGCAGAATGAGAATTCCAGATGTCCTAAGCTATCATGGTCTCTTCGACAGGTAAGATGTGACCGAGCTCTGCCGCCTGCACACGGGCACTCTCCACCATAAGTTAGCAAAAACTATATGTTAGCTATTAGGTTTTTTAGGTTATTTTTGGAGAATATATCATAATGAAATTCATTAATACCACCTGACATTGATATGTATTCGGATGGTGACCGGAGAATTCTATACAAGTAGAACGCCCCCTCCCTCTCTCTCTCTCTCTCTCTCTCTCTCACTCTCTTCCCCTAGATGGTGGATGAGATTTAGTATGTTCTTTATACACCACGGTCGTGGGACCATTTCATTCCTTTGAAAAAAGAAATGTGAGTGAAAAATGATTTTTCAAGTTGCGGAAACATGCTCGTGAAATCCTGTGCAAAAATTCTGAAATCCACGGGCCATATGATTCTATCCCGGACATGACCAACGGCGATCGAGGGGTATATTTCTAGGTATTTTACTATGCACCATGACGACGTTGCCCAACTTCCCCTTACAAGAATATATGGAGGTATGGCTAGAAAGGAGCAGGTACGAAGCTAAAATTAGTAAACTAGCTAGAAGTCAGGAATATAACATATGTGGAAGGTATACCTTTTTTTTTTTTTCCGGAATATGGAAAATATACTTTCTTTCTTTATTCCTTGTCATCGCCTTGAGAGATTCCTTTTCGTCTAGTGCTATAATTTTTTCCCTTATTTGTTTTGTTGTTTTCTTTAATTTATTTTTTTTTGTTATAACAGCGGCTTACGTGCGGCCGGAAAACAAAAGACTACATAAGGGCTTAAGCAATAACGTGTGATTCGCCCAAATAAAACCTTCGAAATAGTGAGCTACAAAGAAGGCAACCTAGTCTAAGGCACCATTTACCTCCCTATATATATATGTGGCCTGATGAGAGCCGCACTCTCCCAGTAGTCTGCGAATGTCGTGGAGCAGTAGCCTCCCCTAGCAGTGTATCCCCAACTCCGAATCCACTTGATCACTGTGGCCAAGTCTCCTTCAAGGAGGATGCGAACGACTCCCATCACCATTCTGACATAGATAATGCCCTCCCATGCAGCTCTAAGCTCGGCGCAAACAATAAATGTGTCGAAGATCTGCCGAACCCCCGCCGCCATCAGTCTGGTGTCGTGGTCTCTGATAACGAATCTCACACCTCCGCAGCTCCCTCCCTCGCCCACACTGCCATCGAAGTTCATCTTGAGAAAGCCAAGAGGTGGGGGCACCTAGAAAACAAGCACAATCTTGAACGCTGCAAGAACAGAATGAGAGCCCTAGATTTTTCTAGCCAACCCAACAAGCGATGTCTCAGTAATACTGAGAATCTCCGCCGCATGCAGTAGAGCACTATCCGCCACCACCCTCGGATGAGAGCTGCCATCATCGATGACCTGGGCATTCCTATCCAGCCAACAGTGGTAGGCCAAATAGGCAGTACGTGTCCCCCTCTTCTCAAGCTCGGCCCCTGCACTGAGGTCCCCAGGAAGCACAGGAAGTCCTCAATGGACGTCCACTTCTGCCGCGAGTCAAGGTGGGCCAAGGCACACCTCCAAATTTGATTGGCCCGCGGACACTCGATGAGAACATGGTAGATAGACTCCTCCACATCCGAGCAGACTGCACAAACTAAAGGGATCTTCACTCCCCGCTGCACCAGTACACCTTTGGCAGGCAAACACCCCAATGCCACTTTGCAGAGGAACAAGGTTACACGGGGATGGATGCGCATCCTCCAAATCCATCCTCCATCAATTTGCCAAGCCAGAGGCCTTTCGACCATCCCAGATAAGTTTCAGGCTCGCACCATAGACCTCCCGGTCATACTCCAAACTCTCCTGTCCACTGTCTCTCCTGCAGGGATCTGCAAAGATAGGACCTGGGCAGCGAGCTGCAAAGATAGGATCGTGATGGGGCTCATGGTCCAAAGCCTCGCACCAAGCCTCTTTGCCTTGCTCCTTGGCGTGCGTCTTTGAAGAAATCGTTGATTATAGACCGATTGTAGGTAACGCCGGTAGAACAACTTAATATAAAGATCAATAATAAAACTGAACTGAATTTTATTCCACTCCAATTGAAGAACAAACAAGAACAATCAAAAGCAAACAAAAGAAATCTAGCAAAGAATCGAAAGGATTCCTGCCTAGCCCAATCTAGTGAAAATTGATGTATCAACCACTAGCCTAAGTCCTAGAACACAAGATCTAAAGACCGAAATCGGCACAATGCCACCCAAGCCTTTTGGTCGACTCTCTCACAAGAGAACTAAACTCAACTCAATTCTGGGATGCCCCATAATAGCTCCCTACAGCTCCTTTTATAGACTCAAAACCCTAGGACTCCTAGTTACAATGAAAGACCAAGATAAACTTGAATTCCTAAACAAAAGACTAAGATAAACATGGAAAAGAATCTCCCCACGGATCCCTGTTGATGTGGCTACGTGCAAGGCTTCTCCACCCTTGATTTGCATGAGATCAGCGGCTTGGAGGAGTCCTAGAATACCTCCAAGTCTTCCTCCCGCGTCTGCATAGGACACGCATCCTGGATGCATAGGTTGTGTGTCCCGGTTGATCGGGTCGTGCGACCTGGCTAGAAGAGTCCCAGTCCGGGTGGGACTGGGCTGGGCGTAGGTGCCCGCTAGTTGCCTGCGCGCTGGGCATGCGCGATCCGCCGGGGCGCCTGCGGTCTTGGGCA
>JAOXJJ010001100.1:15902008-15923679 GCA_025769935.1 Phoenix roebelenii
GCAGCCAGCGCGTGCGTGGGCGTGCTGCTGGGCGGGTGCGCTGGTGTTGCGCCCGCCTTGGCCGTGCCGTGCGTGCGGTCCTACGTGCGCGGCTATCCGTGCAGCCTGATCCTCTCGACCGAGCACCCGTTGGATTGATGGGGCGAGGTATGGCGTGCGGGCTAATCCTACGCGATACCGATGTTGTCAATGGTCCCCTTAGCCGGTCAAGAGTCGGTCGGCCATAAGGTACATCAATTGGCCACTTTGGCCCCCGGTTGGTGCATGGTCCTCTCTCGGCTTAGTGTCCTGGCGGTGCCGCTTGCGGAGGTCCTCAACATAAGTGCCGGGCTCGCACCATAGACTTTCCGGTCATACTCGAAACTCTCCTATCCACTATCTCTCCTGCAGGGATTTATAAAGACAGGACCCGCTCAGCGAGCTGCTCCCCAAACATCCGCCCGATGAGGACCTCGTCCCACCTGCGCCCCCCTGGAGCAAACAAATTACAGACTTTGCATCCCACCTCTACTTTTCTTTCATTGCCTAGTTTCTACTACTCCCAGCTACAAAGTGTGCTTCGGTTAACTTATTTGAAAAGGTCTCAAATTGTGACCCCCAGCATGTCATGCATGCAACCAATCTTTCACGGACTGATGCAAATTAACCAAGAAAGCAAACACCATTGCACTAAACTTGAGTCCATGCTCTTGTTCTTAAGTACCTTACTCCGGATGTGGTAAGTTAGATATGTATTCCTTTCAGAGGCTTCATTTTTCTTTTCTTACTTTTTTTATTTTTACTTTTTTTTTGAAAAAAAAAGCAGTCATGTCTATGAATTGAAACTGTTTTAGAATATGTAAAGCTTTCCGCAAACTTACCCTAGACTCGTGAACCTTTCTATGCTTTCTTTTTGGTCATATATGCAATTGAACTAGAATTGTATTAACACACTCCTGTGAATTGCGCTCATTTGGAGACGAGAAGGCCCCGGTCGATCATATTGCAGCATTTAGTGCCACTACTGGCTTGCACTAAGGAGAAAAAAATAAGAGGTGTTCCGAATTAAATACGAAACTAGTTTGCCTCGGATTTGCACTGTACTATATAATTTAAAATGGATATAGATTTGATTATTCAAGATAACGCGGGAGGACAATGAAAGCTATCACTAATTAAATAGGTTTACATATGGTAGCGCATATAATTCTATATGCCTCTGCATGCATGCATGCATGCATGCATCTACTCTCTCCCTCAACTTTACAACTCAAACTGAAAATGCATGCAACACCGTAAGTTTTTCTTTCAAAAAAAAAAAAAAACGAAGAAGAAGAAGAAGAATATTCATCAGAACAACGGGAAGTTTGGAAGTGACCTCGATTAGTCTCATTGACAAGGACCTTAATTAGACATGGAGGAAGGGAGGCCTTGGAAGTACGAAAAACGTCTGCTGGCTCTTAACAGCAGGTTAGTGAGGCTCGACAGTAGTTCTCACTTCATAAGAAGGGAAAATAAAATGAGGTGCGGGCCGCAGGACCTCTACTTTTCATTAACATGAGACAAAAGGGCGAGAATCTGACGACTTGACAGACTTCTATATTAACACAACTCATCTCCTCCGCTTCCCCGTGCCCTCTTCTGCGTCCTCATCCTCTTCCCAAATCCGAAGGCTATATTGCAATGTCCGGGGATCCTTTGGTTTTGGGTCACGTAGTGGGGGATGTGCTGGACCCGTTCGTCAAGTCCGTGTCCCTAAAAATATTCTACAACAACAGGCAGGTGCTGAACGGCGCCGAGCTAAAACCCTCTGCCGTCGTTAACAAACCCAGGGTCGAGGTTGGAGGAGACGAGCTCCGGGTATTTTACACGCTTGTAAGTTCTTACCATGCGTCCATCCTACCTAAATGTTTCATATATAGACACCATGTAATTTCTCTATGGCTTCCTCGCTCGCTCTCTCATGATTCTTTTTGTTGTTGTTGCTGCTGCTGTTATTGTTGCTGTGTTGGAACTTCTTCGTTGCAAGATAATGGTGGATCCAGATGCCCCAAATCCAAGCAATCCAACGTCAAGAGAGCACTTGCACTGGTGAGCTCCGACCGTTTACCTACTGGCTGGCTGATAAGCCGCCCAAACTGTTCTTACTTTGAACGTAAAATTACGTGGGGAAGCCCAACGGCTATGCACACGCGTACAGTATTCTTTGGTACTAACTGCTCTGAGCTGATGGTTTTATAGGATGGTTACGGACATCCCCGGGACAACTGATTGCACTTTCGGTGAGTACGTACGGATCTTTGTTTTTTTTTTGGGCTAAGGACGTATCTTTGGTTTTAAAGAAAGTAGGGCTGCAAACGAGTTTTTCTTTTATGACTCCGGAAAAACCACCGAGACTACGCTAAAATATATGATGTTCGAGTGATGCTCATACATGGTGTGTTTGGGTGGTAGCTTCTTCCCTATCGCCTAACACGGCTCGAGATCAGTTTTTGATCTACGGTACCCCTTTGCCTTTGCTTTCAGTTTCATTTTCTGTTCCTGTACCCGAAAATCCGAGAAGAAACATGAACTAGGCGCCGGGAGAAAATAAAATAATGTATTTTGTGATATATTATTTGATAAAGGATCTAATTTAATTGATATATTTTAAATATTCTTGAAATCAATTAAAATGTTGATTTAGGCTTGAACCATGTTTGAGCTCAAACTATAAAGAAAGATTTAATCAAGCAACTGAGTTCAACTTGGGATTACCGTGCCAGATGAAAAGGCTCATGTTCGGCTCACTTGGAGATTAAGAATGAAGTAGTGGTAAGCAAATCGAGTTTAATTTCCAGGTTAAAAATTAATTCCAAAACCAAGCTCAGATTTGTTGCTCCCTTAATGACCTAGCACTAGCAGAACCCAATTCCAACCCAGCCACGTCCGCTCAGCTTAGCATTAGAACTTGGTGCCAAACCTGCATCCAGAATTCACATCTAGATAAGGCTAAAGCAATCTAGACCAAACACCAATCTCGATCTTGTCGACTATAGAGCTGCTGATGAATTGTTGCTAAATTGACTCTGTGCTTCGATCTTACCAGGCCGGGAGCTCATAGGTTATGAAAGCCCAAGACCGGTGTCAGGGATTCACCGGATTGTGTTCGTTCTATTCCAACAGTTAGGCCGAGAAAGTGTGTTTACTCCCGCGACGCGGCAAAACTTCAACACCAGGAGCTTTGCAGGGGAACACTATCTGGGGCCACCGGTTGCTGCTGTCTACTACAATTGCCAGAGGGAATCTGGCTCCGGCGGTAGAAGATTCAGATGAGAATAATGATATCATGGAGCCATCTTATAGATTAGTTAACTAAAAATCCTGCCGTCGATGTATTGGATGCAACCTATCAAGTAAATATCAAATAAATATCCCGAGCTAGTGTATCTGGCTGCTTATTTAAGCGTCAAGGCCCAAACAGAACCTGGAGTATGCTGCATCGAAGTGAAAGAAAAAAAAAAAAATCCAATTCCGCGAATTGGATTTTTTTTTTTTTGGAAAGAATAAGAAAAAAGAAATGAAAACTGAGTAATTCAAAACTTGGTTGTGGCGGCACATAAAAGTTGTCCGCGAAACAAGTATAAGCTGAAATAGGGCGAAATATCCAGAATCACCCAAAAAAAAATTCACAAGATTAGCTGACGCATGCTCTAATAGCATAAATTAGGCATGCTGAATTGAGGCGAATCTAGCAGACCAACATCCAAGATGGATTCCAGAAAATATACAATCAATAAACCATCAAGCCAAGTAGCTTGGCTGTCTGATGCGATGGATCGAAAGGCAAATTTCACATAATAAACACATAATTGCAAATTACACTGCCAACAAAATGAATGAGCACCTCCTTGAACTAAACTTGTCGGTCGAAAAATAAAGTCATCATAGAACAAACAAAAAAAACGCCCTACTGGGGCTGAGTGTGGCAGAATTATCATCACATCTGTCAATGGCACATCAGTTACCAAAGAGAAGGCAGGGATCTGCTTCTGACCTCTGCAATAGCCGTTTACATGCAGTGTATGTTCAAAAGGGTGAGAAAATACACAGAATACCTTTAGGGTTGCATTCACCTGATAAATTATGAGAATAACCGGAGAAAATTGCTTGCATATGCCATTGGCTTCACATCCGGGTGCGGCTGCAAATTTTGACAAAATGGTCATCAGCATACATGTAAGCAATATGACAAAAAGAAAAAAAAAAAAGCAGAATTGAGACAGCTTGCACGGATGCACATGTTTGAAAAACATTTGAACAGCTACAGCAGTAAAAACACCACCTGACCAAAATCAGCTATGGGCCACAAAACAAACACTGCATGTTAGTTCAAACGAGTTAAAATTCATGTGCAATGCGACCATGCAGTGATACTACAGCGACAGACAAAATCCTTTTGGCAGATATGGAGGCTATGCGCCCAACAGGGTTTAAGGCCTGGATGTAACTTGCAAATATGAATGTGTCCTGTGCTGCAACTTGCATGGTCTACGGTGTCAATTTTCAGCCACACTTACCTGTGCTTGCATATGACTGTACCAGTGTGTGCATTGAAGAGAAATAGATTCAGCGTGCACGAAGAAGGGGCATAGAACAATGAACTTCTTGGCTCCATAAAGCAACAAGCATTAGTAATTTATAGTTAAAAGAAACAGCCTTCAGAATATAGTTAAAACCTACCACTGCTGAAAAAGAAACAATATCTGGCTTCAGTTCTGGGGCTGCGAAGCGTATGAATGCACCTTTGTTGCCCATCTGTATCAAGGTAGAAAATGATCTTCATATCTAAATTAAAAATAGCTAGTCACAAGATAGGGAAGTTAAGATGTCAAAACACAGACAACAGTTTAGACAAAAATTACTACAAAAATAAAGATTAGAGAAGTAGTAAAACCCAAAGTTCATTGAAGCCCACTTGTTGCAAGAAGTGGAAATATCATAGACGTTTCTGAAGTTCCTGAATGATTTAATTCATAGAACCTCAAAAAAGACGACCAGCTAAGACATGAACACAAACAACAACAATCAATTATACCCTCACAAAAAGATGCAAAATGCAACTACTACATTGGCCAGCTGTTGGTCTTAAGCATGTTAGGAAGTTTGATAAAAAGAATTTTTTTTTAGAACAGAATAACAGTTTTTCACTGTCACATGAAAGCTTCTTTAGCAAGAACTGGTCATTTTAACACATTCATGGAAGCATCAATTCATCCATAGCACTCTATCAGAGAACATGTTAAGCTTATTTCTAGCAAACGATGTTTTAGTGGACTGTGGAGAGGCATGGAGAAGTACAACTAATGCAATGGAATTGTTTTAGGGTGCGATGTTCGATGTACAGCATAATTTTTTTTTTGATTTAAAACACCATCCAAACATCAAGTTCATGGAGGTTTCAATATGGTAAAAACTTCTGAGACGTATGTGTCCTTGCACAGCATATCAAAAGCTTCCACCACTTTTCAAGCAATATTCTTTCATCCCTCTCTATCCAGAAGCTTAACCTTCTGCCATGGCAGTACCAATTCTACCAATTTCCGGGGGTCTTACCCCCATGAAGAACTCTTTCAAATGATATCCATATCAGAGTTTCTTTCAGCATCAAGCTTGAATACCCAAACCTTACAAACCAACCTCTTACTCTGGTTGGATGATGGCTTTTCCTTCCTGCAATGGCTTTCTTAAAAAAATAAAATAAAATAAAATAACATACTGCAACGGCCACTTGAGTTTTCAATTTAAGGCGCTTTGACTCCTAATTCTGTACTCTTTCTTTAAGCAAAAGCACTAAGGATAGTAGTAAGATTATGCTACCTTACGGTTTTTATTCAGCTTATGGTCCACAAAACTTTCTCCAATCAGAACAAAATTGTATGTCCAATCAAATTATTTACTTTTAATTTTGAAGTGCTTCATCCCCTCTTGTTCTTTAATTGTTAATCATCATCCCTTATGGTTAGATCCATTCCTTCACCACTGTCCTCACTAGCGCACCCAATTCCCCTTAGTACTCTACTGAACACCTTACCAACCTAGTTTCCAAATATGTACTTCCCTAAGATAAGAAAGCGAGAGGCTAATTAAAGATTAGCATCAAATAAGGGACACAAAATTAATTGGACACTGGCCGAAGATAATGGGAAAGACAAACAGGTTGCTGAAAGTGTATTTTCAGGGAGAGAACGAGGTTCTCGATTCTTTTAGGATATTAATTCTATGCAGTGTATACATCATAATGAAACCCTTCCTAATGGATATTGTTCAAAGATTCAACAATATGTAATTTGCATATTTTTGCATTTTATTTTTTTTGGAAATGAAAATGCAAGAACTGGAAATGAACTGCTTGTTCCTTTCCAAAATGCTAATCCACTATTATAATGTTAACTTCAAAAAATTACACACAGAATTTATCTTTCAAAATATTGAAATAGTTAGACTAGTCTGATTTCTAACAACTAACATGTTTACTCTCCATCATAACTATTAGTTACTCGAGTCTGCTATAAATGAGACAAATTAAATGCTTCTCCAATCAGCATTAACTAACTCCACCGGTCAGTCTGAAGCACCCATCTTCTTGCATGTTTCATATTGATGGTGCATTACCAAAATCAGGTGATCAATTCATACAGCACATTTGATGCAATGTAAAATCTCTTCTGTGGGACTGCTGTGTGTATGCATGCTCTCTCTCTCTCTCTCTCTCTCTCTTCCTTTTTTTCTTGTTTTTTTTTCAGGTGTGGGGGGGATGCGTTGGTGCCTACCTCCTTAAAAAAGTTATAGAATAATATGGGCTATGAACAGCGTGCCAAAGCCAACCAAGTTTGCTAAAGGAAGCAAGAAGGTTACTTGAGTGGCAAAGCACTTTAAGCGGCAGTACAAATGCTGAGGCTTCGATTTCCATCAAAATTCAAAAATGTGGATTTGAAAAATGCAAGCTTACCTCAAGAGGATTGGTAGAAAATTCATCGGCAAGAATGGCATCTCTTTATAGGAAAAAATGGTTAGAAATATCAACCCTTAGCAGTTACACTAGTGTTAGCTAATTGCTGGTTGTTCTAAGTTATGCAAATTGTAACCATAGACAAACATTTAGTCAAAACATGCTCATCCATTTGTATAAGGGAAATACATAACTTGCAGAATTCATATATTATCTTTCTAGAAGGGTGACAATAATAAAAAAAAAAATATACTGAAATTAGAACGAGACGTATGAATTTATCTTGGGCCTTCCATATTGAATTCTAATCTAACATGCTTGCCTATTGCAGGGTCTAGGGAGGGTCAAATGTCCCCAACCTTAATCCGCACAAGGAGAGGCTGTCTCCATGTTTCGAACTTGTGATATCTAGGTCAAGATGGAGCAACCTTACCATTGTGTCAAGGTCTGCCCTCAGTATGCTTATTCCAGGTATGCACAATTTCGAAGCATCTCAACAAATGGCTTGTTAAGATTCACAACTCATTATGTCACAATGTTCACCTAATGCTTATGGTGTACTGTAACATACCTAGAAATACCTAAGCCCCACACTCAAAATCACATTAAAAAATGAAACAATATACAGCATAAATAATGCCCAAGTTGCATGTCCCAAATAGGTCTCTATCTACAATATGTACATGTCACTTCATATAGCCTCTTAGTCATATGCTTCACAATGATTCATAAGGACTTGCCCTAAGGCATGAGATGAATGACGCTCGAATAATTAAATTCAACCAATATGCACAAGTATGATCAAGGAGTAAGGACCTAGTCCACCTTAACAATACTGTACTAGACCAGAGAGAGACCAAATCCTAAAGCATCTAAGACCCCTGGTCAATCTAGATCAAGATCATTGCATCAAGACACTTGGGGCGATCTGGCATTCCAGGACACCAATTTTTAATTTTTTTCCCCTCTATGTTCTTGTTTTCAATGGTTGTTTAGGACCAAACATGGACCACACTAGTATCATAAGGACCCAGCCTCAGACCGGGACAGGCCGCAATCAAGATTGAAACCTTTATGCATGATGAAATTGTTAAATCATGACTATTTGCTAAAGAACTTTTTAATTGTCAAAATATGCTAGGTTTTCAGCAGCCATTTTGAGAATCGGTTGCAAATCTTTCTAATAACTTGACATTTTATAGCTTCAACTTGAGATTCAAACCCATAATGTTGGGGCAAGGCACGTATCTAAGATTACCACAATGTTGAGACAAGGCCAGTAACTAAGGTTTTGAACAATCATAGAAAGGACTACCTTTCTATTAGACATTGGAAATTGATGTAAACTTAAGTCCAAGATCCATTAACTTTGACAGCTTAAAATGTACATTTCTTTCATAAAAGAGTGTTTTCTTAAAAAAAGGCCAAAGAATCAATGAGTACGAATCCTCCTGTCTATGGAGAATTAAGCAACACCTAATTGTTTCTATCTTTGGGAAGACCTCATATATGAAATCTTAGGATTCTAACACATTACGAGAAATCTTAAAGACCTACATTAGAAACAGACCTATCTATCTCAAATAAAAACCCGAAGCTGCTATAAAGTAAGCATAAGGATGACATTCTAATCACCTGATCACAATAATTTGGAGCAGAAAATACTGTTATAAGCTTCCCGTCATGTTCGATCTCATAACCCTCATCCTTAACTTCATGGGATCGAACAACAAGATCTGCCAAAAGAGTTTTAAGAATATAAAAAAGATGTTCACCAATATATGAAAGCCAATATTGGAGGGCGACTTACCAAGATTATTTTCTTCTATGAATTTCTTTGTCACATCTGCACCAAAGGAAAGACCCACACCTCGCTTGCTGGGGCCTCTACCTAGTTGAGGCTGTGGGTCGCTCCAAAGCAATTCACACATAAGACCTGATAAGGAAATCACCATAATGTCATTAAACGGTAACAAAAGTCATGATTAACAGATACAAAATGACATATAGGTCTTTAAGAAAGGGAAGCTGAATCTACATTGTCAAATCAAGGAAGTGGTGTAGCAAAATACATAACTCTGCATAATTGCAGCATGAATGATCTTCTTTCTTGGTATCATCAAATTAAACTCAACTAGAGGCAATTTACTACTAGATGAGTGAAGTGGTGGTGGACAGAAAACTTGAGAAAGCTTGCATTTGGCATGGCCATATACAAAGCATTCCACACAAATGAGGTGGATAATAAGGACTGTCACTTACGGTCACTGTGATGTCTAATATCGAAATACAACCAAAGATTTCTAAAAGCTAAATACATAGCCATGCTATTGAAAGATTATCATTTTCGGACATAAGGACCTCTGTCTTACAATAATATGGTATGTCTCAGCACAAAAAACAGGAACTGTAGATTTTTAGTTACGCAATTGTCAAGTAAATCAATTTCATGGTAGGCAAAGGGGAGAGAATAAAAGGAACAAAATCCAAAAAATGGCCTGATATATGACAATATAGTGGAAAAATCACCACATACATGAATTTTTTTTCAAACTATGTAAAAAGACTGAGTAACAAGAAAATAGTAGCTTTTTGCCAGTTAAGCATGAAACAGTGAAAGTACAGACTTGTAAGTATTTCACCCATTAATTATTAAGAATTGGATGTTTTAAACAAGAAATACTTGCAAAATACCTTCTTCAGGAGGCTCACAGAAACGATCAATTGCTCGTATATCAGAGAGCTTCACACCATCAACACTAAATAATCCTCCATGAACTACAAAGATCTTGCCATTTATGACATGAGCCAAAGGTAAACAACAAAATACTTCTGCGAAGAGTTCAACAAATGTTTCACTCAACTTTGACCTGACCTCTCCCTCAAAACCATAAATCTTGTTCATACTCTTACTTTCATGGTTTCCTCTTGAAAGATGCATAGCTGTAAAATTTTCAAAAAGCCAATTATGAAGACTAACCATAAAGGTAACTTGCATATAGAAACTAAAAATGTCTCGTTGTGTTCAACATCTAATAAAAGTTAAGTGCCAAACTACCATGAAGCAAATTAAGAAAAAATGATGATAACCTTGGAGATTAACAAAGATGCAGAAAATTATCATATGAGAACAATGCTATTACAGTTTCAGATGCTAATAACCTTAAATAAAGAAATATCAGCACCATAATGGTGACTCAGAAATGAAAACATATTATGGAAAACAACACTGACTTACAACAGTAGCAATTTGCATCTCATAAATGTCAAAAAAGGATAAAATTTTTATGATACAACAAATTTTAAGTGCCTCTAATCAAACTAGGTATTAGAATTAGAAGCAACCTAAACATAAAGGTTTATGTCTATGGTGGCATCTAACTACCCAAGTACAACTAGTGTCCAAACAACCACCAAAACATAAACAATATCACTAAATTATGCCACCATGTTTCATAACATATAGACAGTAACATATTTTTACAAAGAAAAAAAACATGAAAAGTATACATAACTTACAGAACTGTGTTCAAATATATGCAACACACATACAAGATATCTACCTTCATAAATTTAGTAATTTTATTATGAACAGCCAGTTTCACACCTGAGAAATTAAAAAACTAGTCACTTATTAGAAATAGGCTTAAAATTCAGTGGGAGGAGTTAGAACAAAAGGTGGCAAGAGAGCGTGCACATCCTGGTGCTTAATCCTTGTTTCTGCAATATTTGAATCTCTGTTTCAGCTATTGGTTCGTGCAACTCACTTAAGCTTACTCAAAGTTGGAAAGGTATGGTACCCGCAGGATGCACCAGGACACGCTGGGACATGAATCCTTGGTATGAAAGTTCAGGCCTACTTGGAGTAACCTCCGATGAGTTAAATCAAGTCATAAACCCAAAATTATACATACTTATTGTGCATCAACCATTTTACATCAGATCTCAGCCACCATCCTAATGATTTTTCATCAGTCTGCTGATTGCCAGTGGGAAAAGAAGTGGTCACAATCTAGACAAACTAGATGATAAGGAACGCAACAGATAGAACAGAAACAGAACGATGCAGTATTTGCATGTCAATATGTTAAAATCCTTTGTAGCATCAGCATGTAATCTTCAACTGCACTGGTTTCTTAAACTTCTGCATCCGAATGCACATTATGACTGTCTAACCATCTTTTGCATAAAATAGCACTTAAAATTCTCGCAGGTACTGTTCATATCATGAAAACCAAAAACAAGACAAACTGTTTAATAAAACAGAAAGGAATACCTGTGGGACACATGCACTTGAATGCAAACAGTGTGAGAATAACTTCAACAGAGAATGATCCTCTGTCCACAAAGTCCCCATTGAAAAGGTAAGGGTTTTCCTCCGAGGGAAGTCCATTGAGCTCAAAAATATTTAGGAGATCAAAATACTGCAATCATTTAGAATAGAGAACTTTAGATGTTTGAAACAAGCATAATATTGCAAATTGAACAGTAAAAGAAACAAGCAAAGTTCTTGATAGTATAAGACTGTCAAGTCAGCTATGCAAATGGAAGAGATCCACAAAGACTCAGGCGCACAACTTGAGGTTCACCATAGAAATTGAGGCTACGATACAGACAAATTATTTTGTCCAGTGATCATTGAATAGGTGCAGGCTACTCAAGGATCAAAGGTGATGCCTCTAGCTCCAATGCTGCTGAAGCATCTACCTGGAAAAGGATGTGTCCAGGCTTATAGAGTCCTATACCCATTCCTGAAACCACGTCTGAATGCCTTAGTGGCAATGCCTTTCAACAAAATCAACCAGTGAGATGATCAGAACTGATTTATTGCATTGCAAGCATATGTTGTGATGCATCTCAAGGATTTAGGGAGAAGAAAATAAGTGAAGGATTCGAGATAACAATTAAAAAAAAAAGAGAGGAGAGCATTAAGGGAGCATGAAGATATAAGAGGAAAGGCATGCAGACCTAGTGAGCAACCTGAATGCCCCTCCTTTTATTATTTAAGCTAGAGCATTGCCCCCTTGTTATCAACCGACAAAATATAATGAGAGTATGAGGCTATAGGTAAGGTCACATATCACAAAAGCGGGAACATGAAGAAATTGAGCAGTCTATCATGACCACTTAATAAAGCTACACTCCTAATTATAAACTGGCAACCATGCCCCTAGAAAGGTCAGCCTACAACAGATAGTGAAATGCGATAAGTTGGTACTACAAGTTAGGTTTGAAATTATTAAATAACAATAACAATCAGCAGCAAAGTTGCATATAAATCAACCTAAGAAAACTCTCAAAATGAAGAAACATGATAAAACGAGTTAAAAATTTGGCAGACTAGGCTAACAAATGTTGACCAAATGGTCCGTGTGGATTAGTTTGATACAGGGACTTGGGGATCTGAATGTGATCATATCTTGGCTTTCAACATGGCAGCTTTGTTGATCAAATGCCTTGCAGCATTTATGACCGTTTACTTCATACTTAATAAAGAAAAGATCAAAATCAACAAATTTAAGGTAACTTTTCAAGCAGGAGCATGTAAAGCGGTATATACTATGACAAAAGTAGACTTGCCTTCCCAGGAGTATCAATGAACATGTCAGCGACTTGTTCCTTTGTTTGGCAAATGAACAACTATGTTAACCTCAACTTTTCATAAATAAAATGGCCACCTGATTTGACACGCTTAATACTTTTATGACACAAAATGGAAGGCTGTGTCATACCCCCTTTATTATCATAATACAAATTCCTAGAACCTTTGCTAGTGAAATCCATCTCGACGAGCAGTTCTTTTGACCAGGCTAATTCAATTATCTGAAAGAACCCAATTTTCAGCTTCTGCACGAAATCCTCTGACGAGGCTCTCCTTAATCTTCCATGCTACAAGGTTATCCCCAACAAAGCTACAATAGTTGGCGAGTGATCTATCTACTAAAGAATGTGTTAATCTGCACTGGAGTAACTGGACATCCTTGCATTCATAAAAATGCAACAACTATTACACGAGATACTTAGGATCTAAAACTCAAAGTCATCAGTTAAGATCCTTGGGAATTCACTGGTATAGTCAATAGTGCTTTTCACAATTGGAGTTTCCCATAGTTTTAATCCCATATTCTAGTCCAAATGTATGAACATAATCTCCTCCTCAAAATTAAAAAGGAACATGCTTAAACTACAGGTGCTTAAACAGATAATTTCAGACCTGAGTGTTCGGAGAAAAGAAAAAGTATGGCCTATGGCATTTGAAGATTCAATATATCTGGTTTGATGATGGAAACAAGAAGCCAAATAATTGGAGCCCAATGTGCTATCAGTGGGCTCAAGTGGGTACAACAGCAAAAAGCTCAAGATTCACAGATTAGTAGTTGTTCCGTTCTGAATGCAAGTGATTTTTTTCCCTTTTTTTCCTTAAAAGGCACAAATGCTGATATCTGATAATACAAATACCTCCATAAAGCATGAATGGAAATACTGGAACAATCTGATTAGGGAGGGGAAAAAAGAGGGCTCAACATATTACATGGAGTAGCATGATTTTCCAAATAAAAGGAACCAAAATTGTTCAGATAAGAACATAAAATAGCTGGTGAATGGCAGCTTGTCCCGGTGGTCACATTCCTTTGTTTAGCAACCAAAGGTTTTGGGTTGCAGCCTTAGCTGGTGCATTCCCAAGTATTTAGGAATGGCCATTATAGTACAGGTCGATCTCCCTCCCTTTCTCACCAAAAAAAACAGATTATAAAATGGCTGAGTTGAACTGTTTAAAATGGAGAAATGTTACATAGCTACCTGGCCATGCACATCACCACAAACTGTGAAATGATGACCATCTGGAACAGTGATATCAACAAGAGCCGGCATAGCCCCCAACATCTCCCTGGCTTGTAAGACAATCTGATATGCATACCTAAACAATAGATGCAATTAATTGATTTAAATAGAAGAACTAAAGAATGGAAGGAAAAGAAATTGATAGCTTAGCACATAAGTACTATTACTATAAGCAAGAACCTTTTGTGTAAGCATTTCTGGTTCCTAAAATCTTCCATCATCTTCTTCACAAAATCCAAAGTTACCACTTCGCCCTCTATTCTTGCTCCAGTATAGTGTGGCTCCACATCTGTTAATAGATAACATTTCCATACATCATGTGAAAGCATGTCAGAATGACTTTAAAAAAGATATTATCCATTTTAAAACTGCTTTTAGGTTGATGTTATCATTTATTACTATTTTGGGCAAGAGATTATTATTTTTTATGGTGCCTACTGCTGCACAGTTTTTAATCAACACACAATTTCAACAATAAACTGACTGAGAGACATGCATACCGATACAAGCACACATATCCACACACAAGCACACAAGCCTGTGCAAGATAAGTACAAAAGGACAGCACCATATAAAACTAACAAAACACCTAGTGTTTCTTCCATCAAAAAGTACAAATTGACAAGTTTGGCAAAAAAAAAAGACAGTATGTTAGACCTGCTGTATATCTAATAAGCCTACCTAAGCTTACCCATAAGATTTCTCCAGGAATATAAATTCTGAAATGCATAAGCACAAACAATTGCTTGAAGTTTCTTCAAACACTCCTAACACAATGCCTCCCATCCTTTACGATCGCAGTAATATAAATACCAAAATGCACCATCTTACCATCCAAATTTTATTATGGCCAATGGAGAAAGATATATCAAATCACAAAGACTATCTTGGACTCTGTTCTAACAAGAAACAAATTTGTATTGTCTAAGGATTTCACTGCACAGCAGTGAGGCCAAAGGCCCTTTTTTATGGATTACATTACAAACATTCAAACAAAGGATTTTTTCCTAAAAAGAATTTATTCCAAAAGGCTATTTCAACTGAGAATATTTATATTAGTTTAAAAACAAAGTATTCCAAAATTTCATCTATAATTTACCTATTTTTCTACTATAAAAGAGAAAAAAAAAGTGGTGGACAGGATTCCAACAAAGGCATGTAAAAACAGAAAGGGAATGTAAGCAGGAATATGCAAAGCCAAAAATTCGTATATAAAAGCCAGGCAGGCATCTGACAACAACATGATTAGTACAGATAATACCTATACAACGAAAATCTATAGATTCTGCAACAGAGCGTCTCTTGGACTCATGGACAGCAATTGCTTCTTCAAATCGAAGCTTCTGGACAGCCTTTTCACATTCTTTCAACTTCTTTGAAGCATCCGGATCACTTGGACAAATTTTTTTCACCTAAGACAACTAGACATGTTAACAAAAATGCTTCTAGTACATTCAATAAAATGAAGAAATACAAATCTTTGTACAATTAAAAAAAAAGAAATGTCGATCTAAATTTATATAGCATAAAATGACCAAGCATTTATCAGCATAAGAAATCAAAAGTCGTGTCACATATAATGATGCTTCTAGATAATGTGCGGTCAAGAGGTTGCATATAGGCAATTAAGGATATATCTGAGTTAATTACATAAACTTGATCTTCAACAGTAGAAGATTCTAAGCTTAACCAATAAACAGATATGAAAGACAAACACATGAAATTGGCATGTATAGTTACTAATATGCCAACTTCCAATGTTATTTAAATTACAAAATCCATAAAAATCATGGGAATCCTTTGTTGGCACATTCACAAGAATAAATAAGATCAGTAAGGGGGAAATGAGACAGGAAAAAGGTAATTCGTACTTCTTGTCACTTAAAATTATGTAATACTCACTACAACCTACTTGAGATGATATTTTTGTGCCCCATCAATCAATTCCAATATCTCTGCATAGGCAAACTGGATATTTAAGGACCACTTCTGTCAGTACATTAGATACATTTATAGCATATGCAGTCCAGCTAAGATTGGAGCATTCATCAATCTTTTTTTCTCTAACCATTAATTTTCTGAACTTGGCCTGGATTTATTCAAACATGTGAATTGTATGACCTTCAGTCTCATACATACACAACATCACGAGATGTCCATTTGACAGCTTAAATATAGGTCAGCGACTACAATATAAAAACAATGTGGAAAAAAACCAAACATTTTTAATTGCTTGGATGTCTGTTCTGCATGCGTATGTGTTTGTCTATCCATCCATACTTCTAAACATCAAGCATATAAGGTTTCAGATTCATCCTATAATGAAATGAATCAGGCTTAAACATGCCTGTTGAAAATCTTTCAAAGCTTCCTTGAACTTCCCCATGGCAAGATATGCTGCACCCCGTCTATAATAACCCTGTCAATAAATTTTCAAGTTACCCATTTGAGAGTCCATACATAAGTATATAAAATATAGAACTTTATGATTTCCTTACCTTTGAATATTTAGGATCAAGCTCAATTGCTTTTGTTGCATCCTGGATAGCGCTACCATATTCCTCACGTTTGGTGTGTGCAAATGCACGATTTGCCCAATATACCGCATTGAGACCATTTAATTCGATAGCTTGACTATACAACTCTATGGCTTGGGAGAACTTGTTGGCTGAATGAAGGAACAAGGGAGATAGATCATAAGGTAATAATGCTGGGATTGCTGGTAAAACACCTTTCAATTATCACATGAAAAAAAAAAAGATGCACAGGATATGTTGATGTTTCCAATATCCAGAATTATATGTAGATAGCAACAAATAAAGACAACTCTCTAGTAAAATTATATGTTTTTCTTTCCTCTTCATGCATCGATCTTCTCCATGCACTGCTCCCTACTTCACTACTACAACAACCCTCAATCTTGATATATTTTATTAATACGAAGAACTTTTTATTTCCACTTAATTACCACCAACTAAAGGCCTAAAAGTTTTAGCTCAATGAATGATGTCTGCAAAACATCATAAACATGGTCAATTTATATTCTAGAACATTTATAATCGAATTAATGTCCCCATACCCAAGGCAGTCTAGTGCACAGAGTCCCACCATTGTGGGGTCTTAGGAGGGTCAGATGTATGCAGTCTTATCCCTACATGCAAAGAAGTTGTTTCCATGGTTCCAACTCATGATACCTAAGTCACAATGAAGCAACATTGCCATTCCGCCAATGCTCACCCTCAATAACCGCATATTACAATTTATTAAATTATTTTACATAATCACATAGTTGAGTATAGTCCAAACGAATGATATTAAAGTAGACCTTATCTAAAGGTTTGATACACATCTTTGCCCCCAACATACATGGAGAGATGCATTGGCAAAATAATCTAGCAATTAGAGTGTTAGAGCATAGAGACCAGATAAAAAGTGCTCACAACTAGAAAGCACACATATCGCGCACACAAACAACACAAGCATGCACAACACCTCACCCATCTGCACACATACACGCACACATTAACAGCTCAAAGTTTAGAAGATGCTGATGATATTGCCAGGAAAATGATGTATCTCTGATGATATCTAAAATCCAAACCTCCATTACAAAGCCCATAATATGACAACAACATCAATACTCACAATTACCTTTGAATGCGTCATTAGCTAAGAGCTTGATTTCTTCAGCTCGTTCAATATTTGGATTTGCATTTTCAACCATACTGGTCATCTGGAATTATGCTTCTTCTAAGACTTCAATATATCAAATAACAAGTTTCATAGACAACTTCACCTGTTAGAATATATTGGTGATCACAGATAATGAGCTAAATCAGGAAAAAAAACAAGTACACTCACAGCAGGAAAAAGGCACAAGTAAATGTAAATTATTTAACATAGAAGCACGCAATGAAGAAGGATATTTATAATCCTAGGAGAAAGAACAGCCCACATAAAAATCATATTGAAGATTATCAAATCCATTGTTAATCTTGATATGCTCAAACCCATAGGAAGATAACACTAAATAGCAGGGTCAGGAAGCTCGTCGCTTTACTTATTTCCAGCTAATTATGTTCCAGATATGAAAATGCTAAAAGCAATCCCTAGAATGACTACAAGTATTGTAGGATCAAGAACTAATAGCAATAAGCAAGGGTTTGGTAGGTGACAAAATGAAAGCAGCCTGTCCAGCAACAATTTCAACACCTCAATGGACATAATATGTGACACGAAACTGAGAATAACTCATCTTGATACTTAGAGTATTGACTGTGAGTAGAAAATATAATTAGGAAGTGGGTTGGTATTAGCCATTTTATATAATCCAGTAAAGCAAGGCAAAAGGCTAATGCGACCTGTCATGGGCTTGGTTAATACTACAAACAGAAGCAAAAGTACTGGTGGATAGATATTACAGCGGGCAATGGAGAAAGAAAGAAAACGATCAAAAAGCAAAAGAAATTGAACTGCACAAAAATAAGTAGCATTCAGCGCACGCGCACGCGCGCACACACACACACAAAAAAAAAAAGAATGATCAAATAATAGAGGTTAGCTACTGGCAGTGCTGAATTGGGAAAGACATAGAAACAGAAAGCTCAAAAAAAAATAGGCTTTGAAAGGCTAGGAAGTATTCGTCTACAATAATGTAGAATACTATAAACTTATAGGGAGATGCTATTTTGATTTCTGCATTCCAGATAAATGATATAAGAACTCAGATAACACTAACAACAACAGCAGTAATAAGTTACTCGATATGAGATGCAGTGTAAGAGCATGAGCATGATCCTGGAGCAGTTGATTATCCTAGGTTTTGCCCTTTAGACACCAAACATTAAACTTGCTATGCATCAAAAAGATTTATATCTTAGATCTGTTTGAGCACCAAAGAAATAACATCAGATTGACACAGCTTCTTCATCAATTACCCAGCAAGTTTTATTACAACAATTTGAGGCCAACCATGTTAAGGCTTGAATGGTGCAAACAATTTCAAAATTTTTTCAGACACGTTCCTCGATGTTAGCCTCAATTGCCTCTTGGTAGCTATTAATGCATACAATAAATACCTAGAAGATGAAAAATTGAAAAAAAAAAAAGAGGACCTGGATTAAGGTCCCTGATTCCTTGTATCAAGATTTTAGATATTGCTGGCTTGATAATCATGCAAAGCACCTGACATTAATTTCTGAAAAAGAATCACTTTTATGGTTGAGGATAAAAGCTTCGAACTTTTTTAAGTTGATCCTGCTGGTGTTGATCGCTGGTGAGTATAAAACATGATGTGGTATATTCATGGTATTACATTGCTGTCGAAATGCATACTGGAATATAAGGGATTCTTAATAGATGGCATTGTTTAATTATTCTTGGAATAAAGCATTTCATCGAGAGGCAATGGGAACAGGAAAAAGCTGCAACTTATTGAGAATCAGATAATTACTAGTAAGAAAACACCAAGTTTACTCAAAGAGGACGCTTACTCAACATCAGATTGTAAGGTTACTTCAGTAATCAAGAAAACAAACTCAATCAATTGAAGATGAAGATGCACACCGACTTCCCTCCTTGTTTAACCTTCTCTCCAGACATCTCAAGAAGCCAAAAGAAACAGGTATCAAGAACCTTACGATCACAAATTCTAACCTCGGTAAGCGCTAAAATCCCAGTGAAACATGACATAATAAAGATCAAACATTGGCTAGAATTGGAAACACGAGCAAAACGATCAAAGAAAGTAGGATCTAGGGTTTCAATCCTTTATCTAAAACACGAGGCGGGAGAAGAGAAAAAGATTAACCTCTCAGAGTCGTGCGGGCTTCAGCGGTGGCAGCTAGCCCGCACTGTAAAGAATGCGCGCCAATACGATTTTTCGATGTAGAGGAGTCTAGGGTTCTTCTGGTTTGCCAGAAGGATCGAGGGTTTCGGCGAGGACGAGACCACCGTGGAGCGGAATTCTTAGGGTTTAGGGTTTCGGGGAAAGAGGGGAATTGGGAGAGGTGCACGGAGATTGAGAACCAGAAGAATTGCGGTGCGGGTCGCGTTCGATCTTTGCCTCACATTTACAAGTCGCCGCCTGACTGGATCTAAAAAGATCCGACGGCACACAGCGGACCCGCACTCCGCCCCAAACCGGGCAATGGAAGACCGCCATCCAACGGACGGGCGCATTGCAAAATTCTACTCGATCTTCAGGTGAATGGAAGATGTTTAAGAAACGGAGTTTATATATACGTATAATGGCAACCGATACGTGCAATCCGAAAAACGTTCAAAAAAATTTACGGATGAAAATGATAAAATATATAAATTAGATTAAAAAAAATAAATTTTAGAGAAGTTCAATACGCTAAATTCCTACTAGTTTGGGGTGATAGAGAGTTTAAAGACAGTGAAATAAATAACAGCACGATAATCATATTTTCTTAAACTATTTATCAATAGAAAAACTAAAAAAATTCTAGCTACAAAATCTGATAAATGGAATATAAAATGAAGTATTGGATAATATAGTGTATATATAGAAAGATATTTTTTAATAAACTTGAGAGATGGGTTAGGCCGAAACCTGTGTCCTTGACAACACTTGTATCAAATGCTGAATGGCAAGGACCAAAATCATGGTCAACATCATGCAAAATTGAACCATCATACTTTGCTTTATATAGGAGTTGATGTATATGGGTCTAACATTAGCTAAATTAGACCTAGCCTTAGCCAGACATGTTTAATAATCGAGTCAAGCTAGAGCTAGGTATTTAATTTCAAGCCAAACTCAAGATGTACGCAAACAACTTGTTTAAAAGATCAAATAAGAGCTTGAGATTAATTAAGACTCTCATTTACATAATCTAGAGTAACAATTTTGATCATATTTTATTCTTATGGTTAAAATACGACCTATGTTACGTATTGGATATCAACCTATAATTAAAAACTATAAAGTAATTATTCATATATGATAATAATATTTATATGTTAGTATTTTGAGATAATTTGAGACTACGAGCCGACCTAAAATGAGCTAATCATAGTTTTAATTTGGCGTGTTTTTTAACCAAGCAAGCCAAATTTGAGCTAGCTTGCAAACAACTTGCTCATTTGACAATCTTTTTCTTTCCTAGCTAGGGATCATTCAAACTAAATTTAGGCCGTATAATTTGCGTTGGAAACCTCGAGTTAGTATGTGAGAGCTTCCAAGTGTTACCAAGTCCGCGGTGCAATGATCAGACTATATGGACCATACGAGCAGGAGAGATAATACCAGCAGGAGAGGTAACACCACATATGCTGATACACAATGCATATGCTTGCATGGTATAAAATCCCATTGAGGGTCATGATTTTTCTCTGGTGGGAGCTTGCATGGCATAAAATTCCCTACAAGTATCTTCTATAGACGGGATATTATTGGTCAGGGCTTAATATCGTGTGATTTATGCTTGGTAACCACTTTTTCTGACTTTCTGGTGGGAGCTTGCACGGTATAAAATCCCCTACTAAGTATATGTTCTATAGACGGGATATTATTGGTTAGGGCTTAATATCGTATGATCTATGTATGGTAATCTTTTTTTTTTTTTTTTTTGATGCAATGACATCTTATATGCGGCGGACATAGGTACAATTAACAAAAGAAAAAAAAGAAGAATATAACAAAGAGACTGAGAGTACTGATGCACTCACGCTCCGTCCCAGATGAATAGAGATGGGCATCGGACCGTGCCGGACCCGGCCCGGCCCAGGCCCACCGGGCTACAGACTAAACGGGCCGTGCCTGGCCCGGCCTGTTACTAAACGGGCCGTGCCAGGCACGGCCCGCTTAGCCTAAAAGCTAAGCCCGGCCCGG
>JAOXJJ010001100.1:15923779-15946763 GCA_025769935.1 Phoenix roebelenii
GGACGAGCCGTGCCTGGCCCGGCCCAGGCCCGGTTCAGGCCCTTATGGGCCGTTTCGGGCTGGTTCGCGGGTCGTGCTGTGCTTGGCCCAAGAATCGTGCCAGCGCAGGTCCTTATGGGCCGTGCCGGGCTGGCTCGCGGGCCGTGCCGTGCTTGGCTCACGAATCGTGCCAGCCCAGGCCCTTATGGGCCGTGCCGGGCTGGCTCGTGGGCCGTGCCGTGCTTGGCCCACGAATCGTGCCCGCCCAGGCCCTTATGAGCCGGACCGGGCTCGGCCCGCGGGCCAGAAATTCGTAACCCAGCCCGGCCCCCTTTTATGGATCGTGCTAAGCACGATCTGTTACTGTAGCAAGCGGGCCGTGTCCGCTTCGTGCCGGGCTGGGACATAAATGGCTCGGCTCAATGCCCATTTCTATAGATGAATTATTCTGGGTGGTGGGCTGATGAGGATTGTGATCCTGAAATTATCTATTGCAAATTTGCTAAACAATGTAGGTACACTACTCAAATCACCCATCACCATCCACTGATGTTGGTGTCGCTGGTGTGATCACTGGGTGTACAGATGAGATTCGCTCTGAAATCAAGTACGTCCGGCTCCATCAGATATCAATACCCATTTCTAATTCAAGGGGACCCACCTGAAATGGAGGGTGTATGATTGGACAGGAAGAACCGGAGCTTGTAGATGAAAGTAACGGCCAGAAAGTATTCGAAATTCCCAGCCCGCTTTCCAGTGCCAGTAGCCACTTGTCACGTGGGCATCTCGGGCGTCGCCCATGTCCGCTTATAAAAGACCGAATGCTGCCGTTTCCGTTTTTTAAATGCTTCTCTCCCGATTGCCTCTCCAACTCAGCTCGAGAAGGCGATGTCACTTATCTAGGTTTTTTTTTGGTACAGAGTTCCTAGTGCGTCGAGACGCTTTCTCCTCGAGTTCTCTACGAATCAAGCTCGGAATCTAAATTCGCCGATCTCTCTACCGATTCGCAGTGGTATGACCTTGATCCTATTATCTTTTTGCTTAGTACTTTCCAATCTCAAACCCAAGTGCGGATTTCTTTTCCTCGATAAAAAAGTAGCAAATTCCTTTTTTTACCCCCCTGTGATTCCCGCCAAGAACCGAGCATAAAAGAGTAATTTCTAGTTTTCCTGGTGATGTTCTGAGGAGTGGCGGATTATTATCCTTCTCTGGGCTTTTAACTTCGAAAATTATTTTGTACTTGATAGTTTTTGACGGTAACAAATCCGATTTTTCCCCCCTTTACCCTGTTGTCTTTATAAAATCTCAGATGCAGGCATGTGGTTTCCATTTTATATTTGCCCTAAATTTTGAGTTTTTAACCTAGGTTTTCAACAGATATTTGTATGGGTATTCAAGAAGTTCTTAAAGATTTCTTAATTCCATGGCTTTATACATGATGCACTCGTCCGAAGGATTTCGGTGAATTTTTGCGAGCCAAGAATATAACGGGCTAATCAGGTGATTCGTGGTGCTCTTAGAATGCTGTTTAACCGGTTGGTTCCCTCTATCCAAGCATTGCACGATCGATACCTGTTATTCCAGCATTAATCATCTGTTTTCATTACGAAATGAATGATCTTAAACCCTAATTGCTCAAGTTCTCACTTTGGCCTTTTACTGGAGTTCATATGGATGATTAACATTGAAAGGATCTCTTTTGTCTTCATCCCTCTATGTTTTCTCTACTGAGAAGCGATAATGGACGGGGAAAAGGTTTTTGTTCTTTTTTAATAATTAGTTACAATTTTACAGGCACGGCTGGTCTTGAAAATTATCAGGAGCCATGGAATTAGAAGTCAAGACGTGAAATGAGGTGCAATGCTTGCTGGCGGGACTTGGATGGGAAAGCCATATCAACCACCTGTGGCCACCTCCTGTGTATCCAAAAAAACATTTATATATGATGAAATTACAGCCATCCACACGCTTCTATTTATGTGACCAAATGTATATGTGAATATTGCATGTTTGATTCTCTTTAACACATGAAAAAGGCACTGAAGATGCAAGCAAGATACTCAGCAACGATTCTGCATGCCCAGTTTGTGATCAAGCGCTCTCCAAAAGGTTTTCATCTTTTATTCTTCGGAGTCTGGATAATGTAGATTTAATGATTATTATCAATCTCCAGGAATTCTCTAAATGATTTTTTTCACATCTATGTTTTGAATGCTCCTTGAGCCAAATAGATGCTTTTCCTGCAAGGGGAAAGCATAGTGTAACTTACTATCCCTTTCTTTTGATGCCTTATTTGTGTTTTTTTTTTTCATTATTATTTTGGTGAAACATCATAAATGTTTGCCTTTCAGCCACATGAGACCAATTGATATAAATCCTGGTGATCACTGGATAAATGTAAGAAGCACTCAGATAAACTAATCCTATAACGTTTGTATTTTTGGTTCCTTTTATTTTTTTCTCTCATTATAGTATCCATTGCAGATGGCGATGGCTGGAGTGCCCCCGCAAATTCGTATCCTATTTGCAATTTTTTTAGTAATTTCTCAGACCTTAGAAGTGCATTTGTCTCTGGAGATTTGTAACAAAATCTCCAATCAACTAAAGCTTATCCATTTTGTAAGTAATTGAGGGCTTCAGACTGTTTTCTCCCATAAAAAGTACAAACTCCATCTCATTGTGATAGGTAAACAGAAAAATCTTAGCAATTATCAAGCTGAAGGTTTATAAAAGAACATTTCTCCTCTGTCTGCCTTAAAAACCTAAAAATCAGTCATGAAGACTGCATATCGAGGCGTGATGTTTTACATTGGACAAAAGGAATTAGAGATGCAATACAAATTGAACAAGATCGCTGGGCAATGCCAGCAGAAATGTGAGGTCATGCAAGAAAAATTTATGGAAAAATTGGAGCAAGTGCATGCTGCATACCAGAAAATGGCCAACAGGTGCCAGATGATGGAACAAGAGATTGAAAGCTTATCAAAAGATAAGCAAGAACTACAAGAAAAATATGCTGAGAAATCCAGGTCGATCTTTTGCTGCTCATTTGAAGTATTAAAAGAGATGATATTCATGTTTGACTCCCTCCCCTTTTATTTCTCTGTCCATATGCGTAACTAATTTTGAAAACTTCTCTGGGATCCAGGCAGAAGAGGAAGCTAGATGAGATGTATGATCAGCTGAGGAGTGGGTATGAGTCTGTTAAGCGTTCAGCAATCCAACCTGCAGGTAACTTCTTTTCAAGAACTGAACCAGACTTGTTCTCCGGCATGGGTGACATGATGGATGGCAGAGACCGCCTCAGACAAGGTAATTAGTTACAAAATTAATCTAAAGAAACATTTTTAGCTCAATTTATGGATGTACACAATTAATATGTTTAGAAGATTTTTCAAGTTTCAAATTTGAATGATTGGCTATACTAGTTTTGTATCAAATTTAATGATGTTGTCCCATTTCTATTTCCAATCTATCAGAGAGCTAAATAATTCTTTCCTTAGGCTCTCCCAAAAATACCAGTTGATTTATTTGTCCCAGATTCTTCGGTTCTTACTTCTGAAACTCCAGGGCAGAGAGAGGAGATATGGCCTTCAGCCAGACTGAAGAATTCCAACTCGGGTGCCTATAATCTTTCTGGGGGCTCACCAGCACAGACTGCTCCAGTTCCTGTAGATGCTGGAACCAGGAGACAGCCACACGCTTTATTTGGACCTGGTGCGAGCAATCCTGCTGCTACTTTGCGTAATCTAATAATCTCACCCATGAAGCAGCCTCAGCTATCACGTAGCCACCCACACTTGTTCACGTAAGGTTTATTCTCTGGCTAGTTTTTATAAGCTGTTGGGATACTATTCCAGTAACACATTCATATCAAGCAGGTGATACCTTCTCTGAGGTTGAAACTGTCCCAGTATGGATGTCGGTAGCTGGTTGGTATCTCAATGAAAATGAGCAATATATCAACATGGTCCCCTTTAATGTTGCTAGAATTTTTTTGCCTGACTAATCAAGCTGATGTTTCAGGTTGTAAAATAGGAGGGAGCTCAGAATGTTGCTGTGCAGTCATTGCCACGTCAGCCTCTTCTCTCTCCCTACAAATTAAAGTAACTATCTTTGAGACACAGACATCATACAACAAGTCTAGTTGATATCGACAATAATTTTGAGAAGAGAGATCATTTGGTTTCAGAAAGGGAATTGATGCAAGGATACTCGTAGCGTTTCTTTTTTTTATTGCTTTGCATTTTAATTGATGTAGGGACAGAATTCTCCTTGTGGTACATGAGATGAAGCTTTGAAAAATGATGTCTGTGCTGGCAACACCAACGTAAGCTGTATAAAAATCACAAATTGGGGGATGGGGAGGGTGTATCAGATTATAGACATGAAAGGAGTTCTAGCGCACCAATGAAGCTTGGTACTTTCATGAAGCTTCAAGCAATTGTTTATATACCTCTCCTGAACCTAATATGCATTTCGAAGCATAGATCCGGAACATGAGTTCAACCAGGATCGTCCCATTCTTCTAACATTCTTGTTTATCTCTGCTGGTAAGCTGAAGACTCTTTTCTGCTGTTTGATGTTGATGTGTGGTGCATTGCATAATACTATGTGGTACAGGTTCTTGAGAGCCATGATTTGAACCTTTCAAGCCGAAAACATCATCTCTATTTTCCCCCAACCTTGCTAGGAATCTTATGACATCTAAATAATCATTTATTTTCCATCACAAATTTTCTTGAATCTTTGATGCTGTTTAATATTTTTAGTTGCCCTGCCTTCTTTGAGTGTAACTGCCCAGGTTCCTTGGCAAGACTTGACATAGCAATATTTGTTCTTCGCTGATATTATCTGGTTACGACTCTCTCCAGTGATCCGAGACTTGATCGATACTACTGATATTTACAGTCACAGGTCAATGCAGTAGAAAAGCAGAGTTAGGATATGATGGCGTTACCTGGTGCTTTCTGAATGTAGGTTTTTAACAAGTCACAGGTTAAGGCCTAATTACTTAGAATGCATTTTAATGGAAAATTCCAATCAATTAACTTCCATAATTCTGTAGGCAAATTCAACAGTTAAATCTTTGATGCAGGGCTCGGTTCTGTGAGTATCATGACTGGAAATTTTTTGATGATCCTTGCAACCTGCTGCTTGTGCTTCTTCAGTATCGATGTTTTTATTAATTATCATTTGTGCATGCATGATTGAAGTTCCCTGGCTCCACTGCATGTCTCATCAGTCTGACGTTTGGTAAGACACATTGTTCCGAGTTTGTGTTGCATCTTAAGCACGATAGAATGATTTCGGTAAGAAACATTGTTCCGTGTTTCGCGGTGCATCTTGATCACGAATGAATGATTAATATTGTCTCGCCACATCCACAATTGGATTGCATTTTGCACAAATCTCAAACCATCTCGAACTTATTTATCCATCCATTTGCACAGCCTTTAAAGCAATTATTGAACGATCCAAGGTGCATCCTTGTTCCGTGGCATTAAGCGCAAAAGATACAACCCCCGTCCCATTGTTCTATGGCATTAATTAAGCGAGGAACTTGCTAATCTTGGGCGTTGCTTTTGAAATTTGTAACTCGTTCCGTTACGTTCCAAGATCCGATCCCCGGGAAGACCCGACCCCTTGTATCTAGGCTGGGGAGGCACCCCCTTTCCTGGGCCCCGGCGGGCCCGTGGTCGTCTAGAACGCGTCAACCCCGTCGGCGTTCCACGAGGGAATCCTCGAGCTTCGGGGGGTTCCAGCAGTCCTCCCTCGCGCTGCGGCCCGGCGGACCACCCCATCGTGCGGAGTATTCCCCGACGGAGATCGAATCTACGGTCGATCTCATGTACCTCGCCGGCAAGGGCGATGGGGGAGGCATCCGAGGCCTCTTGGAGTCCGACATCGTCGTCAACTTCAAGGGCATCGACGGGAGGACGGCTCTGCACGTCACCGCGTTTCAGGGCCGCCTCGATGTCGTCGATTTGCTGCTCCTCAGCGGCGCCGTGGTGGATCCCAAGCACCGGTGAGGCAGCGCGGTACGCTGCTTCCTTGATTGCTAATATTATCGTTCTTCTTCTTGTTCTTAATTCTTGCGTTTCTTGTAGTTCTTTTTCTTCTGGTTTCTTCTTGTTCTTGGTTGTTTGCTTTCTTGAAGTTCTTGAATGCAGCCAAGAATTGAAGCGACAAGAATGTAGCCAAGAAGGATGATCCTTTGTTTGCTCTTGGGGTTATCTATGCGTGTGGATCTTGTTATATTTAATTAATATTTTTTTTGGGTTTGATTAGTTGAGTGTTGGTAGCATTTCATTTCATGATGTTAGATGGTAATTCTCTTAGCTGTAATCAAAGACAATGTTCAGTGTCTTTGTGTTGTTCCAAGCTGTTTTCGTTGTTTGCATGGAGCTGAAACATTTACCAATGAAATAGATCAGCAATCTATGGTGGATTTCTTCTTTCCATGTCAGATTTTAAAGAAAGTCAGTTGCTGCAGTATCAAACAATGGATAAACATCCCATGATTAGACAATGTTCGTCTAGTCATGAAAGGGAAAGGTGTCATGAAAAAATGTTTAAATAATGTTCACGTAGACATGAAAGTTCCACTCGAACAGAACAAGACTGACAGTTTAATATAATAGAAGTTTAAAAAGATAGAAGGAATGATGGGGCTCGATTATTGTCATCACCATCTAATCCTTTCTGCATCATAATGGTAGCAGTCGTAGAACCAAGCTTTTTAGCTGAGAAGGCTCTTATCTATAATCCAGGAGAAATGTATGATATATGGTCATTTAAGAATTGATGTTTAGTTCTTGTTCAAAGCAGTTTTAGGCAAGAGAGGGGCTCGGTAATGTGGGTACAGGGATTGACCTTATTGATCATACTCTAAGCTCATCAAATTAGGGATTAGCCCTCCAATGTTTCGGGAGGGTTGGAAAGAGGATAGATAAAGAGGGATATGACAAGGTTTCATCCAGGGAATTTCATTTATCCTTGCAGTACATATTATAAGACAAGTAGTCAAACTTAAATTAGTTTCATAAGAACTGGGGAAATGATAAATGATATAAAAAGAATAATCACAGTTGAACTATTGGTATGATTTGTTTAATATTTTAATCAAGTAATTAGTGATTCACGAAGCTAAAAGACAAGCATGTTGAAAAGCACATACGTCATCAATTATACAATGCAAAAAGAAACTGACATGTAAACATAACCCCCAAAGTTCTGAACTTTAGGAAGACTCCTTTTTTCTATATTTAATTTAGAGCCATGATCCGAACTTAATGAAAGAAGAGTTCTTTCCATAAATTTAATTTGGTATCTTTTGGAATCTTGAACCTGCACCCACTTCCTGAGAGCTTCCTTGAGACTATATGTTACTTGCTTCTCTGCACCCACACCACCCAATCATCAAATAGTTGATGGCACAATTCAATTCAAGATGGTTTTGATGAATACTATTCGCTAATTAGGTATTAATGCAGTTTATGTGGTACTAAGATGGTGAGGTCATCAAGAATGTATGTATACAGCAAATATGAAAAGGACAAAGAAGAAAATCTACAACTAATTTGCATTCCAACAAGTTCATATAATCATTGTGTCAAAGCTCATCTCATCAAAGTTTTCTCTTATGTTTTGTTCTTTTTTTCCTTTTGTTTTTTTGTTTTCTGTTCTTTGTTAAAATGATTCAAAAACCAAGTTTAGGACAATGCAACCTTATAAACCTCATTTTTTTATTGACTTTGCACTATATCCTTTGAAGTTTCTTTAATGTCCATTGGAATACTCTAACACCTACTGTCAGGCTTTGTTCATGCAGATTAACTGTTGCTGCTTCTTTGTTGCAAAGGATTGCATAACATTGTTGAATTCAAAAAAAAAAAAAAACTATTGACTGCAGGTTTTCTTCTATGGAATTTTATTGGTTCAGGTCTCTTCTTGATATGCTGAACCTCAAAAGTTCAAATCTCATCTGGATCTATTTGCATCTGTTCTTGGAGTCTGCAGTTTAAGTGATTCTTTCAACCATATTCGATGCTTGTAGTAGTAACCTGCAGAGAAAAGAGGAATTTTCAGGAATTCATCGACATATGTATTCTCTTAGTCAAATGGTTAATACTTTTTTTTTTTTTTAATGTTTAGGAACACTTCCCTGTTAAGATTTGAAGTTGAGCACATCGTATGTACATTTGCAGTTAACTAAATTTTATCATCAGAACTTCAGACTGATTTTCCTACTACTGTTGTCTGAATAGCCACTTGGAAATGCAATATAATACAAGAATCATGATGTGATCAAGCTTTTGGAGAAATTTGGTGCTAAGCTCAGGTATGTTTTGCAAGTTAATGCTTGAATGTGAATTGCATAAGACTATTTGGCCTTCATAGTCTGCTGCAATTATTTTTTCGTTGAACTGTATGTTATGTAGATTGCTTCTATGCATGTGAAAATGGCACGTAAAGTTCCAGACTATGGGTTTCATCCAAGTGAACTTGATTTCACAAACAGTGTTGAAATAACCAAGGTTAGTTATTCTTTATGAGATGATATTCTTCAATATTATTATGGTTTATCGTTTTTTCCCTGGTGTGTTTTTAATAGGATGAACTGTTATTTTTTAAGTTTATATTTTTAGGCATAGTTTTCCCACTTTTGCCTAAAGCATTCCTTTTGATAAGCTTTAGCTCAGACTCACATGGGCAATAAAGTGTCTATGTTTAAATGCTGAATCAGATATAGTTCACCAATCACCCTTGCTTTTGAACTCCAGTCACTTTTAACCAAGGTCAGAACTTCATAAAGCAGAATATAGGTTATTATATCACTGCAATCTTGTTTCACAGAGATGTATCTGTAAAAGAATGACTACCTAGATGTGACTTTGATGGATGTCAAGTCATATAATGGTCATCATTGGTCTGGCAGAATTATTTATTTTACCATTCATACATGTTGAAGTCTGTTAAGTAATTATGATCTCTTGCATATGTTGTTCCACTAGATGTATTTTGGAGAATTCTGTAAACTTCTATTCTTTTCATTGTGTGGTTGACATGGGAGAGCTGTTTTTACATCATAAACAGATGAACATATTTTCAGAGAGTTCTGGGTTTTTTTTTGAACAAACATTGCCCATTTCAAGTTTGAATTTTGAAAAAAAATTGATTGCACCTTTTTCTCTACCTATGGAGATGTTGGTTTGGGACCTTTTGTGAATGTGGGTGGAAAAGACTTGTTGGTTAACCACTCTGCATTCCCGACACAATTCTGTCATTTGCCAGCCATTTGACTATGACTTCAGCAGAGTCATTTTTGTTCCTTAACCCCCAATAAGACACCACCAAGTGAACTGATGTCTCTATCTTGATCGTAGTGCCAATTGAAACAACTCTCCCACTCTGCTCCCTCTTACCACCAAACTCTACGTATCACTTCCAACCTATTCATGGCATGGTTCTATTGGGTGGTCAACGGCAAGTTCCCGACAGATACTAAAGTTGAGAAGCTCCATTTGCAAAGTCTGAACTTGGAAAGGCCAACACCACTCAGTTGTCTTTAAGTTTAGGATTCCTATCAACTTTTCTTAGCTGCAACCTCAAATATTTCACCAGAGTATTTAACTTTTTCTTCAAAAAAAAAAAAAAAAACCTTCCGTATTCTTCTTCTAAAGGATGAAAAAACTGCTGAAGTAATCTAGATGAAAGGGAGGCTTATAATACCATCTCTTCTAGACCATTGTCAAGAACCACAGCCCACCCTATGATGAAGCTCTTTGAAGATGTTTATTTGAAGATGTTCCGAATAATAGTAGCTTACAGGTAAATTTTTCAAATGAATTTTAGAAGTCGAAATGGCCTGTCAATCCCTAAAACCTTCAACCCTCCACAGGCATGGTGACTTATCTTTGATATGCATGTCCAACAAATTTGATGCTAAAGATGAGGAGGGCTGCTGAGATTGCATTATTAACTCCCAAGAAATTTCTAGAAGATGGATTTGAAGAGGATGGGCCTCCACAATAGTGAAGGCAAGATTCTAACACCAACATGTCTCTAAAATTGCCATTGAGAGGTAGGATTTGACCACCACCATTTTTCTTAACCTTCCCTGGTGCATTGTCAGATTCTATGGTTTTCATATATTTATATCTGACAAATAATTGCAACATTATACAGCATTTTGAGGTGGCCATTGATCAATGTTTCAAAGCTTTAGTTTCTGAATGGAAAAGTTACAATGGGATGAGAACTGCATGAACATCTTCAATCCAATTTTTTGTTCCTCTTAAATTTCTTTCACTTCTTATGAAATGGATCTGACTTGTAGGAGTCATTGTAATTAATCAGTATAGCAACCGAGCAAAGGTTAAAGAGTTTAGTTAGATCAGAAGAAACTATAAGAGGGGAATTAGAGTGGTCAAATCATCTTGTTGTCAAAATTAAAGTAGTTTTAGTGCCTTTTTCTAGCTATAATATTGCTTTGGCTTTTGCTCATTTTGAAAGAATTTTGTTATTTCATGTTAGGCATACTAAATTGTGGATTCCTGAATCACAGGATTTCTAGGTTTTTTTACGTGCATTTCCTTTCTTTGTAAAAATGACTTCAGTGTACATGCCAAGTGCAGAAAACATTTGGAGTCTAGTTTGATGTGGCATTTCCCCAACATTTGTATTTGATTTGCATAGTTACTATTCTATGAACAAATCAATGCACATGATATTTCACAGACAGTCAAATCTGTTTTTCCCTCATTTAAGACCATTTCAGGGAGCATTTCGCAACATGGCTAGGAATAGAGGTTGCTGTTAAAATGTTTAATGAAGATGTTATTACTGATAAGGATAAAATGTGGGTTGATCTCAGTATATAGATGTATAGTATTTCGATGTTTGTTTCTTATTATTTTAATTTCTAACTGATTCTATAATGTCGCACCTCTTTTCTACCTGGTCAGCTTCTTAGTCATTCTGTTTTATCTTTGATTTTTTGCAGAAGGGAACTTAGACACGGGCTTTCATTGCTTCAGCAAATACAGCATTCAAATAATGTCCAATTTTTGGGCACTACAAAGTAATCGAATGATGGCAGTTATGGAATATCTGCCAAAGGTTTGTTTGCTGATTTTCCGAGCTCCCATTTTTTTTTTTTTTGAGCTGTGAAAACTAAACCTATCTGTGTATTTTTGGCATTTGTTGTTCATCCGATCTTACATATTCCTTCCTTTTTCCAATCATGATACTAACCAATCTAACCAGGTCTCGCCTTATCATGTTTTCTTCTGGGTTGGGCCAATATCAGCTCAGTAATGCAAGGATTTTTTTTTCATGAACAACAATGTAAGATGTAAATAGTTATAAAGTGGTCTTCCCAATTGTCCATTATTATATGAATTGTTATTTTAATGGAGTTAGGATTAATAAACTGCAACTTATAATAGTCATGCATATTTATCATCTTTTATAAAACTTTAAAGTTTAAACTGTAATGTCTTTGGCATCAAGCTGTTTGGGTATGTAATTGTATTTATGTTCTGGGATTAAGGCACTAAAAGGAAACCAGATTAATAAAATTGAAAGCACAAACTCCTAACCTATGAAGTTTAATTGATATCAACATTTTAGAATATTACAGTAAATCCCCAATTCACCACTGGGTGAACCTCAAGTTTGCTTTTGAAATTGAGATAATTGGTATCTGCCCCCTGCATTGACTGCCATCTGACATTTAGTCTCTGTTGACTGAAAAGTTTTATTGCACCCTTGATATTGATGGCCATTTTATGTTTAATCCCTGTCCCCATATGTACTTATGCATAAGTGTGTATAAAACAGAGAACTCTGTGTAGAAACAGGCATAACTGAAAAATACTGCCGACTATATAAGAAGAATGTAAAAATGCCAACTATTTAAGGGCTAAACATAAAATGGCGGTCAAACAAAGGCTGATTGTTAAGTTCCCATTGGAATTTTCATAAACATGTTTTATTTACTTGTATTGTTATACATCACTGTCAAAGATAAGCCATGGTGGTTCGAGAAAAAATGTTCAATAAAGAGATCCATCTTCTAAGATCAATTCGATATAGCATTTGTCTGTCTAAAATTTCCAATATATGTCAGTATTACTTCTTTTGGTTTTAGACTGTGTAATACGACATGTTAGCTATGTGATTTGATTGAATAAGAGCTGATTAAATCAGAGAAATGAACTGGTATTCTTTGGTCTGAATCTCCAGTTTGACTCTTGTACTGGTTCAGATTTCAGAGTGATGTCAAACAAACTATACCAAATGGAAGGGCAGCCTGGTCTATATATTGCATGATGTCTTAGCTTACTTCATTCTTGGGTGCAAGGTGATCTATACCAGAAAGGAGCAATAAATCCATCAATGGCAGTTCAATTTGCACTTGATATGGCAAGGTTGTTAAGTTAGTTTTTGCCTTCCATTTTCTCAAAGAAACCTACTAATGAGTAGTTACTAGTGAGAATCAAGTTAGACATGAGTTTCTAACACTTCCTAAAATACTTATGGAATTTTGTTTTCCCATCATCTTTAATTTTCAAGCATTGCAAATGCAAGTATTAACCTATGGGTCAAATTTTGCCAGAGGAATGAATTTTTTGCATGTGTCGTAAATGATTATGTTTGTGCTCTTATTTCTTTATATCTCGTATATGGATTCAATTTTACTACATAGTACTCTTTGAATAGCTTGAAGCTTTTTGGATGTGTTTGCTTTTCTTATTATGAGTAAGATTACAGAATCATATTGTTAGATAATGCTAAACATTTGTAAGTTGCAAATTTTGATGTCAGCAAGCTGCTGAAGGTAGTGAAACTGTCTGTGAGGACAGACCGCTTGATTACAAGAATCGTTCAGCTTTCACTTGCCCCACCTATATAACTTCTGAAAGCAATATGAAGTGAAATAGATTAGTCAACATGTACTTGATTTGTTCACTATATGAAGTAAAGCATCAAATGAAAGACATTTTTAAGTATCAGAGTTAGAAGAAATCCAGAGGTTAAGGTCTTTAGGTTAAAAATTGTCTTAAAGAATAGCAGATATTTTAAATTCTGTTTGATCAGTTTTGGTAATTGCATGTAGATCATCTATAATAACAGCATATCATATAAGTGAGAAACTTGCATCAGGATAAAGGGGAGACATCTTTTTTTCGGTCAGACCATCAAAAATATTCTAGAATTACAAGGAAATGAAGGAGGTTAGTGTTGCATGGATTTTCTTTGTCTTTTTCCCTTTGTGCAATAACGAAGGCAACATTTTATAGTTCATGATGGATTATTCCTTTTCAGGAGCAATTTTTGAGGGTTAGCTGGATCATTGTTGACAATGGAAGCAGTCCACATGCCAGAAATTTATTAGCCATTCGTGGACCAGGAATTTATGAGCCATGTGTGGAGAGTGTAAAGGTGGAGCCCATTGCCAGAAACTCATCAGCAGATGTTAGATACCACAGTGATTCTTGCAGATGCCTAGTGGGTGTTGAGATTATCAAGCATGGGAAGGCCCCACAATTGAATTCTACAAGTTGGCTGATCCACTGCTTCTGTGAATTTGTAGATTCAGAGATTTGTAATGTGGATAGAGTCATAACAGAAATGTAGATTGATTGGTAAAACATTAGCAGATTTCTTGACTCAGATGGTTATTGGAAGGAACCAATACCTAAGTCTAGCTTAATATATTTTGTAGGGGGTCAGGTTAGTTATGCTAGTGTGGCTTATGTTATGTTGAATAAAGACTTGATGGTAATACATGAAGGTGGGGCTTCAGTCCAGGTTAAGATGCCCATAAATGTTTTCTTTACTTTTCTTTTTTTTCCCCTATATCTCGGCTAATAAGGTGGACATTAGATTGAGTGCTATGTGATGGCCGCTTACAAGTTCACTTAAAAAAAGGAAGGAATGGGTGGAGAGACTCTACAAACAAGATATGATGTTGTGGTTTAAGAGACTTTGTGCTTCCATAGGGTGCATGCGCATTTGACGAGCACAAGGGTTATGATATTGTTTAGATTGATGTATTTTGGAGTTACAAAGGAATAGTCAAAGATTATGGTGGATAAGATATGAAACTGATCAAGATTGTATGTGCAACCAAGATGTTAGAGAGACCCCTTAAGGTGGCACTCAATGTGTTTTGCAGCACTAGGCTTGCGAAGAAGAATAGGTGCTAAGAACACCTGTATAGAATTGATGAGAAAGGACATTAAGTCCTTTACTACAAAGAGACCCTTAATAGGACTGGTTGACAAAGATATCCAATGCTTACTTAGATTGATGGGATGAAACTCGACATGGTCAGTACTCAGTAGTGCAATTAATTGATTAGTTTTTTCAAATGCTTTGTTATATGAATCTGTGTGGTTACTTTTATGAATAACCTAATATACCAACCAAAAGCTGTCATGTCTCATCCCATTTCTACAATATTCTTTTTTCTTTGTGCTTCTAGCTTGATCATGCTGTTTTAAGCCCTATCCTCTAAACTCAGCAATGTATATGTAAAACTATAAACTTTTTGAGCAGGCAGGTGTGTGGCTCCAGAAGTCTTCCAAATGGAGAATATGGTATAAAAGTGGATGTCTTTTCTTTATTTTTTATCTTTCAGGAGGTATGCTTTCTAAAAGCTTGCAAGTCTATAAACATATTTAGCACGGTAATTTCAGCAATACTGATATAGGAGAATGGTTGCCCTGCAACTTTCTAGCTGCTCGTTTATCTCAAAAGAACAAAGTAATTTATTTCTGGGCATGCCCATGAATAATAACATAAGAATGAAATGTCTTCAACTTAATAAAAAATTAAAATTGTTGTTCACTAGGGGGTAAGCTTGCATATATCTGACCTTCTTTAGATCCTGTAGTGGCGGGAGCCTCGTGACTGGGATGCCCTTTACTATTAACTAGTGGAAAAAACTTCCCAAATGTGAACTTCCTTGTTGTCAAAACCAACCAATGTATTTTTCTTTGTACCAATCAATTAGAAAATAATGCAGATAAAGATGTTAAGTGTGCATAAGTATACCATGCACCTGTGTTATTTTGTACCTAAATAGGTCCTAGACATTTTTGTTATTGTAATATCATTTGGTATATATTATTGCAACGGGAAAAGATGCCATCTTCAAGTAAATAGATGAGCTCTACTGATTGCTCTTCTGCTTTTCCTTGGTGTTGTCCTCTGTAAATGCACATCATTCATTAGATTTATTCAGTACTCATGTAGTAAATACTCATTGACAAGCAAGATGGATGTGTTGAATGTAATACTTCGTATCTGCAGAGTTTTAGGCCATATTGCGAGGTACAGGCAACCTATGTTATACCAACTCAGACATGAGCATCATGACATGTCTTAGCATCCGATCCTTCATTAAGAATTTCCTCTAATGGATCCTTACCCTAGTGCCTATCCATGTTTAAGTGTGGGGGGTGGGTGCTTCATAGTGAATCAAAGGGTTCAAGTTATATGAGGTGCAATAGTCTCAAATTTGATGCCCTTGAGTTACCATTTTTCATGTTCATGTTGGTTCATATGCCCCCATACATGTTTATATATGCATTCTGCGGAGATGGTTACATTTACGAAGAAATATGTGCATAATCTTGTCTATCTAAAAAATCGTACTAGAGTTCTGGGTGGCGCACAGTTGAATTGGCACTTCTTGTTGAACATAGAGTTCATTTGTTGACAGCAAGCTTGTGCTCAAATCACCAATTTCTGGTGTTAATGATAATATACATGTAGTTAATTGTTTTTATGCTAAATGGTTTGTTGATAATGCATTCATATTGTCTTAATTGTTGCTTTCTTGCATAGAATCTTTAGGATACAATTTGTTAACATTGCCAATATATATTTATTGTAATCGTGTTTGGATTATTATTAACCTGATCTGATCTGAAAAACCGATACACTAATAAAATAAATCATAAAACTTGATGAAATCCGATCAGAGTGGAAGTGAATTTTGACCCAATTTAAGTATGGATCATTTTGGATTGTGCCAAACCTACTTGTGTGTAGCATGTAAAGATTTTTGAGTCTGGGGTTTAAATCTTGCAAAAGCAACCTGTTTAAACATATATTCCTCTAGGGCTTTTTATACTTTAGTTACATATTGTGATGATCTGCGGTAGATGTCATGATTCCTTTATTATTTTAGGCCAGGAAGGGTGATGGCTGATAAACTTGGCACTGAAGGATCTTTGAAATGATCGTGTAAATATGAATAGCTGCTAAAAGTTCAGTGGCAATTTATGTTGAATTTTCAAAGTTTTGTATGAGTCTTTTCTTGCAAATTTTATCTGTGGAGGAAATAGAATGTGGCACAGAACTGTAATTTCCCCTCTACGACCTCATATTTGGTCGGAAAGGACTTGGATGGTAATGATCGAGGGTGTTTTTTCTCTTGTTATTTGATCTGAAATGTACATCAAGGTACTTCAATTGTGGCGTTCACTGATTTCAATTCCTCTTCTTTTCCTCTGTACCTAGGCTTAAGTTCTTAAAAGAGTAGTGTGTGGAAAAGAAAAGAAACCTCCATAGAAATAGGAAATGTGATTCATGTGGCTGAAAATTTTGATGCAATAGTTGAGTGTAAGATCTGTGGGGGTTGAAATGCTCAATTACCCTGAGAGAAACTTCAGCAAGTTCGGGGGTTATGTTCTTCTATTGAATTAAACTACTTGCTTAAGACAATGCTGAGATATATTTATTTGCTTAACAGCATCAATGTTGACCTGCATGGCAAAGGCTGCTGAAATATAGTTCATTAACATTTGATTCTTTGTAGACTGTTTTATCCAGATGATTGGAGGGTCTCTACCATGTGCCACTACACGAGACATCAAAGTTCCCAAAGCATATTTATTTGATTAACCTCCTTTTATTTGATTAAAGAGTTTGTCCATTTTCTTGAATAATATTTTTTTTCAGCACATGTAACATATTATAATACAATGTTGACCTCTCTTTGATATCTTGGTGGATGTTCAATATGCCATTCTGTGTTCTCTAAAGTTGCTAAAATCAGGTCAAGTATTTTTTCAGTGGAAGAGATTTGAATAAAAAGAAACAGAAAATAAAAGGGCCGGGATTCAAGGGAGAAATAACTGAGATAGTAAAAGAGCAAAATGAAGGAAAATAGGAATTCATCTTCATAAATTAGGTGAATATCTACTTTATTTATCACACTAGAGAAATTAGTCTTAATGGCTGAATTACCAAGATATCCTTTGTTCATGCTTGCATGGCAATCGGTAAATAGTTGATGCGGGACAAGAAAAGAATCGGAGTTAAGAGTGTTTTTTTTTTTTTTTTTTTTTTAATTGAGTGGGTGGGTGCATGAACTTTGGCCTCCAACTTTCAATTCATTTCACAAGAAAATGAGCACTGTTGTCTTTTGCTTGATCCTCTCTATAAAGGAGTCCTAAACTTGACCCACAAGTTACTGAATTTGAGTCCTTTTGGGACTCATTGGAAAGATTGAAACAAATCTCTCTTAAAATCTTTGATAAAACAATTATAGCTTTAACAACCACAATGGTTTTATATAACTAGATAATTTCAAATTAATGAGAATAGACTCATGAACTGAGCAAGGAAAGAAGAATCATGACATTGTGATTGTAGCTTGAGAATTGTTCTTTTATGTTGTCTAATTGAATATGTACTTGTGATATAGCAATGACGTTTTTTTTCCCCCAATTCTTTGGTTCAATATGGTCTTACACTAATTTTGTTAATAACCTGGGCAAGGTTATTTAGTGATGCCAATTCTTTTTATCATTTGTACTTCAAACCGATGAGAAAAATCTTTTTATTCAAGCTCTCGGAACAATATCATTATATGTCAACTGGGTTTGTCTGACATTGTTTGTTTGAGAAGCACTGAATCTTAAAAAGCCCATGTATAGGCCAGAGAGCCCCATGTATAAGGTTCAGCCCCAGGGACATCATCCTTGTAGCCTTGTAACCCAGCACAAAGCATCATGAAGGCCTTTATACTCGAGCATCCTGTGAATGAGAACCTGTCATTATTTCCCATGACTCAAAACAATATCTGGTGGTTGTGATTGTTCACATCTTCTTTGAATCCAACTAATCGACTTTAGTGGGTATGCCTAAATTCCTTTCCCATAAGCATCTATAATATGCTTTTATGGAGATAAACAAATTTATGTCTTCAAGAACCGACGAATTCGAATGTAAGCCCAAATGATTTGAGACTGGCTCCAATCAAGTGCCCCTGTCGAAATTTTCACCATACGACCCATTAGTAATAACAGCAAAATGTCCTAAAACCACGGACAGGCCAATATGAAATAGATGCGGCCCCGATTTCAATGCCTGGCAAGAAGCAATCACTCTTGTGTCATTGGTTTTTTTTTTTTTTTAATCTTTTCTCTTTTAGTAAAACGGATTCAATCATTCCTTGGTCTGTGACTCTCCGCTTGTTCGCTCTGCAGTCGTGTCATGTCCCTCAGTGGCGCACTATTCTGGTGCTTCTGCTGCGAGCTGATGCGGGTCAGGGGATACCTCAGAAGTGAGTTGGCTCGCATGTTTCTCATAGTCCCTGGTTGTCAGTGCGCCCAGCGATGGCATCTAGCAGCTTAGTCTCAAAAAAAATTTAGCTATGGGAAAAGCGCCTTCCACTTTGGGCTGTCGTGACCAATTCTATTACAAACTTTAGGCGTGGCCCTACTACAATCTTTAGACTTTAGGCGTGGCCCTACCAAAAGAGCCGGTGCCACATTACATGCAGGTCACGGATGATTTCATTGGGACTCGGGGAGCAGCACAGACTGTGAGATGCCGCTGGTCACGGATGATTTCATTGGGATTTGTTCCATGTAATTTCCTTATCAAATATAAGTTTGTGGATGGGAGCTCTACGGGCGACTTGACTCGGAAAAGAGTAGGATAGGGAGTTCTTGCGTGTGCGTCAAGTACTAACGGGTGGTAGGAGGCGAGGTGGATGAAATTGAAATTGAAATTGAAACGCTTGCTTGGATGGTATCGCCTTTTCCGGTCAGAGTCAGCTCTGATGGATGGACGTAATAGGGTAGAAAGATCGATAAAAGTCTCTTAAAAAAGGGGAAAAAAAAGGAAAGAGAGAGAGAGAGAGAGGGAGAGAGAAAAAAAAAAGAGGATGAGAAGAAAGGTAGAAGAGTCATACCGTGCATTTTGGATGGTTCTGTGACCACTCTTTTGTTTTTTAACCCAGTAGATGCGGACTTCTGGGTGCATTTCCATGTTTTTCTTTTCTCCCATCTCTCCTCCCCTCTCTCTGAAATTAGATTAGGATCAAGAAGGAGTGATGCAGTCTTCTGTAGTCGATCATTTTAAAGATGGCAAGAATAGGTTTGACTTTGATCAACTTTGCTTCAACTACTTCTGCAACCGGATGGCCACTTTTTTTGCGGCTACAAGCTCAGGTTTGAGCAACATTTCTTTAGTTAACTTTGCACTGGAGCAGCGATAAGATGCTTGTATGCTGAAGCTTCATCCAACTTCAGTGATTCCACAAAAGGAAAATTCATCTTAGAATTAGAATCAAGCTTCTAATAATAAAGCTCCTAACATTACAACAATTTTCTAATGTCTCTTACTGGTATCTAGTATGAGAATGTCAAGCATATCTCATTTAGGGCTTGGAATCTTTTTCGGGAGCCTCAAATACATTGTTTCCAGGGAATTCATATTCGTCATCATAAACTCTTGAGATAAATAATTAAAAATAAAAATCATCGATCTAACATTATTTCTTGGTACGTGGTAAGTGATTTTGGACTACCTGGTGGAAAATACTCACTTTAATATGCAACAGAGGTGGAACTAGATCCAAGGTCTCTCATACAAATTATGACAACTTTTTGAAAATTTGAACACGATCCTTGCATGTTCAAACCATGTTTATCAATTTTTTTCAAGATTCCATCCATGCAAATATGAACCAAAGATATCATATTTGATCTACTTATTGTTAAGATGGTGTATCTTAATGTAGCTGTTGCAAACAAATGCTTTTGTGAAAAGTCTTTGTTAGTCATCACTTATTAGTGGTATAATGATGATCTTAGTGTCGTGATTAACTCACGGGAGGGATGTATCCAAGACCTTTATTTGTGGATTTCTTAGATGTATGAAAGATGTGATGCAATGAGTCTAGAAGATGAGCTGACGTGTTGAGGTTGATGATCATTGCATCATAGTGACTTGAGGAGGAAAATTAAAGAATTCTTATTTCACATAATTTTTCTTTCACAATTCTTGGTTGAATGACAAGTTTCATTTGCAGCACTCTTGCTCTCTCTCTCTCTCTCTTTGCGCATTATTTTCTGAAGTTGGTAATGTTACAAAATTAAACAGATTTTTTTTTTTAATATTTAGATTGCAAATTTAATTTGGACCACTTATAGATTTATCCCATAAATTGAGAAGATTTATCTCATGGTGAACCACGGCATTACTTTATCTTTCTTAATAATGTTTTTTTATGACTTTTTGATAGAATGGTCTTCCTCAGTATATATCATAAATATCCAGTTACAAAATCATACTTCTTATCTTTATTTGGCACTTTCAATTTGTGACACCCTAACAGAAGAGTTGGATATTTTTTTTCTATATTTTCATTTTTCTGCTCTTTGGTTAAAACTTTTGAAAGTTTACGAGAATCTTTAAAGGTTGCTATATGGCTGCCCGAGCTTAAACAAGGTATTAGTTAGTTTTTTATTGCCAACTAAGCTTCTAAGGCAAGTCCCCTTTTATACCAAAGTTGCTTGTTGAGAACCTGGCATTTACTTTGATTAAGACTTGGAACTACCACCCTTATTCTCAAATAAAAAGACTAGGAACTACCACATGGTTATACGGGATGAGACTTTGGTGCTCTTATTTGGTTATGACTTCCTTTCAATTTATTGACAGGTAGTTTTACAGGATATTAAGGTTTTAATTATGCAATTCCCATTCTCAACTTTTAAAGTGTTATTGTAGGTAACAAATGCCATTTCGCCTTCACATATTCAAACACTTACCCTTGTCAACCATTTCACACCATACACAATACTCTATCTTTAAAAACCAATAAATTCTTCTTTCTTCCCGTCCATTTTCCTATCCTATCCAATAATTATTTCAAAGTTATAACTAGCTAACAATTTTTCTGTTAATGATAAATAGTTAATCCAAACATTCGCTTCGGCTTTATATCTAAGCATTTGAATTCTTGTTGAAAGGATACCTAGGAAAGAAGAATCTACAAGATGGTGAAGTTATATAAATTTACAAATCGAGGAGGAATGTGGGATTTCTTCATCATTAATATCCAAGATTCATCTTGAGAACTTCTTAATCAATCATCTTTGTCTCAGTCTTTTCTTTATCCTGGACTTCAACCCATTTGCTCAAGGATTTTCAAGTTTTTAATTACACAAACATGCAAACTTGCTTGTGAACAATTGATCCGGTCGAGGAGAAAGGAATTTGTTGCTGCTAAATTTTGAGCCGAGGTCGGTTGTCACTCGGTGTACTCTAAGGTCGATGAGAACCGAAGAGAAGTTAGGTCGGCTGAACTGAGGTTAATAGAAACTGACTGACACCAAGGCCAACTTGCAAGAAGTCTACTTGCCGAAAAGTTTTCGGCATGGGACCCTTTGATGCTTAAGTTAGAATACTTAAGCAACAACGTGGAATGGAGAAAATTTGTGAAGAAGAGCCTTTAAATGAGCTTACTTAAGGATTTTCGAGTTACCATTGTATATAGGTAAAATACGCAACTGTTATCTAATTTGGCGCGATATACCTTAATTGTATAGTAATGGTCAGCTGCACGTTAACAACATGTTAACCGTTCTGCACGAGCAGCACATGACGGCAATCATGCTGATCATGCATTAATTGTAGTGTCATCATAACTGCTAGTTTTTATCGCTTTGAGCAAAATAGCACTTCGGTCTATTTCGAAGTCATTTACCTCGGTTATGGCCAAAGTCAAAGAGGTCGGTTCTAGCCGAGATCAAGATGTCCAATATTTTTCTCATCAGAATTACTTCCTTCAATCTGTTCAACTCATTTTTTTTTAAAAAACAAAAAATTGGAAAAATTTGGACAAGTATGATCTAAGCCCCTCTTTTCTTTCATTAATGAATTCTAAAACTGAGTTACATAGCTTCTACTTATACTAGTAAGGTCCATCCTTGCACAATGTCAGTTGAATTTTTGTTCTAGTTGAAATAAGATACAGGTTTCCGAAATAGTTATGAAAAGCTAAAATCTTGCAGGATGTACATTTCAACTCCTACATGCACATTTCATCCACTTTGCCCAATTCTTCCTAGATTGGGAGAATAATCCAGTCAAAGTATTTTCTAAAAAGTATTTTTTCTGACCATTTTTTTTGTTCCTATACGATGAAATTTTGTCCTGATCGCTTGGTAAATTGCATTCTAAATAGGTGGCGCCACATTGTAGAGCTTGAAAAGTTTCTCGATTTCAAAAAAAAAAGAGAGCATCCTAATTGGATGTTATGCGGGCAAGTTAGAACTTTTAGAAATTTGACATACGATTCAGCTTTCCAACGTAACAAATTTTGCTCCTAGAATAGCTAAAATGATTTATATCAAATTTAGTAATTCTTCTAAATTAATATTTTTTTAATTTCTTATAGGCTTTCTGTTATATTTTCGGAAAGATTTTAAAGCTTTCGGAGCATTTAATAAAAAAAAAGCGTTTGGTGCGCCTTCCTTGGTCGTAGGGACCTAGATACCCCTGCAAACTGTTTGGCCCACATGACGGTTTTAACTTTTTCGTTTGGTTTTCTAGTTCTCTTCTTCACTGCACAAGATGAAATGCCACTTCAGCTTCCTCCACTTCGTCATCATTTTATTCTCTCTCTCTCTCTCTCTCTCTCTCTCTCTCTCTCTCTCTCTCTCGCTCGCTCGCTCTTTATGTG
>JAOXJJ010001100.1:15946863-15965320 GCA_025769935.1 Phoenix roebelenii
GTCATCATTTTATTCTCTCTCTCTCTCTCTCTCTCTCTCTCTCTCTCTCTCTCTCTCTCGCTCGCTCGCTCTTTAAGTGGCTTCCCAGTTCCAACCATAGGAAGCTATCTGCGTCACCCTAAACTACAGTCAATCTCGCATCGCTCTTTTTCAAAGGAAGAAAAGCAGCTCTATCTCTTGGTGGACTTTGTCCTCTACCATGCTCCGACTTTCCAATATCCAATCAGCCTTTCTCAAAGATGACACCTCCATAGAGTCAAAAAACTTACATAAATCACTCTTTAGGGCTGTTCTAGGTTAACCTCAAATTTTTGCATTAAGTAACACAGCCAAACGACTTCAACTGTAGCTATCGAATGGGCCACAAAGTAAAACATTTTCCCACAACACCTTCACTTTTTTTCTTTTACAAGTGTGATAAAAATCCCATGCCTTGAAATATAGTTGTGATTTCAACAAAAGAAGATTAATTTTAGTTTGTGGTTCTAATTTAAAATTCAGTGAATTTGTGCTTATAGGTTTAAGGCCTCAATAAAACTTATTCAGGTTGATGCACAATCTATATACTACTAATCAAAGAAACAAACTGCAAGCCTTGATTGGAGCACAGCTTCTGGCTTGTCAAAGATAGTACTTTACCATCGCATCCCTTACCATGTTTTTGTTAGAGTTTGATGTTAGCTCTTGACATGGTCAAGCTGTTGCTTTCCTCGCTATAGAAGTAAAAGATGAAATGATAACAACTTGAATGGAGGAGGGAGATAAGCTGAAAAGTCTTCTTATGCTGGTTGAGAATTTCAAAAATAAGCACAAGTTAGGTTTTACAATTTCAATACACAAATATCAGAAGTTTTGGAATAGCAATAGTGATGGTTAATTTTCTACTTGACAGACCAGAATTAAATTATATTTGATTTGGTTTCATTTAGAAGAAACACAAAGCCCATTATCTTCTGTGTTCTAGACGTTATCATGAGTGCCGGCACATCTTGGATGGTACATATCTGCAATACTGGTATTCTCTTCCTCGGAGAATGGCAGTATCCGCATTGCTCATTAGAATGTGTTAGTCTCGCTGATCATCTCAACTTGTTCTTTTTTTTTTTTTTAAGACTGCACTTTATATATATATATATATCTTCTTGCTACATTATATGCAAGTTTCAATTCAAGTTTCATAGTTGATTTATATTGGAATTTGACTTTACAACACTATAAAAAAGAATTACATGACGTAAAGCTTCTCCTGAATTTATTGAATGTCATTTCAAAGTCCAAAAGATATAATCTGGTAGATCATTTGGTGTACTTGGCCATAATAATTATCACATTAAAATTAGTTATATAATTGGGAAGTAATTTGAGCATAATCCAATGGGAGTTTCTACTATCATTACCCTGATCTTATAATATTTCTCATGATGACATCATTCCTGCTTCTGCTTGTCTTGGACTCCATGCCAGCTCCTCTAATTAAAGCGAAACCAGGAGACTTCTTCACACCAGACAAAAATTAATGATCCTATGCAGTTCGGTGACAGAAAGAGCATCCAACCAGGTTAATCAGAATAGCAACTAAGAACTTCTGGTTGCCAAAAGATAGTTGTGATCCAGGACAAACCGTGGTCAAAAACCATATTGCTATAATTTTTCTAAACAATCATCATCATCATCATCATCATCATTATTATTTGCCATCTTATTTTTTTTAGACAAATCTAACACTTAATCTAATCGTAGATTTAGCTTCCGACACTTTTATTAGTGAGATTCTTCTAATTGCAACGTGATGCATTAAAGTCCTTAAGCAATGTGTAAGTTGAAATTTCGATGATAAAACTTTGATCCCAATCATGGTTGCATTCTTTGCATCATCTGATTATACTCTAATCATGCAAACCTTGCTTATGGTTAGAAACTTAAAACTATATGTTGCCAATTGTTCATATCCAATGTTTGAAATTCTAATATAACCAAAAAATTCACTCGATTTCAATCATAACCTAGAAATATATGGGTCAAAGTTTCAACTATTTCTGATTTTATATGACGTTTCCAACACAATTTTGTCATGTTGACTGCATTTGCTACATCAGTTCAATATGTGTGTGTGTGTGTGTGTGAGAGAGAGAGAGATACTAGTATGCATGTCTGGGAAAGATTTGTTTTTTCAGAAAAAGGAGGGAAGTAGCGTACCTAGATTTCATTGAGTAGATGAAATCTCAATTTGGGCTGAGAATATTATTTATTTGAGAAATATGATAGGAATGCCATCTATATATGTGTGTGTGATGTGTGATCCGATCGGGAAGAAGAAAGAATTTTCTCAACCCGTTCAACTTGAATCTCTCAAAAAAATTTAGAAAAAAAGGTGAAAAATTGATGAATATAGAATTTAGATTCACTTTTTTTTCATTGATTATTTAAAAATTGAGGTACGTAGCTCTTATTTATAATAATGAAGTCCGTTCTTACAAAATTCGAGTCAAATTTCTCTTTTAGTTCAAATAAAACTAGTTTTCCAAAAATAGATATGTTAAGTAGAAATAAATAAAAAAATCTAAAAATTCTACAGAAGAGAGATATCAATTCCTACATAAATTTTATCTTTTGTTTCTTCATCTAATTCTTTTCGGATTGGAAGATACATTTGGTCAAAAAAATTTTGATTTTTTTTTTCTGTATGACAGACTTGGGGCCTGATCACTAGCTACGCAGCCCCCGCCTTTAAAGTGGCACCACATCAAAAATCTCGAAAAGTTAACTGAGTTAAGAAAAATCATCTCAATGGGACGTTGTAGCCGTGTAATTCAACTTTATGTGGTGGATCTCCGTCATGGAGCCTGTCTAGCCCTATCCGTAGTAGCGAAAGTGATTTACAGCATATCTGGTGATCCTTCTGGGTAGTGCGTGTGTGTGCGCATCTGTGCATGTGCGTGTCTATATGTGTGTGTGTGATTCTGAGTTAAACTATTTGACAATACAATAACTAACTTTTTTAAACTTTGAGAAATATAATAGAAATGCCGCTAAGGATTGAACATGTAAACCTATCCAATGTCCATGGTGTGATCACTCGGGAGGGGTGTGCCAACTAATGCACCCCAATCCTTTTTCTTCCTCTTATTCTTTTTTTTGTGAGAAATATGGTCGTTATAAGCTACCATTTGGGTTCGAACATTAAACCCCTGCTATGAAAAGATAGGTGCCAACTAGGTAACTAACAATTATTGATTGACCCCAATCTTGTTGGTGTGTAGACTAGACAAGTACTAGGTACACTTTATGTGAACCAGATTATATTCCTGGTCTTATATTATGTAGGCTCAAAGATAGAAGCATTCCTTTTTTTTTAGATGGGGCAAAGATACAAGCATTCGTAACTAAATTTCACCAACAATTTTATGCATATACAACATGCTGAAAATTGAGTATCATCCATCAATTACAATTCAGATCTAATATATAATCCCAAACTAACTTTTAATTCTTGCATATATCAATGTAATTTGATTATCCATCCATCCATCTACTGTCTATAAAGAAAATTGTTTTTTTGTTTGTTTATTTGGTTTTCAATTTATTTTTGGAGTCACAAGAATGTGGTCATGAAGATAAAGTTTCAATTAGAAATGGTTTCTTGACATTCTCTCCTTATAAGTTAATTTGTAGGATCTAGTTGGGTCACTTTTCACTCCTCAATAAAAGGTTGTTAGCATGTATGATATAGCTAGTCTACTTTCAGGATTCCACCGCTATGCACGGACTTCTTGTGGGGATCGCCCGATGCTCTTAGTTTGACTACTAAGATACCTGATCACTTCCAGGGAAAATATTTGATCTAGGTTCAACCTTCTTTGGAAAAGGATATGCATAGCCTAGAGGTTTCAAATGTGCCTAATAGAAAATAATGAAGACATCAGATTATTTTGGGTTCATTAAACTAAATCTAAGCTAAAAACTAGAGAAAGAACTATTGTGAAGATGCAAATATAAGGAGTTGGCACGGAAGGGGAGGAATTGGGACACATCACCTTTCCTTAAAAACCCGGAAAAGTGAATAAAGAGACTAGGTTATGTGATATGTCTAAAGCTATAAGAATATGTAGGAGAAATAATAAAAAGGAGGAAAAACTATATCCTCACTCCTATCTTTTATGTGTATAGGCTTATTAGGAAAGTTGAGTGTTTTCATAAAACCACCTAATATAAACTTGTTGAAAGAATAAGTTTATCATTCCTTAAAATCCTGAAAATGAATGAACGACCCGAAATGGTGATACATTGACTTAAGATAAACATTGTTGATGTGAAATGGCATATTTTGAAAAGTCCATGGCACTTTAAAAGCTAGCTATAACACCAAGCACTTTAAATCAAGAATTTCAATCTTGATAGAGCAAGGCAGCTAAAGTACCATAAACCAGGGTTTGAGGCACCTACGCAACACCAGATCATTAATGAATTAGGACATTTTGCTCCATCTCTTTGATGCCATGATCGATTTAGACAACATCAAGAGCAATCTAATTGAGTTGCTTGATTCTAAAATAAAAAAAGAAGAAATAGTAGTGGGGGGCATGCTCTGTGAGTAGAGGGGGAGAGAGAGGGAGAAGAGAGAACATAAAGGACTCGTTTGATTTGTGGAAAATTTTTCTCACTAATATTTTTTCTAAAAAGCTGATGCTTGGAAAGATGGTTTTTGCATGTTTAATTGACTATGAGACAATGATATATTCGAGAGTGGCTTATGTTTGGTTGAGCATCTATTTTTTTGAAAAAGTTATATAAAATATCTATTATGCCCTCAATGAAAGAAAAGACCTTACCCCATTCTATATGAAAGCTTAAGGATACTTTTTGAATAAAATACTCTAATTCTCAGCCGATGGAAATTGAATTTTTTTGTATCCCAAATGGTTTTTTTCTTCTTCACAAAATATGCACATTTTATTCTCATAGAAGAGTTACTTTTCCATCTGTCTATTTTAAAAACTCCAACCAAACACGAGGTATCTCTCCATTTTTCCGTTGACCCCACTTGGTCATTTTTTTTCTGCGAACCAAACAAGTATATATATATATATATATAGAGAGAGAGAGAGAGAGAGAGAGAGAGAGAGAGAGGAAGGGAGAGGAGAACGAGCACAAGCGCCAGATGATCTAGTTAGGTTGAGCATGATACGCCCATCATTACCTCAAATATTATTACTCAATCATATACTCGTTTAGGATAAAACCTTAAAAGTTCAATACATAAAAAAAAAATAAAAAATTAGCATCCTAGTATGGTCTCAAATCTAGCATTTTCACCATTGTCATTATAATGCATATGCAGGTGCACATCCTACTAAGTATTTTAGATTTGGGATAATTTACTTAAAACGAAATTTTAAGAGGAGATGAAAGTAAATAACTTGCAATTAACTTTATTTCTTACTAAATTAGATTTTCTTCCTGTTGAGTTGGAGGAGTACGAATGAGTCTCCGGAAATATTAGAATCCTTTCTCTTATAGGAATCTAGCATGTTTTGACAATTTAAAGAGAGAAATCAAATTAGGATTTTTATAGGGATATTTTAAAAAGAGAAATCTAATTGGGGTTACTTTTGAAATTGAGAAGTCAGAAAATTAAGTTTCTTTCGCATGATTTAAGTATCAAAGACTAAGGATTTAAGGATTAAGGGTGTAAAAAGAAAATTCTATCTACTTAAATTACCGAATCTTCAAGCTTTTTGTTCTTTTATATTCAAATGAAACTGTTATTTTTTACTTTCACTCGTTATTTCATCACTTTCTATTAGAAATGGCCACTGTGGCCGCCATTATTGTTTGCCCCCAAAAACTGGGGGCTAAATTGGGCAAGCAACGGTCACTCTTTCCGTAAAAGTTATCCAACGGAATGGAACGGCATCCGTCGATCGAGGATATATAGGCTTTTCTGAAACTTTACGCCTTTTCTCTAGTGGGCAACAAGAGGAATCAGGAGAACAGAGAGAATCTCCTCCCACCGCACTTTCTTAACCCCCCAAAAAAAAACTCTACGTACGTACTCCCCCTCCTCTTTTCTTATGCAAACGGATAGATTAATTCTTCTCTCTTCGTTCGTACTCACCAGAAAGAAATCAATGGACGAGAATGTTACATAAAAAGAGCTTCTTAAACTGTGCTTGGATGCAGTGCGTGCGACTAACATTTGAACTAGAGGTATTAATTTAAGGAGATGCCTGTAAGCTCCTTGAGAAGGTCATCAGATCTGCTCCTGTTAGAAAGCATAAGCTAATAGGTTGAAGCAACAAAGAGATCCTCAACCATAATCATTTACTTCCAAGCTCAAATTTTCTTATTTTCTAAATTATATTTTGAAGTGGTAGATGGTGTTAAGCTGGAGACTTTTTATAAAAAAATAAAAAAATAAATATTTTTTATTAAACATGCCCTTTTTTCCCCCTTCTATGTGAAACCTGGTGCCTCAAACCGGTAATGAATAGCCAAGCGCGTTCCAGTTCTGCTCATAATGACAACACACAGCAGCTGCATCATTGCCATCTCGAGATAACCCCCTCAAACACGTAATTATTCCCCTCCACTTCACATGCTTGTAGAAAGAAAGAGATCCCCTGCTCCATGCCCAAACATACAACAACAAGCACGCTCATTCACTTTGAACCAACCTGTGTTTCGTCCACGTAACTCCAATCGATCTTCTCTTGCACAAAGGCTTCTTTCAATGCCCAAAGAAAAAAATAAAAAAGGCCAAAAAGGGTTCCTTCCAGTTTTCTTCGCTGATAACTTCAAACTTATGCGTTCCAAATCCAGCTGCTCTAACCACGGTTTCCACGCACCCTACCCCATATCAGAATTTTTGTTAGTTCTCTTGAAACTCGATAGATGTCCTTTTCTAACATTTTAATATCAAGAATAAGAAAAAATAGTGGAGAGGTGATCGAGGTGACGCAAGGGGCTCTCCTATCGCCTACTTTTATTTCTGGCTTCTGTCCCCTCTCTCATTCATTTTCCATAAAAACAAAGTAGAGAAAAAAAGAGAAAAAGAAAGAGGAAAAAACCCATCCAATCTAATAACACCCCAGGCCTACTCAGTCTAATCTCTCTATTCTAGTTGAGTACGTTGCCGACTTTCCTAGAACCGACACTCGTTCACGTCCGCTCGTTTACTTAGTCGCCCACGAAGTGGCATCCGGAGGCCAAGCCGTCCACGGTACGAGATCTGGTGCCCAATCACGTGCCATCAAAGGCTGGGCCCCGGCCCTTTTGAATCGGGGGCGTAGCGAGTCCTTGGAAGCCAAGCGTTCACCGAGTAATCCCAGCCGTCTGATCGGGTCCCCTATCGCGTGGGGTGCCGCTAACGACGGGACAGAGGCCCCGGAGTGCGGGCCCCACTGTCCGCGCCAGCGGGAGACCTGGGGGCGCTGTCGCTTTCGAGGCCGGAGCGAGTGGGGGCGATCCATGTGCCCTGTCTCATGCCTCGTACCCCATCATGATAATGCCGTGATGCCCCATGATCCCCTCATGCCAAACCGACGGCCACGATTCGGCCCACGCCGGGCTGTCACTAGGATATATATATTTTTCCGAGTATACGTCGCTTTCGGTCCAATCGTGGGGAGGGAGGAAGTGGGAAGAAAGACCGAGGCGGAGAGCGAGCGGGAAACTGGAAAGAGGAAGGACGCAGGAAAAAGCAAGGCGGTTGCCCCTCTCCTTTTTTTTTTTTTTTTATCTTTACTTCTGGTCTCCACCACCGCTTTCTCCACCCCATTCTCCCTCCCTCTCTCTCTCTCTCTCTCTCTCTCCTTTCTTCCCCTTTCGACAATAATAAGATTCCCTCTACGCGGAGGAGAGGTCTTATTTTGTTTCTTTTTCTCTCTCTTTTATTTGCGAAGGAGACGCAATGGCGGTCGCCATGGGGAGCTTCTCGATTCGGTGAGTCTCTTGAATCTTTTTAGGGTTTAATTCTCTTTTTCTTGATCTTCTTTATCGGATCTCATCGGTTCTTGATTTTTGTTTTCGAAGGGAGTACACAGGGAAGATGAGGAGCGTGGATTTCAAGAAAAGCTGGCCGTTCCACGGGGACAGGGATGGAGGGGAGAAGGGGCGGTCGCTCCCGCCGATCTCGTCGCGGAAGTTCCGATGGTGGTTCGACGAGCTCCAGGCGGCACGATCGGGGGGAGAGAAGCGGGAGGAAGGCGATGATGGGGTGGAGGTCGAGAAGAACGGGGATGAGAAGGTGATTCCAGGGTCCAACAACGATTCCATGGTCAAAACCTCGCCCTCGGAGCCAACGGTTGGCGGGAACTCCGGCGAGGCGGCGGTTGTTGAGGAGGAGGGAAGGCTGGTGAGAGTTCCTGCTAGGGGGAAGCAAAGGGCGCCCAAGAAGCGGTCCATCGTTGAGCTGTTTGCTGTGGCGCCGCTGGTCGAGACCTTCGAAGATGACAATAACGGCAGTGACGGACGAGAAGAACGAGAAGAAGACGGAGAAGATGGGGGAGAAAGAGATCAAGAAGTCGAGGTGAAGGATCTGAGAGTTGGGGTCAAAGCCGGTGGAGAATATTTGGAGCCTCCGAGGAAGAGAAAGGTACTGGATTTGAAAGACGATGAGAAGAAGATGGTGAAGATGGGGAAAAAGATTAAGGACAAGATCATGAAGTCGAAAAAGAAGAAGCTAAAGGTCGAGATCTGCGCTTCTGAAAAGGTATGCGACCAAATCCTTAAATCATTCTTCGCTCTCAGCTTTTGGAAACGTGATAAGTTTTTCGTCTTACCTTTTTGCAACTCTATACCTAGATGTAGTAATTCCACCTCCCCACTCTCATACTTCGCACAGCGTATACCGTACGCAGCTGTCACGGCTAAATATGTATCTTTGCTTTTGGGCATCATTTGTACTATTATGGTATGTTGCTTAGTTGACTGTTAATCGTATGTGCATGCAGTTGCGTCCAATAATATAGTTAATTATGGTGGCATTAGAGGAACGCTTCTGATAGCTTCTTTGGCTAGCTAGAAGTAGTGTAATTTTATGTGTAAATTCATGGTATGAGAGCGGTTGCTTTGTTGAATCAAGTCAGGACCGATAAGTGGGTTGACTGCCGACTGATCTTAGAGGTTACATATGCTTTCAAAGTGTTTTGATAAGTCAGTCCTTTTATGTTGTGCTGAAACATTTGGAGCAGGATGGAATATCTAGCCCGTAATTGCTTATGTGGTAAATTGCTCATTGTCTCTTTTATGCTGTCCTACGTTAATCTTATGGATATAGGGTGTTTTAGCTTCATGGAGTTCTCCTTTGCATGGCCAGGCGACTCACTTTTGCATGATTTCGTGCTTCTTGGATGCTGTTTTTACATTGTTTCCGCTTTATAAGTCTTTTATTATTCCGATGTTGCGCTTCTCTTTCAATGTTAGAGAGCATCTTCACCTCACATAACGAACCTGAAAGTTGCTTCTTTTGTAGGGTCTAGCGGTCAACTTTCATTTTTCTGTTTTACTACAAAACTCGTAAGTCTTTTAGTTGCTTACTGATTGACATGCGGTGCATGCATTTGCATGTTCTTCATGTCAGTCATGCTCATAGTGTTTCTTTTTTCTTTCTTTCTATCTTTTATTCTTGTGTACACGGAAAAAAAAAAACTGTGCAGCCGTAGCAGTGCTCTTCTTTAATTAACTGCTTAGAAGTTTACCTTCATCTCCATACTTGTAAAACACGTACGCCACTCTTTGCTATGTGGGCTCGAAGCTTTGGATGACTTCAAAATATGTTCACGTAATTTGTTGAACCTCCAAGGTAATTGCCAATTAATTAGTATGTTAATGTGGTAAGACTTACATGAAATGAGAGAATATTTGTTGCTGTAACACATTCAAATCATTGCTGCTTTTTTTAATCACCTTATAGCTATTCTCATACACTATGGATAAGCGCATGTGCTGCATAGGTCAAAATGGAACGTTTTTTGTGTAAGGGTAAGACTTCGGCTAGGGAACTTGGTTTTTATTGCTTCCAGTTATTGTCTTTGTTCGAAAGCAAGGAATGGCTTCGAGTGGTAGGTTCGAAATGACCTTTCTCGAAAAGGAGAGATTGACTTATTTATTTATCCTTTTTTTATTTTTATTTTTTTATTGGGGGGTGGGGTGGGGGGTGGGGTGGGGGGTGGGGTTGTGCTTTACATGTAGTTTGAACTAGTTGAAGAGGATTCAAAAGAGAAAGCGCAAAGTTGCTGTGCGTTCTGCAAGATAGGCAGCTTACTGCTATCCTACAGACTAGTGATGTTTGATATTCGTTTCGGGTGAAAAGGGATCATTTAGGAGTTTTTTCTTGGAAGATATTTATAGGAGGGTCAAATTGGTAGTTTCCTCTCGTGATTTGACACTAAAGAGGGTTCTAGCATTCTGAGTGATGGAATATGCCAATGCATTCACTTAGTGAAATGGGATAACGATAGAAGGTGGAGGTGCCTTAATGCGTAAGGAACATCAAACAAATTGAGAAAGTGGTCCATCTCTAAAGTATTCCATGTCGACACTTCTCCACCAAGCCTTTCTTCATAAAGTCCTTACAGCGAGAAACTTTATTAGAAGGGTATGGACTGGGGTTGGTGACTGTGCATTACGCGCAAGTGGTAGAGAATTCAATTTTCATGTTTTACTGAATGCCTTTTGTTTATTTGTTATTTTTGAATTTTAATTAATGATAACAAAAAGCATTTGCATTAATAATAACGAAAAGCTGGTCAAGTTGTCGGATAAGTGGATACCCAAGAAGCTTGGATCCTCTTGGGATAACTCTGGTGCTCTTTTAAGTTGTTTCAGAAGAAAGGAGTAGCCTCAAGTTTTATGGTTTAAAGGAAATCTTTATGTTTGTTACATTCAAGATCTAATGTGCAGTGGGAGGGAGGAATGGATACCCAAGAAGCTTAGAGCCTTTAGGATAACAGCAAGACTCTTCTTAAGTTGTCTAGAAGGAACAGATGCACTTTTCATGTAGGTGGGAAATGCTTGATTGCAAAGAGTTCCGTGTGATATAGGCAGAAAATACTACAAAAAGGTGGCAGTTGAACAATATATGACGAGTGATTTCATCCATGGGAAATTTTGGGACCTCAGAGGAGTAGGATTCGGATGGTAGTACAACGAATGGAGATTTTTGTTGTTGCTATTGTTGGAATACCTGATTGTGTCAGTTTGGATTTCTTTCATGCTGTTGGTCGTTACATCGGTCCATAAATGGTGAGTCTCGCTTGAAGTGCGTAAGGTACAGCTTGATGTTGCACCGAGTAGCTTGCTAAGTAGGATGCTGCACTAGAAGTTTCTCTTACGTTATCTGTCTTTTTTTTATTTATTTTTTTTGTTTCTTGAGTCCATAGGAATTAAAAATTGGTCTAAGATTGACTTTACTTCAATTCCTAATCAACCTAAAATTCTTGTTAGAAGTGTATTCTTAAAATTCATTTATAGTTTGATCTTTCAAGGTCATATACTATTTTTTGTATATTTTATATATTGTTGTAGCATATCTTGGTGAGAACCTTTTGGAAGTTTTATATGTTCCAATTTGTTCAAGATGCTAGGCTAGAATGCATTGTAGTAGAATCACTCTCACGTAAGTCAAATAAAGTTCTTTTTGGTTTAAGTTCAGCTAAAAAATTAAGATCATATTTTACAAATATATGGTCGAGATTAGCTTGAATTTACTTAGGTTAATTTCAAGTAATCATGACCTATTTGTTGCCGCTAACTTGTCCCATCAAATTTATTAGTTGTTTTTTGTTGATAGAGAAACAAGATGAATTATAAGATATTAGCTGGGTGGACCAGATAGTCTTCCTCATATGAAGAGTACATTGGTAAGGTAAGTTATTCCTCCTTGAAGCAAGGGGAAAAGAAGCTTGTTATGCATGCAGAGACAGCTTACTATTTCCAAGAGATCACTAGGTCATACCTTTCAAATCCTGTTTCAGATATGTCATGCCATGTCTGGCTAGCCTTATGTTGTCATCTTAACACTAACACAATTTGCTGATGCCATACTAATAACATGGACACTCTCCCTCAAGCTGGTTCACAAAAGTCCAACTTACCCAGCTTGTAGATGATATTAGTAAACTAAGCATATCTAAGGGCTTTCATGATAACATTAGCCAGTTGTGGCAAAAACAAAAAACTCTTTTTATAGCCTTCTTTCTAGGGAGATATTTATTTGTTCCAATGTGCTTGGTTCCGTCATGTTGAAACTGATTATGTGCCCTTTTGATGTAGGCTTTGTTTTTATAGTTCAGATTCATGGCACTTATATAGGAAAGCCCAGTTTTTGAAGAAGTACTGTAAATTAGAAGAAATGACAATATTAATGAGTCAACTGTACTTAGGTTTTGCTCTACATTTGGCTACAACAGATTCTTGATTCCATCATGTTGAACTTGATTGTGTGCACTGTTCTTGATATAGGCTTTATTATTATTATAGTTCAGATTCATTGCTCTTCATATAGGAAAGGCCAGTTTTTGAAGTAGTACTTTAAATTAGAACAATTGACAATCTCAATGAGTCCACTGTACTTAGCTTTAGCTCTAAACCTGGCGACAATAGATTCTTACTCCTAGGAACTAGCTTGCTTCACAAGAAAGGTAAAGTTACTTATTGTGGATAGTCTACCTCTATCAAAACATCACTACATGCTTCTACTTTTATTCATCTATGGTCGGAAAGCAACAAATGATGTGGAGATCCACATGATCACTATTGTCAACGCACTTCCTCCCATAATTATCAAACCACCAACGGGTAATTTCAGACCAAGTATGGTCTCAAACAGCCACTTTCCCAAACCAGCAATAAATGAGAGTGAGGGCCGTGTCCAGTCACTTCAGTGGCTAGTTTTGGAATGTCATCTGGGCCTGACAGCCAAGGATGGATTCTGTAAATTGAGAGGAAGTATTGAATATTTCAGTTGTTTGCTCTGTGCTAGACATTGTAAGAGTTAGGAATTTGCACTCTAAGGGTAAGGGAGTCTGCTGCATTTGGGCAGGAGAGTCCTCAAATTGTCTCCTTTATGGTTCTTGTGATATCTGGAAGTTGAGCTTCTCTATTCCAATGGTCATTTTTCTTTTTCTTCTTTCCAATCTTGTGTCCAAATCATGAGCTATGAATTGATATTAGAGTGGGACTTTCTTGTTTGATCTTTATTTGAGTTAGAGTGGCCATTCACATCAATGTCTCTTCCACGCTCGCTGATAATTGGAAGAAGCCACCAATCTTTGATAAAGAAGTGGTTGAAGAGAGTGATTCCGTACAAGTTATTGAAGGAGGGCCCATGAAGATTGTTCAAGTTTATTGATTTTACTGGTTTTAACTCATAATAAAACCTTGTGTCATGTATAGAAGAAATTGTCACAGATATCTTGTGGCCCATATATTCTAAACCAAACTAACTCCTTTCAAATAAAGTTAGACCGCTACAGTCAAAATGTCAAAAGAACCTGCTGACATTATGCGATTATGCCTCTCTTAAATAGAGAAGTATCTGTACAAGAAAATTTACGCTATTCCAGTTGTACAAAATGTGTGCTATTCTTGCTATTCTAGCCGTACAACACGTGCGTCTACCTCTATTTCTGAATATATAGAATCTATACAATGAATAGCATAATTGACTACCTAAAATAGAGAATCTAGAAGATATTTTGTTATTAAGGTCAGATATTCTCGATGACAGCATAATTGACAGGATCTGAGAGATATTTTGTCATTAAGGCTAGATACTCTTGATGACATCATAATGGACTGCCTAAAATAGAGGATCTAGAAAATATTCTGTCATTAATGCCAGATACTCTCAATGACAACATAATTCACTCTCTAAAATAGAGGATCTAGAAGATATTCTGTCATTAAGGCCAAATACTCTCGATGACATCCTCCCTCAAATTGATGTTGGGAGATCAACCAGCAACAATTTGCCAATCAAGAATTGATGCCGCCGAGAAATCAAGGCTTTGGTAAGGACATTCGCAAGTTGGAGACCAGTGGAAACATGTGGAAGTGAAATGTCACGGCGTTCACAAGCCTCCCGATTGTAATGACAATCAACTTCAATGTGCTTAGTACGCTCGTGATAAACTAGATTGGCCACAATCTAAATGGAACTAGTGTTATCCTTATAAAGAGGAGTAGGAGTCAATTGAGCAAAAGCAAGCTCAGCAAGAAGTTTGTGAAGCCAAACAATCTTGGCACCAGCAGCAGACATAGCATGGTATTCAGCCTCCGTTGAGGACTTGGAGACCACATCTTGTTTCTTGGATTTTCAAGAAATCAATGGATTACCAAGAAACATGCACTAGCCAGTGGTAGAACGACGCGTGTCAAGACAACCAGCCCAATCAGCATCACAATAAGTTGTCAAGGTGAGGAGAGAACCAGATGGAAAGAACAAGCTTCGAGTGGATGTCCCCTGAAGATACCTAATGATACAACGAACTGCAGCCATGTGAAGATGCCGAGGAGTGGTGAGGAATTGGCTCACTTGATGAACAACAAAGGCAATGTCTGGGCGTGTAACAGTCAAATAAACCAGGCTGCCAACTAACTTTCGGTAGAGAGTAGGATCAGGTAGAAGGTCCCCTTCTTCTTTACGCAACTTAAGATTGATCTCCATCGATGTATCCATAGGTGTAGCATCAGCAAAACTAGCCAAAGAAATAAGATTGGTCGTGTACTTATGCTGATCCAAGAAAACTCTCGTAAAAGTCCTATGTACTTCCAAACCCAGAAAGTAGGTGAGAGGACCCAAGTCCTTCATATGGAAAGAGACACTCAAGGACGTCTGAAGCTGACCAATCATAGCCGAGTTAGTGCTGGTGATAATGATGTCATCCACATAAATCGGTAAGAATACGGTACCCTCCAAAGCAGTATGAAGAAACAAGGAGTCATAGCAGCTCTGAACAAAAGAAAGTTTTTCAATATAGACCGAAACTTTTCAAATCATGCTATGGGGGCTTGCTTTAAGCCATATAAAGATCGTTTCAATCGGCATACATGCTCTGGAGAAGAGCTACGAAGACTAGATAAAAGCCACATATAAACTTCTTCTTTGAGATCACTGTGAGGAAATGCATTCTTCATATCCATCTGGTGGAGCGGCCCAGACTGAGAAGCAACAATGGCTAAGAGTGCCCGAACTGTGGTCATCTTAGCAACGGGAGCAAACGTCTCCTCATAATCAATCCCATACTCCTGTTTATTACCAAGTGCGATCAGACATGCCTTATAGCAATTCGAAGATCTATCCAGATGCAATTTCACTGAATACACCCACCTGCACCCAAGAGGCTTCACATTAGGAGGACAACACACAACTTCCCATATCTGATTCTCCTCAAGAGCACATAATTCATCCTGCATAGCCTACTGCCAACACCCATGCTGCACTGCTTGGTTATAACCGAAGGACATAGTGGTGGTAGCTGGAGTAGTGGAAAGGGAAACATGAGGTATGTCTATAGATGGAAAAGCAAAACCATCAGGGGGTCGTGAGGGTCTTGTGGAGCATCGTGGAGGATCAGGTGCTAGAGTATGATCGAACAAAGGTGGGGAAGGCACTGGAGGGATATTCGGAAGAGTTTCTTGTGGGCATCGTCGTGCATACATAAAACCAGGCTTGAACCAAGTGGAGTCTGATATCTCATTCTCCAAAGTTGAAAAATCAGATAAACAAACTATAGAAGGAGAAGGTTCAACATGAGACTGAAAAAATACTGAGACTCAAAGAAAACCACGTTCCAAGAAATGCGGAGACGTTGCGAAGAGGGATCAAAGCATAGGAATCTGACGTAGAACGAAGGTAGGGAAGAAGAGGCAGAGGGGAAGAAGAGGAGAGAAGAAGAGGGAAGAGGAAGAAAAAAGAAGATTAATGTCTATTCATCGTTCATTAATTCTAAACAAATGCATGCCCCATACATATACAGGGCCACAAAATAACAAATAGGTCCCTACGAAGAAAACAATTCGGAAAAGGCCCTAAATGGCAATATGCAAATTAATCCTATTGACATAAAATAAAATTAACATAAATCAATCCGGCCACAACGAAAGTGGCTGGACAATCCTCTTGCGGCGACCGTGATCCCGCATAATAATCAGTCCAGTACTTGTGTTCGCACCAACTCCCCCCGGTTAAAAAGAAGTCGACCTCGACGAATAACTCTGGTAGTACTCCATGAGATCTAGGTCAATGCGCTGGAACTCCTCACGTGTAATCCATGTAGCATCAGACTCCGGGCATCCTCACCAGCGAACCAAGAAACGCTGAACACCCCCATCACTGGTAGAAACAGTCTGCTCATCTAAAATGGCATCAATATTTTCTTTTTGTGCTGGCGGTAAGGGTAGATGGATTGGAGATGGTAGGGAATCAAGAATAGGAGTATCATCAAGCTCAAGAGATAGCTCAGTGAAAGGGTCAGTAGGAATGGACGGGGAACCTTTGTAAGCAACCAAATCCGCAACATTAAAAGTGAAGCTAATACCAAAATCAAAGGGAAGATCAAGGACATAAGCATTAGTACCCACTCGTTGCAAAACCCGAAAGGGCCCAGCACTACGAGCCTGCAATTTCTTGACGGTTCCAGATGGAAACCGCTCAAGCCGAATACGTATCATAACATAATCCCCAGTTTAAAATTGTTTATCTCGCTTATGAGAATCAACCTGTAGCTTATATTGAGTATTACTCATATGAATGCGCTTGCTAATTTCCTGATGCAGAGTATGAATGTGTTGTGCAAATGCATGTGCAAACTCAGAAATGCGAATATAGGTAGGAGATCAACAGGTTTGCGAGCTTTATAACCATGGACGACCACAAATGGACTCAACCCGATAGATCTATTGACTGACGAATTATATGCAAATTGAACGACAGGCAGAATAGAATCCCAGTTATGATTGTGGTCCCCTACTAGACTTCGCAAAAGGTTACCTAGACTACGGTTGACGACTTCGGTTTGGCCATTTGTTTTGGGATGATAAGCAGTGAAAAATTTAAGTTTGGTGCCAACCATATGCCACAAGGTTTTCCAAAAATAGCTCATGAAGCAGACATCCCTATCGGATACAATGATTTTTGGTAACCCGTATAACTTAACAATCTCATCAAAAAAAATCTTGGCTACACGAGAGGCATCAGAAGTTTTGGAACAAGAAAGGAAGTGGGCCATTTTAGAAAAACGATCCATGACCATAAAAATGGAATCATGTTTTCGAAAGGTACGAGGAAGACCGAGCACGAAGTCGATACTAAGGTCAAGCCAAGGACGATCGGGGACAGATAATGGAGTGTAGAGGCCAGTATTTTATTTTTTGTGCTTAGCTAGTTGGCACGTGCGACACTGTCCCACAATTTTAGCAATGTTCCATTTCAAACTTGGCCAAAAAAATTGACGTTCAACTTCTTCTATGGTCATATCACGCCCAAAATGTCCAGCGAGGCCACCGGCATGCACTTCCCATATCAAGAAATCGCGTACGGAAGTTCGCGGAATACATAGCTTGGAAGCTTTGAACAAGTATCCGTCTTGAAGATAAACACCATCAATCAAAGGTCCTTGTCCATCAGCAAGGGCATTATAGAGTTGACCAAAATTGGGGCAGGATAAGTAGTCGTGCTTAAGTCTGTCAAAACCGGTGATGGAAACAGACATAGGGGACAACAGAGTTACTCGTCGACTTAGCACATCAGCAGCATTGTTTGCTGCACCCGACATATGTTTGAGGACAAAAGTGTAATCCTGGAGGAATTGAACCCACTTAGCATGGCGATGATTAAGTTTTTTCTGGGAATTAAGAAAACAAAGTGCCTCATGGTCAGAATAGAGAACAAATTCATTTGGAAGGAGATAATGTCTCCAATACCGTAGGGCCTGGACTATTGCATAAAATTCTTTGTCATAGGTGGAATATCTCTGTCTAACCTCATTCAACTTTTCACTAAAATAGGCTATAGGATGACGCTCTTGACTAAGCACACCACCTATACCCAAGCTAGATGCATCACATTCGACCTCAAAAACTTTGGTAAAATCAGGAAGTCGCATAACTGGCGCTTCCGTCATTCTTCTCTTAATGTCACTAAATGCTTTAGCAGCAGCGCGTGTCCACTAAAAGTCACATCGTTTAAGACAATCTGTGATAGGTGACATAAGTGTACTGAACCCCTTTATGAAACGACGGTAAAACGTGGCCAGGCTGTGAAAACTACGGATGCCGGTAACATTCTTAGGTTTAGGCCATTCAACAATTGCAGTGATTTTCGCAGGGTCAGCAGACAAACCCTCAGAGGAGACTATATATCCTAAGAAGTTTACATAAGGAGAGAAAAATGAACACTTCTTAAGGTTAGCATAGAGGCTCTCATTGCGTAAAGTCGTACAAACTTGCCGTAAAT
>JAOXJJ010001100.1:15965420-16003867 GCA_025769935.1 Phoenix roebelenii
CAGGATGAGATGCGACACGACCACTACGTAGATGCATAAAATGAATGACAAAATGTATGAGTCGACCAACTATAAAGGTTTCTACGTAGACCTAATGCATGAAATGAATTCAAAATTGCAAAGTAGATGCTCAATATAAACTAAAACTACTCCCTAGCAAATACTTATTGCAAACTGGAAATTAATATAAGACGCAGGCCAACAAGTAGCTGCAATCAAGTAGTACCAAGTTCTCGGACTATGCAAGGTGTTACGGAGCCACGTATGTCTCCCCGATTTGATATAGCTCCACAGTTAATAATAAAGAAATGTAACTACCAGGGTTTCTGGTTGTCTTGTGGATGTATGTGTTTTGAATTTGTAGAACTTATCACCAAGCACAAAAATATGATAATTAATGCCAATTTAAATGAGCAAATTTAACCTGCAGGGGAGGGAAAAATAGAGCTAACCAAATCTGGAGAGAGGCCTCTGCTCGCAGAAGATGTTCAGGCTGAAATGGTGCTGGGAAGATGGTCACGGTGTTGTAGGGTCATCACTACAACTCCCGTGGAGGTGATTGGAGCAACTGATGGCGGCTGCGGTTGGGGCGGTCTGCGGTGGTGGCTGTCAGAGTTGACAGTGGTGGTGCAATAGCCGTCGGCGGCGATGGCAATGCGGCGGCGCGGCGGCGAAAGCAATGTGGCGGCGCGGCAGCAACTAGCGGCGGCGAGCGGCGGCACGGAAGAGCGGGGGCGGCGCGCGGCGCGCGGCGCGGTGGTGCAAGCAGCAGAGATGGCAGCGGTGGTGGGACAAGGGCGGGTGCGCAGATAGCAATGGAAGGCAGGGGATTGGTCGTGGTGGGAGGGGCGTGGTAAATGGTGGTGGACACAGGAGGGCCGGCGAGCGACCGGCAGAGTGGCAACAACCGCAGCAGAGGGAAGAGGCGGATAGTGAGGTGGTGTGAAGGAAAAAGAAAAATCTGGTGGTGGTGGGAGGAAGTGGTAACGACCGAGCAAGGACGGCGTGGGGTGGCGGAAGCGGTGATCAGAAGAAGAGAGGTAGTCGGGAAAATAAGGAAGAGAAAGAAGAAATCTCCCGCACGTCTCGGGTGGGAGCTGAGGAAGATGGGCTCGACGATGACGCTGCAAGTGGTTCGCTCAGAGGAAGAAGTGGCGGCAGTCTTCCAGCGGCGGAGGGGCGCTCGGAGAAGGCCGAAGCCGATGGCCGTAGTCAAGGAGGTGCTACGGTCGGCCGGAGCGGTGCTGCGGCGAGCGGCGGTGGCGAGGCGGTGCGACGCAGAGGGAGCTTGGCGGCACGATGAAGGTGTCGGCGGCGGAAACCCTTAGGGTTTCCCTTCGGCAGAAACAAAGGTTAGCAGATTTTTTTTTTGTGGAACACGTGCAGGTCACGTGATTCTAGGATTTTTTTTTCAGCCTTAACGGTTTCGGGTTATCGGGTTCGGATTTCGGTTGAAACCCGCTCCGATAACTGTTAGGCCCAGCACGTGCAGATCACGTGCATTTTTTTTTTGAAATGGTTCGGGCTAATGGATGATGGGCTAACGGGTTTGGACCTTACCCGCACTGTAGACCGTCTTCCCTCTTTGACGACTCTGACGGATCACGCCGGATTTTGCGGCGGTGGTTGCGGGGAGGCGTTGCGCCGGTGGAGTGGGGCGGCGTTGAATGGGGCGGCGGCGTCCTCCTGGATCTGGCCACGGGCGGAGGCCGTAAGATACGGTTGAAGCTTTCGGACGGAGTTGTCCGATGGCGAATCGGCGGCGTGGCGAAGCGGCGGCGACGGTGGGTGCAAGCGTGGCGACGGCTGGAGGGGACCACGATGCAGCGGCCGACCTATTTGCCTCCCGAGCCGCTGTGGGGATAATCGGTGATGGGGCTTTCCCTTTCTGTACGGGAACTGAGAGAGGGGAAGAGGTAGGGAGACGGCGGCGGCGGCGGTGGGAGACATAGGCAATGACGGCGTGTGGTGGGAAAAACCAGTGGAGTGGTTATGGGTGGGAAGCGACCGACGGGAGGGTTTTGCTCCTTTCTTCTGTACGGGAGAGGAGATGAGGGAAAGGGAAGAAAACAAGAAACAAGGGAAACCCCTTTCTTCTTCGAAATACGTGCCGTGCAGCGATCCTCTGGACGATCCGGCGTCCGCGGTGCAATTACTCCAGCAAAATGCAGATGAGAAAAAGGCCGAAAAGGAATCGGCGGAGGTCCGTCCATAAACTGGATCCCTTGACTTCAGCAACAGAGGCAAAGTCGGGCCTGCTCTGATACCAAAGCTGACGTAGAACGAAGGTAGGGAAGAAGAGGCAGAGGGGAAGAAGAGGAGAGGAGAAGAGAGAAGAGGAAGAAAGAAGATTAATGTCTATTCATCATTCATTAATTCTAAATAAATGCATGCCCCATACATATACATGGTCATAAAATAACAAATAGGTCCCTACGAAGAAAACAATTCGGAAAAGGCCCTAAATGGCAATATGCAAATTAATCCTACCGACATAAAATAAAATTAACATAAATCAATCCAGCCACAACGAAAGTGGCTGGACCGTCCTCTTGCAGCGACCGTGATCACGCATAATAATCAGTCCAGTACTTGTGTCCGCACCAGAATCCCTTCGGAGACAGCATAACCGGGGAAAGCACATTTGACCGATTGCACAGTAACTTTAGTATGCTCAGGAGGGAGAAGAACAAAACATGCACAACCAAACATATGCAATTTAGCATAATCAGGATGACGACCATAAAGACGAAAATAAGGAAAATCATGCTCTTAAGTAGGGGAAGAAAGGCGATTTATCAAATAAACAGCCGTAGAGAGAGCCTCACCCCAAAAGCATAACGGAACGGAAGACTCCAATAATAATGTGCGAACCATATCAAGGAGATGACGGTTTTTCCGTTCAGCCACGCCATTTTGTTGAGGCATGTAAGGACAAGACCGCCGAGAAAGAATCCCCTCTTGCTAAAAAAATCATGAAACTCATTTGACATATATTCACCACCAGAATTAGAATGTAATATTCTAATGCATGTGGTGAATTGATTTTCAAGAAGAGCTAAGAATTTTTTAAAAGCATCAAAGACCTCAGCTTTGGACTTAAGTAAATAAATCCAAGTGAAGCGGCTATAATCATCAATGAATGTTATTAAATACTTGTATTGGCCATGGGACACAACAGGAGCAATTCCTCAAACATCACTATGGATAATGTGAACACATTTACTTACAAGTAGGAGAAAAAGTAAGTCTCTTACTTTTACCTAACTTACAAGTAGTACAGTCAAAGTGAAAATCAGAAATCAAACCACGAGTTTTATTCCAAGTAATCCAAATTTGAACAAGGAAAGAAGAACATGTGAGTTAGGATGGTCAAGGCGTTTATGCCATAACTGACTCGCATTAGTACCAATAGTAGAAAAGGAAAAAAACATTGTTGGAGGAATGGTTTTGCGTAGCGGAAACAGACGACCCACTTTAGGCCCCTTTGTGATTAACATCTCTGGCACTTGATCCTGCATAACACAACCAGCAGGTGAAAAGTGAACATCATAATTGTTTTCCACCGATTGTCCAACAGAAATGAGATTAGTGGATAACTCAGGAGAAACAAAAACATTATCCAAGGTAGGGGTCAAGTTTCCAAGAGCAGTAATGGGCAAAGCACTCCCATTAGCTGTGTGAATAAGAAGGTTACCATCATACGGTTTGACAAGTGTAAGGGCAGTAGGCGAAGATGTCGTGGTTTGAAGCAATAGAATCTAAGTACCAAGGTTTGTGATTACTTGAGATGCCTAAGGCAGAGAAAGCAAAGATGAACATTTGTTGAATCATCTCGGGAGTTACAGCACCCGTGGGAGCTGGAGTGGACGAGGATGAGGCATCAGCAGTGAGCACAGGAGGGGCAGCAGACACAGCAGCATGGTATGCCCCTTGCTGGCGATTTTGAGGTTGAATAGGACATGTAGTGACGATATGCCCATTCTTTTTGCAATAATTATAGAACTTTTTCGGACAATCTCGTGCAATGCCCATACTCCTTGTAGCTATAGCACTGAACTAATCGCATGTCACGGCCTTTACCCTTTCCTTGTGCAGCATAAGCAACATTCAGAGGCCCACTTGAGGAAGCCTGCTGCTCCATGGCTACCTGAGTCCTTGTGCGTTGCTCCTTTCTTAGAAGCACACCTAAACAGATGTCCAACAAAGGTGGAGGATCACAATTCATAAGATTAGAGCGTGTAACCTCATACTCAGGCCGCAACTTCATGAGAAATTGATCTCTCTTGCTGGTCTCATGGATTCCTTAAATTACAGCAAGGGATTCAGATGTCACCTTGCTGTATATGAGATCAGAATATTCAGTCCAAAGATTCAGAAAATCAGAGTGGTATTCTTGAATGGACTGGCTTCCTTGTAAATAACCAGCAAGCTCGTACTCCAATTGAAAACGTCGAACATAATTGTTTGATTGTAAACCTTCTTCAAATAATCTCACATACCCTTAGCCATTTTGTAAGGACGCAGGCTAAGAATAATGTGTGGCTCCATAGAGCCAATGATCCAAGACATAACTTTTGCATCTTTTGCTTTTTATGATGTCTTCTCAGCAGCACCTCGGTCACACTTTGTGGAACTATCAATATGTCTCCATAACTCCTTGCCTTTGACAAAGACTTCAAATTGAAACTCCCAAGTGGAGTAGTTTTTGCCGTGAACGGAACACAGAATGATTCTCCTCTCTCAGATATAATAACAGTCAGAGGCAACAAGAATAAAAAAATCCCCCACAGAACCCACGCAGAAAAACAATGCCAGAAACTGCTGCACAAGAGAACTCCAAAAAAAAAAAAAAAGACTAAGAATCTCCAAGAACTCCAAGACTGAGACAATCACAATAAGAGAAGAGAGAAAAATTTCCAAGATAACTCTGATACCAAGTCAAAATGTCAAAAAAACTTGCTGACATTATGCGATTATGCGGTCTCTTAATTAGAGAAGTATCGGTACAAGGAAGTTTATCTGTACAAGGAAGTTTACGCTATTCTAGTTGTACAAAACATGTGCTATTCTTACTATTCTAACTGTACAACACGTGCACCTACTTCTATTTCATAATATATAGAATCTATACAATGAATAGCATAATTGACTGCCTAAAATAGAGGATTTGGAAGATATTTCATTATTAAGGCTAGATACTCTCGATGAAAACATAATTGATAGGGTCTGAGAGATATTCTGTCATTAAGGCCAGATACTCTTGAGGACAGCATAATGGACTGTCTAAAATAGAGGATCTGGGAGATATTCTGTCAGTAAGGCCGGATACTTTCGATGACAACACAATTGACTGCCTAAAATAGAGAATCTGTAAGATATTTTGTCACTAAGGCCAGATACTCTCGATGACAACTACAAGCATGTTTTATCAAATTATTCTTCATTTCTAAAATGTGTTAGCAAGGTATTTCAAATAATGGAGGAATTGATGTACATGATCCAACATTTACTTTAATCAACATACTCCATCAATCATTGCCAACTAACTACGAATTTAAACCAATATGCTCTCCAACTATATGTCTATCATTACGTGCCCACTAATTAGTGTGTCTAAGGAATGTCTTTAGAGGCTAGTTTTGGATTGTCATCTTGGCCCAATAGCAAAGGGATGAAATCTATGACTTGAGGAGGGATTAGCTCATGAGGAAGTATCAGATCTTCAAATTGTTTCCTTTGTACTAGGCATATTGTGAGAGTAAGCGAATGCACTTCGTCTTCTTGTATTCCTTTAATTTGAGCTTCTCTATTTAATCAATCAAGGTTTTTCTTTTATTTCCAATCTTCTGTCCAAATCGTGCTCTATCAATAGTTTGTTGCCAGGCTTAAATCCTAGTATCAGCTCTTATTGATCCAAGAGGATCATTGAACTTGATGTGAACTACTCTAGCTACTATGGGAAGATTGGATAGGATTCGATGGTAAGATCTTCTACATTGGAAAGCCGAATCGCATGCCAGACTTCCACCACATCAGATCACCTAAAAAATTGAGTACAGTAAGGCCTAATGAGAACTGCCTAGCCACTTGTACAAGGTGGCTATTTTTTCTTTCAGTGACATTATATTGAGACAAAATCTGAAGGAATGTACATTGTTGAATATTTCTTAAGTTATAAAAATGGTGTTTTGGAGTGTGATATATGATTCTTTTTTGATGAAAATGTAACATATGGTGATATTATTCTGTATTTCTTTTGAACCCAATATTCTAATTCATAAATGCTTCTAATTCTTCTCAAATATTGCATGATTTAAGTTTGACAGAATGCTTCTTGGAATTTGAAGAGCTAGTACGCTATGGTTACCATATATATAATAAATGTGACCCCATAAATCAGTTCAAATTGACCATGGTTCTAGATGAGTCAAATTGCAATTTAGATGTCATGGTTTTCTTTTCAGATTTTTGGCTGAAACTTTAGATAGTTCTAGCAATAAGAAACACATAGTTTGAATAGAATGGTCAGAATGATCAAGGGTTGAAAGTAAAGCTAAGGAAAAGGAGATATACCTGTGGTGCTAGAAAGGCTGTCCTATTAATAAGCCATGCTCCAATTTGACCAGCCCTGACTCATAACTGGATAAGGACGGCGGCACTGGGAAGGCAGCAGGTTATCTTGATAATTTGGGGATCATACCTTGCAATATTGTGCACATGAGGGGCTGAAGTTAAAGCCATGTGCTTTCAGAAGTAAAAGGTGATTCTCATATGACAACCAGAAATAATAACATCATCTTTGGATGGACAGAGCATTTATGTCCCAGTTACAGAAGATAAATTACAAGAGGACTGAGAGGCTACAACTATGGAACTATTAAACTTGTTTTAGACTTCTAGTATCTTAATGAGATAAGACAAGGAGGTGAAGTAGGGATATTCTTTGTCAAATTTTTCTGAAGTACTTCTTAACGAATGAAGATATTTTTTTTTCTTTTTGATGAGGTTCCTTAGGGGCATCTAGACTTGTAACAACAGGATGCTCATATAGCTCTGTTTCAATTATAAAATCCTAATAGTGATTATTCTAACAAAACAAATTAGTGATCTGCTAAACACAAGCTTGGGCAGAATGTGTAGAAATTAGTGAGATATCCTTTTCTATGTTTCTAGCATACTACTTCATGGTTATATTATAAACATTAATTTAACATAGAAGGATCACTAGGTAGGATGAAATTTCTGTTGATTGTTTGGAGAGAGAAGAGTTCCTATAAGGGCTAGCAGTGCTCTGTATGCTACTTATGCAGGGTCTTAATTTAGAACAATACAAATTGCAAAGGCTGTTTAATTTACCTAAAGGAGGAGTCTTTAGTCTTTGGTCCTATAATTTCTAGTTGAACTGTGGATTGATTATTGTTGCAACTTGCAAGGCAAAAAGAGATATATTTACCAGAGTTATGGTACTGCATGGAAGATGTGGATGCTCTACAGAGGCTTGGAGGAAATTGTATCCTGCAACCATTTTACAAGCTCTTTTTGGGTGCTTTTTTGAAAGACTTTTTACAAGGAATTTTTGGTGGTTTCTCAACTTATATATTTTATGTTCTTGTGGGGCCTGTGACTTATGGTGCTTCTTCATTTATCTTTTCTTTGATGAGCTGTTTTCGTGAATTTATTTCATCCACTCTATACATAACGAATTGATGGGCCCTCCCCTATCCTATATTCTCTATATGTGTGAGAGAAAGAGGGATAGGGAGAGTGGTGGACTACACAAAAAGAGAGGTGATTGAATCCCATAAGATGGAACCTCCACCTCATCTCGTGGTCCCCAAACACCAAGACCTTGCCTTAGCCTTGTTTTTATCTTCTCTGGAGGTTCGCGGTATTGGTGCGTACTACCGGTACTAAACCAATACTCGGTATAGGAGGCATATGAGTGTCGGTACGCCAAACTGATCCTGTCGGGCGCACCGACATTGTACTGATATGGTAGTGGTACGAGGTTCAGTACCGAGATCGCAAACCTTGTTAGTGATATTCCACATGATGACTAATGGTTTCACCCATACCTTTATGATGATCAAGATCAGCCTCCCATGCCTCAATTCTATCATCAAAATTTTAAATGCATGCAATTTCCTACTATAGAAGTTTTTGTATGTTAATCATTTTTAACTGTTGGAACTAGACTATAGTGATCCCAAATATGATAGTGAATCTGATTATTGTCTAGTGATGGCTTCTTGACGGGTAGTGATATATGCATTGAAACACTTTCACCTCAAAACTACAACGGAAGTTTGGATGTAGTTGAATATGCACAAACACAATAATACAAATATGCCCCAATATAATCAACTATATCATGAGATCTATAATCTCCATTAGATCTCTACCTCATGTGACATGTGGAGTTCAAGTCCTCAGCCATACCATCCTGCTGCACTAAAGATGTGGAAGACCCTGAAGTAGTGCATATATGCACTGTATTCTGATTTGAAATCATATCATATGCATTTTTTATCTAGTTTTATAGGTCCAGGATCTTCCTTGACTCTGGATTTTGCATTAGTTATAAAAAAGAATATTAGAGCCTCAGTTTTCTGAAAAATTTTGGGATCTACACCAATTTTTATGTGATATCTGATCAACACCTTCTTGAAATGGAGGCCTTAAAGAAGAAATACATGAAGTCTCCTATTGGTTTTCAAATTTGTGGTGGAGGGAGGTATTAAAAGGTGTACAAGTAAAAAATTATTATCTATGCCCTTAAACAGTAACCTCAGGCATGGTTTGATAGATTGTGATCGACCTACAAAGGTTACATAAGTTTCTGTGAAAATTTTGTTGTGGAAAACTATATGACCACAATTCTTGCACTTTATGTTTATGATTACCGGAAATGATGAAGAGAGGATTCAGGGTTGGGAAAGGTATCTCAATAAACTTTGTTATCAACAACCTGTGACTGCTGCTTTCAATGAAAATAACCGTACGGATTTTTTCCCCACTGCCTATTAAATTTTGTCGGATTTTGTGGTTAGGGGTATGAATGGTGGCTTGTGAGACATTATGTAGTTTGTATGCTCTCTGTTATCTACACCAGGCCATACTTCAGTTGTCTGTGGTACACTGCATTTACAATTTCTGGTCTGAGACATTTTGCAACTGCTTTTAGCCATCTTTTTACAATATTTTAATGGTGTGAGAGGTTAACATGATTGGTGAGATGTGAAGATCCAATTAAGAAATACCAGATTACCTATAAAATAAAAAAAATGCGTTTATTTGAAGGTGGTTTGTGAGTAAGGATTTAAATTCCAATCACATTATCATGTTTCATGTCATACAATGTTTTATTTGCTGCATGTTTATACATGGGGCAGACACTGTATATCAGCTGATATTTGTGATATTGGCTAATATCCTGGAATATCTTACTGCTATGTTGTTTTACAGCATTACGTGGGTTTCCTGCTTACTGGATTGAGTTTATTGGATTTCCTGCTTATTGGACTGAGTTTATACTTTCCCAGACTTAGATGAAAATAATTTTTTTGTTCAGTTTTAGTTCATAGGAGGTATAAAAACATTTGAAATAGGATCAGCCACAATTTTAACTTATAGGTTATTTTACATTGTTATGGATATATGCTTTATGGACATAATTGTACAGATTTGCCTTGTATTCTTTGACAAAATTTTCGAAAATTGGTGATATTAACATGTTCAAATGGTCTATGTTTTGAGATACTGTGGGGTAAAAAATTAACCCTATAGCAGCATAACTTCTTTTCTGAGCAAAACGGCGGCGAACCACCTCATGTTTCATTGAAAAAACCTACTGTAGTATTATTATTATTGATGATAAAAACCTACTGTATTATTATTTTGACATACTAAATTTGTGGATACAAGTAAAGGTGTCTAGCATGTCCTTGTATTTATGTTTCATTTTCTTGTAAAGCTGTATCCATCTTTCTTTTTCTTAAATTACTCATTTACTGGCGAGGTGGCACGTGCTTGACTAGTCTCTCTCTATATCCTAGAATCTAAGTCGCCTTGCATTTTCCATGATGAAATTGAGCTCTTTGTATTAATTTGCTTAATCTAGTACAATTATCAAATATTGTTTTGGGGTTGGGTTATCAACTAACAACATTCTTATAGTTTAACTTGATATACTAGATTTGTTTAAAAGAGTCAAAATTTCTGTTTGAATGGTTGCATTATATGTGTATTATTATTGAATTGCACACAAAATTATGTAAATCATAATGTCAGGAGCAAGGTTCGTCATTTCGGTACCAGACCCGGTACCGGTACCACACTAGCACAGTATCAGTATGGTACGATATGAAATTTTTTAGCATACCGAGTATCGGTACGTCATCTATACTGGATATCGGTACTAAATTGGTACAGTACGGTACGCCTTGTACTGTCTGGTTTGGGCTGGTACGATGTACCATGATCAGGAGCGTATCTTTTGATGGTGTCATACATGCTTCCATGCTTTGATAGTACTTAGGGGTATTGTAAGAATGTCGATGTAGGGCTATTCACACAAAAATAGGATCTTTGATGGATAATTATGCTAGGGCTATTATAACTCAATTAATGTTCACGTCCACTCTGGCTAATTTGTACAAGACTATCTAAGCCATTGTATCACATGGTCAAACCATAAATTGATACAATCCCTGCCATAACTTTGCAGAATATAGTGATTTGAATACTTAAGAGGTGCACAGATGGTAGGTACATGTTGAATTCTGATGGATTATTGGTAGATGTTTATTGCCTGTTGTGCATCTTCACTTAATGCAAAGCAACTAATTTTAGCAAGGGTTGCTTGTGTATTCAAGTATACCAGAGATGGAGCTTGAATTTCACAATCTTTGGGAGAAGGGCTTGTGGACATCAAAGAGGCCAAAAGAAATGCTAAAATTTTACAAAACCAAATATTATCAAAAGAATAAAGCAAACCTATTCCCAAAATGTCTAAGAACATACTAACAATGTTTGGAGTGCTTCAAATTTCAAAGGGTTTGAGGATAATAGGAAAAACTAAAAACATCTTGCAGAACTGAATTGGAAGAAAATTGTGAGCTCACTTATGAAACTTAAATAAAATTGTGGTGTTCAAGTCAGTTCATATGATTTTATGCGGAAATGATACCGAGTCACCGACTATACCGCTTGGTATGGGCATACTGTACCAACCCAGTACAATCCTGGTATGGAGGCTCAATACGGCACTGTATGACATGTGGTACAGCTGCCGTACACCAACTCCCACAGCTTACCATATGTTGTTAATGGTCTGTCCCCAAAATTGATACTGGAAACCTTGGTCTTACATATCTCTCTAGAGGAAGAGAAGGGTGTTTGGACACTAATACATGGAAGCGGAGCCAACAATGACACTAATGTTGTAGATCTGAGATTTGAAACTCAAGTTCTTCAAATCAAATATTGAAATCAACCTCCAGAATATTATTTCATGGTGTTCTCTCTCTGACAAACCTCGGGCAATAGGACAAAGGACTTGATCTTGCTGCAGTGATGGTCAAAAGCGTCAGGACTCAACCCAGTTCACTTCACAGCCACAAGTAGGTAACAGCACTCTGAATGGTGGGAGTGGGATGCTCCAGCAACATAGTCCAAAGAAAGCATACATGGTCCTTGATGAAATGTGCATTGGTTTTTTCTAACGTGTGCTCAGAGAGAAAATTTAGGCAGGGAGTAAGGTGCATGGTGATTCAATCCAACATCATGATTAGCAATAAATGAGTATTATCTCATTCCATAAGTCTCTGTAGTTTCCAGGAAGGTCTTATTATGATGTTATATGCTCTTATATCATGAAATTGACTAGCACTATTTGGAATTTTGGAGGAAATGTAATGTCTGCTGTTATCCTATAATATGGCCAGGAGCCTAAGAGATGCATAAATAAATTATGACCTTAATATACTAATGTATAATACATGAGGACCATGTATTTAAACTACTACTCTGCAACTCCATATAATGAACATCTATCATCTCAAAAGTATCTATTTTATCATCTGTTGTCCAGAGGAGTTCCAATAAGTTTCAAGACTATGCCTACATATGTAAGTCGATGATGCATTGGAGAAGCCATTATTAAATTTGTCAGTGCCTATATAAAAGTTATATAAGATCTGATACTATTTAAAGTATGTGATAGCATAACTACTTGAAAATCATATATCCTGAATGTTAAACATATGATAGATTGCCAGGTTCTACATGTCAGTCTTTGCAAATTTGCCTTGTAAGAGTCCTTCATGCTAGGAAGCATTTCATAATTATGTTTTGATTTTATATGAGGTATTAAAATAGTGCATCTCATGGGGAATGCTCCATTCCAAGTTACATTATTTTTCATTTGAAACTTTTCCTATGGCTTAAGGACAGATCATTTTTGCTGCTAAACTGAAACTTCAAATGGACTGCTAAATTCGAAAACAAACTTGTATAATAAAATCCCTTTTATAATTTACTTTCTCACTTATGGTGTTTGGTGTGATGTAAAATAGTTGAACGGTAGTTGTTCTGGCTATCTTCTCTTGATTTGTTTGTTGATGTATAACAAAAAGATTTGTATCGTACTACGCGACCCAAAAATATCATCAAATTCCCAGATCAAGGGCATGTTGATACTTTGGGTGTGAGTTTGTTTGTTCTTCAAATTTAGAGAGATTTGCATAAATACAAGTTTACCTTCTAGGACAGACATGTCTTAGCTAACTAAAAATTAAGGGCCTTTGGGAAGACCCTCCAGGATCGACTGGAGAGAGAGTAGGAGAGGAGGGAAAGCATGGGGTCGTGTGCCATGAGGGTATCACCTGCCACAATCCTGGTGGGATTAGAAGAGGACATTTTGAGGTTCTTATTTTAATCTCGTCGGGATTGTGGCTTGCAACTCCGTGCTTTCCCTCCTCTCTCTTGCACCCTCCATTCCTTCTGCTTCTGGCTCTCTCTCCAGCAGGATCCTGCAAGGTCTCCCCAAACAGGCCCTAAATGTAGTAACCTAGGACAAATCAAGGTTTTAGGTCCCAGCGGGATGGTGTGCATCGCAGCCGCTCTGTTCCGTTCCTGTAAGAAAACAAACTAGGATAGGGTCGGGACTCCAAAACCCATCAATGTGGACAAAGAAGAAGAAGAAAAGGAAAGAAGATGAAGAAAATGAAAAGTGAAAGCAAAGAAGAAGAAAAAGGAAAGAAAGAAAGAAAGGGAGAAGAAAAGAATGAAAGGAAAGAAAGAAGGAACAAAGGAAAGAGAAAGAAGAATAAAAAGGAAAAAAAGGAAGGTAAGAAAAAAAAGGGAGGAAAGAAGGAAGAAAGGAAAGAAAGAAGAAAAAGAAAGAAAAAGAGAGAAAAGAAGAAAAATAAAGAAAAAGAGAGAAAAAGAAAGAAAAGAAAAGAAGAAGCAGAGAGAGACAAAGAGTACCTACGGGTCTCTTGACCGAGACTGCTGTCGGGATGAGCTGGGACAATGGGGCATCCCATTCCATGGAGAAACTGGGAACACCCTTGTCCCACGAGATTTAAAACCTTGGGACAAATAACATCAATTATAGTAATTTAAATGTATGTGGTGATGAACTCCTTTTAAGGAAGATATTGCATCTATTTTTTTGCTATGCATTGTGTTAAAATTTATTGAAACAGTAGTTAGCTTTTTTTAATTTTACCGTAGATAGCCCATTTCAACACGTGTGCATGCATGCGTGTTTGAATTTCTTGGGTGAATAAATTTTTAAAGATTATAAATGAAATGATATGTGATGCTTGCTTTCCTGTGCCAGGAGAAAATTGGCAAGTCCAAAATGCCATCTCCAGTTGATATTCCTTGCATACTCCAGAACAAATTGCGTGATAAACAGTTCAGGAAGATACAGAGGAACCTTATTGATAGCCAAAAGAAAACTATAACCGCAAAAAGTTTGCCAAAGAAAGGTAACTTCAACCTTAATCAAACTTCAAGATTGATCTCCAGGAATCAGAAGGAGGTGACAAGGGTGCTCCCGCTACGTAGTATTCTAAAGAACTGGAAAGGAGGCACTTCTGTCAAGAAGGATAAGACAATAGGTGAGGCACAGGGCAGAAATTTCATCAAACTTTGTTGTGAATCAGCAAAGCATGTCAGTTTTTCTGGCAAGGATGACATACTTGGCCTAAACAAAAGACATTCGCCTATGAAGCTGCCTCACTTGCAAAACCTATGCAAAATATTCTCCGACATCTTGGCTGCATCATCAGCTGCGGACAATTTGAGCAAAGGTGATAAATGTCCAACTCCTACTGAGGGAGCTCAGGTGGTGAATGCAAGTGATACAGATTTGGTTAGAAGTGTTGAGAGGACAGATGAAACTTTATCTGAAGAGAAACAACTGAGTGATTCTTGTGGTCATGCCAACCCCTGGAGCTTTACTGATCCAAGAAAAGGGAAGTCTCCTGAAACAAAGGGGACCCCCTTGTGTGAATCTGTAGACTTAAATTATGCTGTACAAGATTGTAGTGAATTGAGTTGCTTTAGACCGGATGGCTCAACTATGTCACTTACTCATGCTTATTCAGGTAATGCACAGGTTCTGAATCCTATTCATGAAGCCAAGTCAAATTGTGATGCTGGAATTCATGGGGAAGAAAGTTCTCGAATGACAACAAATGATATAAGAAATAAGCATAGTCCCATTGAAAAGTGTGTACCAAGGTCTAAAGCAAGAAGCTCCCTGACCCTAACAAGAAATCCAGGTTTACAGCACTCAACATCTTCTGTGGAAAAAAGTTTGGAAGCCAATAAGGGACAACACCCTCCATGTGTTGTGGATTCCACCATAGATTTCTGTAGTCAACAACCAAGATTTCAGCCAGTGCACCATCATTCTCCTGAACGTTTGATTAGCAGCATATCCTCTTCAGTTGGATCAAAAGAATTAGGTGAGTGCAGATTAACATCAGATCTGATGTCTAGCTGTAGGGAGAAGAGCATTGATGAGGACTTTATTGGTTTGCCACTTAATTCACAGGGAGAACTAATGCAGTTGCATTCTAATACCGAGTCTGCTTACAGTGATTTCTACAAGAAGCGAAACTCAGTACGGAATTCTGTCTGTAGCATCCCACTTCCCAATCATGTTGAGCCAAATTGCGGCCATGTTAAATTAAAGGGGAAATTTCTTGGTGCATCCTTGTATGAAAAGGATCGGTCAAATTGGTCCTTGGAGCAGTACTACCCCGCCAGCAAAGTGGCAACCTCTGGGTTGGGTTTTACTGATTTGCAAGGATTTGTAAGAATGGAAAACCAGAATCACAAGGATTTCAAACAATTTACTCATTGTGATCCAAATGAAATGGAAGTGTCTTGTTGTGGATGCAGGGGATGTAATAAAACTGAAAATTACATTGACAGAGTGAACTTCCATGCAGAAATGAATTTGGAGAACAAGTTTCAACCTGCTACCCAGCCAATGATGCGTTTGATGGGTAAAAATGTCGCAGTTGGTAGAAGTAATGAAGAATGCCTAGGATTTAATGATGGGAAGACATGGACTGAGAAGGAACTAAGAGCTCAAAACCGCCCCTCCACAACAGTGTCTGGTAAGCCTTTTTTGCAGAGATGGCCTCCAGGGGAATCAGTTGGGAATGCAGAATCTGTTTCATCAACAGAAAATCTTTTCAAGTCATTGGAAGTTCCATCAAGCTTTTACTGTATGCCAGCAACTGAATTTAGGTCGAATCCTATGCATCTTGATTTCCAACCACAATGGTCATCGAGAAGTCAGATATCCCCAGCCATAGAGAGTCGTGGTTATGATGTAGACCTATTTGGCCATTCAATTCCTCAACATTTGCTGAAAAAGACATACAACGCTGTAGTCCATTGTAACTCAGGAACTCAGCATGTCAAGATGGGGCATCAGCAACCTGTGTTGGGACCCTACCCTCAGAATGTCAGCCAGCATATGCTTCTAAATCCTTCTCATTGCAAGCACAGCCAAAGTGTTTCTTACAGTATGCCAACTTTTCACCCTGCTTGTCCTGACCAGGACTGTTGGAACTTTTCACGAACATCTACAGCTCATTCTCCAACCCTTCCTCACTGGCTGCTCAATGCAACACGGCAGAAGAAACTCCAGCAGTCATCTTGTCCTTATTCTGCCCCACTTTCTGCACACCAACCCATTGTTATACATGAAAACAACATTTTCACCTTTTCTTCTCCATATCCAACACCTGCAATTTCTTTTCCCTTTCATGGTAGCAATATTTCTCAAACATATAGCTTACCTGGTCCAGCTCCTGTGTTTCACCATTTAGCTATTCCACCCTTGGGGGCAAACAAATCCCACCCAGCAGTCAATACCAGCTGTAGAAGCAAGAAAAACAACAATGGCACGAAATTTCAATTTGCAAATGTTGAGGGTCTTGATCGTGCCAACAGAACTAGAAAAAGGCCTGCAGATAAAGATGATACTTCTATGAATTGTGCGAAGAAGGCAAATGTAAATCTGCAAGAAGAATCCAATGATCAAAAAGATACAGGGAGAAGAGAACAGAGGCATGGACATCAAAAATGTAACATAGGATCATCAGAAATCAATGCTTGTGGGAGTAAGATCACTGATGTTGGACTTCCAGCTTTAGGAAATGAGAAAGACAATCTGGTAGTTACATCTGGGCCTAGTGCTTCAAATTTCTATCCACAGGAAAGATCGGGGTTTGTCAAACTTAGTGCAGGAGCAAAGCATATATTGAAACCATGTGAAAATATGGATCAAGATAAATCTCGACCAGTTCATTCAACCATACGTTTTGCTGTAGGGACTTCCTCTGACAGGAAACAAGTTTCTCAGAATAAAGCATCAAAAGTTTACGGGTTCTAGAGGTTATAACCCAACATGGAAGCTTCTGAATGATGATTTCATCTACCAATCCGTGTTTTACAAAACTGATTATCCGTAGCGGGAACACTTCTGATGTGGTTGATAAATATTGTTGCCTGGATCAGATATAATATGCTTTGTAAACTCAAGCACATGCAACATTGCATGATACAACCATCAGGTTTTGGGTTTTCCTATTTTCTCTGTCTTTTTCTTTTATGTATCAGCTTCACCCTCAAGTTATATTCGTCAGGTAATTTAAGTATTTCTCCCTGAACTTAAGTAGCCTTGTGGTGTATGTCCATGCCTGTTTTCCCCATGATTTCTCCATGCGTGTTGTCTTGTTTAAATATGTTGGTGTCACTTTGATTTCTTTTCAAGATTATTTTGTTTCAACTTCAATGGCTCCAAGTCTAAGATAGAACTTGCATGATCCTTTTGCTTTGTACTTTGTTGTCATTTTGCTGTGCTTTCACTTGTTTTGCACAATAATTATCTTAGTATTACTGTGTTTGGACAAGGCAAAGTTCCTTTGATCAGAGGCAGCGAGGTCTAGACAATGTCCTTTGCAGTTGTTATCATCCTAATTCCTAAATGATTCATACTGTTCTCAGCTAGATTGTTCCATGAACTTCTTGCAGGCACCTGAACTTTGTTTACTTACATGGAGAAACGAATCTTATCTCTACTTTGTTATCAAAGATTTTTTATCTCTCATGTAAGTGCACACTTGCACGTGAGGTGCAAATCTTCACGACTTCTAAACAACTGAATATATCTTGCATGCTGTTGATGGAATGTCTATCATTATTAATCAATAGACAAATTATTAGTTAGAAGCAGGATACTACTGATTCGGTTTCATGGTCTAAACCTGCTGAGCAATACAAACAGCATAATAAATAAATAAATAAATAAAAATTCATGGCTTACTGTACTACTTTGACTTACTGTTGATGGATGTCTATCATTATTAATCAATAGACAAATTATTAGTTAGAAGCAGGATACTACTGATTCAGTTTCATGGTCTAAACCTGCTGAGAAACACTAACAGCATAATAAATAAATAAATAAATAATCATGGCTTACTGTACTACTTTGACTTGGATTATGGTGGAGTCTATTGGATTATTCCATCTTCATTTATTAGTGCTATCAAGTACAGAGATAGAACATATACTGATTCCTGGTGTACTTCTTATGTCTAGGGAACAAACTAAGATTGTTTATCAACCCATATAGACATAATGACAGTATTAAAGTGTTTGACTTGCCTAACTTGCATGTTTACTCATAAAATTAGTTCCCTATTGAAGATACCTATCAACTGCAATAAGTTAGATAAGGAATCTTCCTTGAGTTCTATTGGATTATTGCAGAATTTATTTTACATTATGTGAGAATGTTTGCTGTTTCTTATGTTGCAGGAGAGATTTTTTCTCAAGACTGCCCTTACTTAATGAGAATAAATAAATGGTGGTGGAGTATTGAGTAATCTCTGATAACTAAGTCTGTCTCCCCCGGCCCCCCTCCTCCCTTTTTTTCTTTTTTATTTTCTTTCTTTCCACTATGATATAGTAGGAATTCTACTATGACAGATCCATCAAGTATTTTGTTAACCGATATGTTCTTGACATGTGTATGATCATTTCTAGACTATCTATACCTTTTTGACCATAAGTTACCTTTTCATGTGCTTATGACTGATACAATCTGTACTATCAAGAAGACAGATTTTTTTATTGGTTGGGAATTTGACATATCCTATCAAACTAATAGCACAAGTTTTTATTGATTATCCTCTCTATATTTTTTTCCTTTTTTCAGTAGAATCACCCTTTTTTTTCTGAGGATGATACTATTATCAATAGACCTGCACTTAGTAAGTTGAAGCACAGATGATAGGAATTGCGAAAACCGAATATTCCCATATATGGATATTCCTTATTTATAATTATTGACAAATTATATTACATTGATTTCAATTTTCAATTGTGCTTCCTACTATATGAAGAAGTTTTCCTTTCCTGTTGCCTCAAGTTTTCCACATTATGTGCCCTTTTATTCTTATTGTAGCATCAATTCAGTTTATCGTTATCCTCTTTCTTACTTGATTTCGATCAGTTGCATTGACTCATATTGTTTTCCCTCTATGATCCCTCTTACTGATGCAGACATCATACATGCAATGTAAAAGAATGTAGAAAATCTTTGATATTATTTCTATCTTATTGTGTAACAATGACAAAAAAAAAAACTTTGCTCATAACAGCAGCATAGTTAGTTGGAGTATGGTTTTATATTATTCTATATGTCAGCACAAAAACCTAAAAGATGGTATGTGGTTTTGATAATCTAGTGGCGTTTCTTGAAGAATTGATACTCTAAGCCATCTAGAATGTGTTATTTGATATATCTAGTTGTGTGAGACTATTGTTCAGAGTTAGTAAGATTTAGATATGTTCAAATGTGTTCATCGTGAGAGAGCTTAAAATTAAATTTCAAACTTTCATCTAGATCCTTTACTGTGATACAGGACCTGGCCTAGTCTTATACAAACATTTAGGTTCTGTGCGGCATCATTTCTAGTTTTTAGTTTTCATGAAAAATAAAACTAGTTTGTTTTTTGTTTTTCTGAAAACTAAAATTCAAACCTTATTTGGTAGTCACTTGGGTTGTACCGATTACAGTGGTGATGGTGGCGATAGGTGGACGGTGAGTGATGGTGGCTGCGGGGGTGGCAGCGGCAATGGCACAGAGATGGTGATGGTTATGGACGGTTTCTGCTTTCAAAAAGTGAAAGTTACTCCTTAGAGCTTTCACTTTTTTGAGAAATTCTGGAAGTGTTTTCAAAAACTCAAAAAGCAAAAAGGGTAACGAAATGAGTTTCTAGCCTCAGTTTGTGTGTTTCCTGAAATCAAAATCAAAAATCAGAAACTTGCAGTGATGCCAAGCAGGCCCTTTGTCTTCATTAATCATTGTTGCATGTTTTAACTTATAATGCCATGTACAACACTGGTGAGTCAAAGATCAAAGTCTTCTCATGCGAAAAAAAATTTCCCTTCCCCGTTGATTCTCACAATGTCAATATCTCATCTCTGCAATATTAATACAATGCCTGTAGCTTTAAATATCTTTATATACTAGATGGATATTGACAGGTGTGAAGAAATATGAAATTTAAAAATTAGGTAGAAATATAACAAATGGAGTAAAAGGACCAGGTCATGTTTTTCACAATTACTACAATAATTCCGCCTTCCAAAGGCAAAGATGGATCTCATTCTGCTCTCGTAGTGTCCAAGGCTAATCCCATCTCCTAGGAGCTCCCACCCTTTGGTTTTTTCAAGGTGAACCTTGATGGCCGCATCAGTGAGAAAAGTGGCAGCGGTGATGCTGGGTTTGTCATCAGAGATCAGGAGACCAGATTGGTGGCAGTTGGGGGTCGACGGATCTTCGATCATACGGTGATCGGGGCTAAGGCTAGAGTCGGTGGGAGGGAGTCTCCTATGTAAGGAGAGTGCTGGGCACGGACCGCATCGTTCTTGAAGGGAACTCAGCCATAGTGATCGAGTGGATCCAGAAGTCGGGCCGTGGGGTCAGTGGGATGTGGTTGATTCACGACATCCGCAGACTTCTAGATGAGTGCACCTCCTATTGGGCCACTCATACCTACAGAGAGGCAAATAGTGCAGCGGACTGGGTGGCATCCTTTGCAGCTCAGCATTCTGAGGTTTTATTTGGGACAACCATGTCTTGGATCCTTTTTGACTTTATGGGCTGCACTCATACCCGTTGTGTGTGAACCGCCGTTGTACAAAAAAAAAGGGAAGCAAAGGTGGTTAATTAGATTTATTATACTTTTTAGAAAAAATGCAATAGACCTTATGATGGCTTCAATAGGTCTTGAATACATCTTATAATATTTCTAGAATATCTAAATTTCAAGATTCTTAGGGAGTGCTCATTCCCAAACTTCACCTTGATAAATTACCGAGCTAAGTAAGATCCACATTAATAAAAACAAATTAATGTATATTAAAATGTTTGAACAAACAAAAAAGGTGTTTATAAACCCATTCAAATTCGGATGTCGAACTTATCTGGTCATCACACTGCATCTTTAATCCATGTTGTAGAAGCGCTGAGGGCATAAAGAACCTTTAGGAGCTATGTTATGTAAATACTCTTTGTATTGTATGGGGCGAGATCATGCCATGTTGAGGGGCTAAACTAGTGAATATGTTAACTTTAGGAGTCACTTTGACTTACTTTGTATAATATGTATTACAGACATCTACATACAGAGATCATATTTCACCACTTTAGGGGCTGAACTAGAGAATGATACTGCAGTAGTTGCCACAATTGGATATTTTGATGATCTACCACTGAAATGTTCTTATAATTAGTTTCACGGCAAAATTATCAGTCCCTAACTTCCTCAGTGATGTTTATATTTCGCTTGTAATATATTTTTGCTGCTATGCTAATGTTCTGACATGTTCAACCTTTATGAGGGATGTCTTCTGCTGCTTGAAATGTAATGTGAATATTAGGAGAAAAACCGCTAGAGGAGAATGACATTAATTCAGAGGGCTTAGTAAAAAAATTGGTTTGGTTGGGTATAGAAAGAGAGATCCTCTATGCGCTTTGTTGGTATAATTTAATAAGGACATTTCTCTTATTGTTATTTTTCTTTTTCATTAGAAAGGGATTTCAATCCAGAACACGACTGATATACAGTTCTTCATGTCAAGTGTATTAATGATATACTCATTATCCAAAATAGTTACCGTATTCAAGGTGCTAGTTCTTCCAATATAGAATTAGTTTAGGTTTTTCAGTTACAATTAAACTAAGCAAGATGTTCATTTACTAAGAGGTTCTATAGATGAAAAGCAACTAGTTATAAAAAGCTCGTTTATAAGCAATTTATATGCGAGCTAGACAGCTGTCTCCATCTGGTTGATCAGATTGTTTATCCGGGGTTGGTATGAAAAGGTGCACGAGTAGCAATTCAATCTGCAAACTTTTCATCACACTCTGAAATTTTTCTTCTTTGCTCTGTTTGTTCCTTGTATCCAATGAGCAAGATGTCCGGATCCATAAAAGGGGTGGTTGCTGCTCCCAGAGACATTACATGGCCCGAAGTTGCAGGACTAGCGGATGTGACAGCGAACAATCTTCCTTGCTAAGATGTTTTCTTCTGTTTCTTTAGATGTAACTGAAGGCCATACATGTCACCAATCCGTGAATGTGACTAATTATGATGCATAACAGTGAAAAGCAATAGTGCGATGCCTGCTAAAATACTACTACGAAACCGTAATGCCATCTTCGTTCTTTAAGCATCTTCTGTTCAATTTTCCCCTCACAAGGACAAACATCAGAGAAGAAAATTTATCTCACGCTACATATAATGGGGCTATCTGAAAAGGTGGATGGTTTGTGGCCATCCATGTGCTTCTGCTACTGTTTTGAAGGGCTGGAAGCCACTCAATACATTTGTTTCCTCGGAAGTCCAGACATGCACGGTGATGCTTTGGCTCCAATAGTACGAATTAAGTATGCAGGTGTCATATGCTATCCATCTTGTTTGAAGCTGATGTCTGAACCATGCACTTGAACCACCATGCTATCCTTGTGCTAGTTGGCTTATGATGTTCTGCCGTCAAGTGGACGTCATCATGACTTGTGAAATGGAGTCTGATTCAACTAATTTGACTAATTAGTTGAAATAGTAGCCGATAAGTGTAATTTTTGAGAGAGAACTCTACCTGTGGGTCAGCAGCCATGGCTGAGGATATCATCTTGTCAACGTCATCCAGCTTGGCGGAGAGCTTGTCCGCATGAGGGGATATGAAAGCTCGAAAGCTACAAGCCAATGCAGCTTTTCATCCAAAAAAAAAAAAAAAAGTCAATACAAGTGTGACTAGGAACTGAAATTTATTGACCATCAATCAGTGGGTCCAACTATCATGGAATGAATCATGTTAGTTACATCCGAAATATCTGACATAAATTTCCTTGAAGAATAGGGGTCTTTCTCAAGAAGGCACATCTAACAATGGGATTTAGCAAAGCATTGAATAGGATATCCACAAGATAACGGATGAGTCTGAAGGTCACAAACCACAATTAAAGTGGGGAAAACAAACAAAAAAAAAAAATCCATTTCGAAATATTAGAATTCACGAGAAGTCATCAACTTTCTACTACATAACTTCTTCAAATGAAGACAGATTCCTTCAGCAACATCTTGGCTGTGCATTTGATAGCAACGCTACAAGTTCAAAGGAAAAATAGGCATTCTATCCTCAGATAATTGTAATTTAACTAATAGTAAGGGGCCTCCTAATCACTTAGTGACAGCTAATTGCTGGAGCAAGGAGCGAAAAGACCCAAAACTTTCAAAGTGTTATGAATCCATCATATTTGGGTGGATGACCACTTAGCTTTCACCTCTTGAGTTTCTCCATCTCTTGGGTTTTCCACCTTTTGTAATTCGTAGATGTGCCTCTTATTTCTTGAGGATGTCTACATTCATCCACCTTTTCACCTTCTCCTGATTTTTGGGTGTTTTGTCATTATGACTATTATATCTGCTCATTATAACCTTAGGCCTATAAAAAAGTACCTTAAGGAGGATGAAATGTACGTAAGTTAAAAAGAGAAAAAAATATATATATATTTATATAAAGAAAAATACTACCGGTTCTTATAGAACTGATATTAGTTTATAAAAAATAATTTTCTATAAATTTTGTGTCTTATTTAGTTTATTGCCTCCAACCCCTTTTCTTTTTATTTTACAACACACAGGAATTGAGCTACAAGACATGAAACCATTCCGAAGCCGTACGATATGGGCCAACTTTCTAAACGGACCGAATGAGTCAAGGCATCAGATCGCGCGTCACGTACAAGTACCTCGGACTTTGTGTATGCATGTGTGTGAGCGAGAGAGGACTGCTTTGAGTCCGTCGTAGGACTTCTACCGAGAGACAGAGAGCACAGGCAACCTCAAATTTTTTTCTCCTTTCAACGTCACCTTTGAAAACATTCTGCATTCGCCTTTGACTGATCATCAAACAATCCAGCTGAAGTGATCCAATCTCATATCCATCCACCTTGAGTTTGTAGGGTCAGACATATATAAACCTGCAGCTGTTTTCGAGGCAGATTGATAGACCCACCGAACAAGATGGCTCGCAATGTTCAGAATTCAAAGACCCTGCGGCCTTCTACCATGAGTTTACTTTTGAGAGTTTTGACACTCCTGGAAACTGGACCCAATTGCCGAACTGCGGATTTTCTTTCTTGAATTCACTGGATCACCTTGGCCAAATTTTCATACTATTATTGCATTTCCATTGATCTAATCCAGAACCAGTTTCAATGTATGTGGTCAGAACACCAACAGTTATAGGCCTGTCATGGAGGTCAAGTGAAGCTGTTAGATGCTCTTTGGGGATTGATTAACTGCGGAGTGGAATTCTGTGAAACATTACATAAAATGCAACGCGCACCATATGGCCGCTAACAGGAAAACTTTCATCCACAGCTGCTACAAGATGCATCATTCCCACCGTAAATAACTGCAATCAACAATAAAAGAAAATCCTGCATATACCATCGAAACATTAAATACAAAAAATTAATAAATTTTCCCATAATCAAGGATTAGTTTCTGCTGATGTCTACAATTACATGACCATGCTGTTTTCCTACTAAAATTTCATGCTCCCTAAAGATGATCAATTTATCGTTACCTGGAAGGGAAAAAGAACTGCTTGCAAGCTCATGTGGATCACCTTAACATTCTATATTCTACCTGGTGGATAAGAAATATCTGCACCAAGGAATCATGTTCCTTTCATCTATCTCCAGCACCCCTTGTTACAACCGAGGACCTCACCCAAAAAGATCATCGGAAGGTATTTTTAGGTTTTTTTAGGATTTGTTGTGACAAAATACATGCCCACACAGATCCTCACATGCTTTCCCCTTTTAAGTTCTGACGCCCTAGTCAGGTTAAGAGTCCAAATTCATTCAATTTAATTACAAGTACTATGATCGGTCTATGGTTACCTTCAATGAGCCAGTGCTTCAGTGTTCCCATGTCCACATAGGTCATGGATCGGGTCCACTCCAATACTATTTGTCACAACCCAGAACCTCACCAAAAAGGCTAGCTGAAAAAAAAAAAAATTAGATTCCTCAGCCCTGTATAAGTACCCAAGATTTTTTTGGCGTATAATTGATGTGAGACTAAATACATGGCCATATAAGTCCTCACACCCCTTCTCTCCTTGTATCGGGGGGTGAGGGGAGAGAGCTTTAATGAGAAAGCTTTATTTGGTTCTTCAGTCCATTCCTCGAATTCTATTAAAGTGGATGTATGCTTACTCTTTCTGACATCTTTGTGTGCAGCGAACATCATGGCTGAGAGTTATGTATCCGAACTCCATTGCAAGTCGCAAGAGTGCCCGGATTAACTATGATATTTCTTTATAAAGGCCTCTCTTTCTTTATACTTCTTTTACAGGAAGCTACAGCAGCCACATCTCCAAATTACCCCCACGTATACAAATAGATGATCTGATCCGTGTCAAGGCAAACAATTGTCAAGCATCTTACCTTGGATAATTAATTACTGCCAACGTATTGAGTGATCCGCTGACTAATCATGCCTTTCAAGCTCTCGTGTTGGAATGATCTATCTTAATGCGATCCCATACTAGCAAAAGTACAAACACTGTCATCTTATGTGGCAACGAGAGAAGAAAGAAATATAGAAGTATTTGATTGTCGGCACCGGCGTATAGCATATTCCTTGCCCTTGCATCAAAATCAAATTCTATACCTGGCTGGTGCTACGATTCACTCAAGGAGCAACTATGCGATGATAAGCAAACAGTGTTAGGTCAAATTTAAAGCGGATTCGTGTATGGTAAAAGACCTCCAGACCAAAGAAGTGATTGGTAGAGGCGAATGGTTTCATGTTCTTTCATTGATTGGTTATTTCTCTCCATTCGTATCTCTTTATCCAATTTCGGTCTCGATTAGAGACCTGATGAGGAACTACTTCAGCTAAAGCGGCTTTCATATTAGATGATAACGCTAAATCCATGAAGTAGTTTTACGTAACCAATTTAAGGCTGAGGTCGCACGAGATTGACTTACCAGGAGGAGAAGAGAAGGATGCTGCAAACTGATGAACCCGGATACCAGAAAGTCGGAGTGGTGAATTGAGCAGTATGGCTCGGATGCTTTTAGAAGGCTGTCAATCTGGAGAGAAAAATAATGTTTCATGAACCACCTTTCATGCGTGAGCATAGCAGATATCAGTATAGATTTCTTTTGGTAGATCATATCGGTATAAGTTTTCTGTCGATATCTCGTTCTAAGCTTGTAGCATTTGCTTTTTTCGGAACAGGATACCTTCTGAAAACTTGAACGATGAAGGTTGAAAGAAACCAGAATAAATTTAGAAAGCTGCTTGGAATTAGAACAATTTTCATCCTTATTGTTAGAAAAAAGAAATAAGAGAGAAAGAGAGAGAGAGAGAGGAAATTGTATTTCTGTCCTATCATATTTGGCATATCTTAAGGGTTATATATATTAGTATACAAACTCTAAACAAGAGAAATAATATAGACTGTGACAGAATCATGCTAACAAAGAAAAATATCATAGGTTGACATAGGTTGTTATGTGATCTCTAAAATAACTCTAACAAAATCATGTTAACCAATAAAAATAATATACATGATCGCACTAACAAAGAAATTAATATAATTTTCGCCCTCATAATCAAAGAATATTGGCAATTCCAAAATAAGGTTTATGTAGCTTTTGGGTGGAGCTATAGAGTCTCTAGTACATGGGAGCAGATATTCTTGTTTAAGAAGTGTGAGAACTTGTGCAGATATATGTTTAGTCTCACATTAGCTTTACACTAAGTAGATTTTGGATATTTACCAAAAAATCCAACACCTTCTTGTTAGCCTTTCTGGAGTCCCTGGGTCGTGACAAATGATATTAGAATAGGCTTGGTCCATAATCTATATGGATTATGAGATATTGCATCACATAACTATTTGGGTTGATCACAGATTAATCGTACCATTTGTTACTAGAATTAAATGGATTTAAACCCTTAAGTTGGCGAAGATATTAGAGCTTAAATGAAGAAAATATGTGAGGAACTATATAGGCATATGTTTAGTCCCACATCAACTGCGCACTTAGTAGATCTTTGATTCTTATACCTATTGGCTATTCTTTTTGGATGAGATCTTAGGCCGTGATAAGAAGACCTGAAAATGAGTTGCACGAAACTCTCTTCTAGGAATGCCACAGTATTCATTCTCATTTTTCACTTCCATATAAACATTTTTCCACAGTATAACTCTCTTCTAGGATTGTTCTCATTTTAAAACAAGATAGAAGCTATAAAAGCAAGAAGTACCACCCCGGCAGAGACCATTACTAAAGTACATCAAGCAAAGAATAATTCCTCTCGGGATTAAGTTGCAACGTTTAGAACAATCCTTCCAAGATAGAGGGGAATATTCACTTCCAAAAGAGCACCCGATACCATGCCATGTATGAACGTCCTTTTGCATTAATTATTGCCACGCTTGACTTTCCCTCGTCCAAACAATAAATCACAGCCTTATAATAAACAATCAGCACTGAAGCACTTTTAATACGTCTAAAGATATCACATATTTAGTATCATCTAAAAGTTGTAGCTCACATGGAAACTTCTCTACAGCAAGAAAGTCCATGGACAGGACAATCTTTAGTCGAATTAGATTTTTGGTTGACTCAGACGGATAGCCATCCTTCTTGAGGCTAAATATATTGTAACTTTATATATTTTATTGTAGGGCAGGAACCTGCTGCCAGAAGGTAGGGAAAGGAAAAACAGCTCAATACTATGTAAAGACAGTATATTTTATGAAGTACATTAACTATAAAAATAGTCGACCAACACCGCATGATGTCGAACATTTTGAAGTCGTGTTTCCTTGAATTCTGCCTTCAGACCATAATATATATAATTCCCTTCCCTATTTGATGATTTCTTTTGTCGGTTTTGAGAATGTTATTGCCTTGTCGGCTTCCGATGCTTTGTTGCTAATTTGTATGTGGCGTGTTGGATAGATTTTGGCATGTCAGTAAGTTGTATAAGAAATTTAAATCAACTAACTTATTAGTAAAATGATACATTTTTACAAAATTAAAATTTGTAATATAAATTTCTATCAAAAATTGACTTATATTCACGTATTCAATCATAGATATCAAATCTCACATTCATTCCCAATCCTATAGTTTACATGACTATGGTCGTACTTATACCTTGTAAAAATACCATGTTATTATATTTATACCCTACGACAGGATCATAATATCATATTTATGTCTTGTGAAGTGGGTATAGCAATACAGTTTTTGGAATAAGACATGGATGCCAATATATAACTTCCATCGGCAAAAATTCAAACTATAATCAGAATAAGATATTTTATATAAATAATTTAAAATATTCATAATATGTTTACATTCTAATCTTATGAATATTTACAATTTCTAGGATGTATATTTTTAAGTATTTTCAAAACATAATTTTTATTTTTTTTGGTTAAGCGGATGAATCATATAATCTTAGTATAAATACAGCCACTAGCTTAAGAAAGAAAAGGATATTATGGAGATGCATAGGGAGCGTAGATATGAAGTTCCAAATGACATTGCTGGAGTGATTAATTAACAACATGGGAAGCAACTCAATCAACTATTTTAGAAATATGTGTTGCTTCAAACACCCCAAGCATTGAAGTAATCTTCCATAAATCGGCCAAAAGAGGGCAAGTCCTGTTTGCATAGCTATCCAGGTTATTTATTCAGCTGATAACAACCCTGTAGTCACCCTTGAACATAATTTGATTTGCCCCTAGGACACTAGTGGTATAGTTGATTTCCTCCTAAAACATAATTCTTCCAAAGATTCAATAGTTTCAAAATATCCATAATTTATAAGGATATTCCAAACAGGTCACCTGTTTTGTAAAAAAAAATCAACAAATAGATTTTTTTTTTACTTCCTAGATCTAATTTAAATACAAACAAGAAGGATCTACATAATAATATAACACATTGCAGCTAATTTAAAGATATAGTATATGCACTAATCATGAATTGTATTATCTGCAAAATACTTAATAGTAATAAATTCAAGAATTGAGTTTATATAATTGAAAATTTTTCCTGATGCAAATAAATTTATAAATTTGATAATTCGTACTTAATTTGGTATAAGATATCTATCTTTAAAGAAATTAATAAAAATACTTGCAACGGTAATTACTTACCACACAACCATCAATAATTAAATAAATTAATTACTCTACAAGGATTGACTTGATCGGATAGTAAAAAGTAACTCTCTTAACCTACTTAACTCGAATCTCTTATAAAAAATAAAAAAATAAAAAATTGATAAAAGTAGAGTCCACATCTTCTTTTCTTTCATTTATGAATAACAAACTGAGATACATAGTCTCTTTTTACATAACAAGATTTGTCTTTGCATAAATTGGATTGGATTCATCTTCTAATTAAAAAAGGAACAAAGTTTTCTCAAAATACATATGACTAGTTGAAACAATTATGAAAAAGATAAAATTTTATAGGATGTAGTTGTAGACTTCTAAATCAACTTTGTCTCCAGCTGCACTGCTTTGTTCTTTCCAGAATAGGAGATATACTCGTTCAAAATATTTTCTAAAAAAAAAATTTTGCTATGATCATTCCATTTTAGAATTCAAATAATAGAATTTGGCGCCGATCATTTAGTGCGCCATATTCTTTAAGAATGGTACTAGGTCATAGAGCTCGAAAAGTTGTCCGATTGTGACAGAAGAGCACCTCAATCAGACGTCATACAGGCAATTTAAGACTTTCAAAAGTCTGATGCGCGATTTATATTTTTGATATGATGGATCTTACTTTTAGATCTCGTTTAATCCTCCCAGTGGTGGCCAAAGCGGTCCATATGGGATCTGTTGACCATCTTAGATCATGAATCTTTCCAAAATCTAATATTCCAAAATTGTAGAGATATTAAAATAGTGCCACATTAGTATACAAGGATAAATTTCTAAAAATTAGTGAAACTCTAATGCACTTCTACTAATTTATTGTTAGTCTTTAGTAAATCCTAGAGGCTACAAAGAATCAACCATGATCCTTCAATTGGGTTCTAACAAAAACTATAATATCCTGGGACCGACCCATGCATTATTGCAAAAGAATCATCACAAACGTAATAATAATTTTTTGTCTTTATTTATCCCTGGCCATACCAAGCAATACAATTTGTTTGGTCAAGGTTCTTCCAGGTTTCAACATTTTAGAGACATTGCATATACCATCAAAAATTAATGCTGTTTAATTTAGAAACTCAAGAAACAACGATTTTATCTCAATCACGATGCCCTGCAGAAGAGAGATTTTCTAACACAATCTCATTGGCCCTTGTCTCGAGTGCTACTTCCTCTACATGCTAAGGAGGGGGAGTGTGGGTGAGAGAGAGAGAAAGAGAGCATTGGAGGATGAGAGAGAGAGAGAGAGAGAGAGAGACGGGCGAGTCTGAGAGATTGAGGGGCGGGGAGACAGAACCGATGGCGAGCGAGCGCGAAGCAGCGAGAGGGATCCGGCTCGAGGCGGCTTCGGGTTGTATCTTTCGCGCGAGAGAATGATTCCCTTTTCTCGCGGCATCAACGGTTGGATCGCACAATCACTGCTTCGAGATCTATGCATACTTAGCGAAGTAAAGATTAGAATGCTTTGAAATTTGTGCAAGATGCGATCCAACGGTTGGGATTAATTCTGAAAGAAGATCGATCATTTTCTTTCGCACGGAAGATACAACTCGAACTCCGCACGGGCGCATCACCAACAAGAAGCGTGCGCCACTTGCGTGAGCCGAACAAAGGGCCACCTCCTCCAAGATGGATCAACCGTTCGGTGGGCCGTCGTCCTGGCTTGAGCCGCCCTCAAATGTAAATCTATCTTCCCTTCTCTTCGAGGAACTACTTTTTCTTCTTTTATCTCCCTAAAAGCTTGACTTCGACCTTGATGCACCATACTTGTCTTGTTTAGAGAAAGCTAGACCGATGCCCATGAGCAATTATTGGGGCATTGAGCTCCCTGATTTGTTTCGGTAGCCAAATGGATAGCCTACCTTCTCGTCAGAAAGGTGGTCCTCTAGCACCAGGGTTGTGGCTTCCCTGTAAAAAAGTACATATATATCTACATATATTTATATAGTGTTGCTGACCGATAGGTTAATGCATTGTTATAAACACTTAATTATCATAGTCCATCGATACAGAGTCCATCTTGATGGGAATTGGAACCTCAAATTCATGTTTCATGAGCGTCCATCCACAAGATTAATAAATCAACCGAGCTGCACCGTAATTTATTTATTATTTCAAGAACTTTGAATTCTCCCGTGCGAGAAGCACTCCGGCCGATATTTTCAACAGAGTACGACCTGGATGGGCCAAAAGTCATTTACCATCGCCATCAGTTAATTTCACAAACAGCTTGAAGCATTCACTAACCTCCCATACAAAGTCTGGAGTTACGTTGCTCTTGGAGTTCTGTTTGGAAGGCTGATCATTGCTATCCGTAGGCTAAATGTCTAAAATCCCAACAAAAGTCAGTGGTGGGGATTTCCATCCTCTGATTCACATGCATGTAGGGACCGTTGTTTGACTCTTCCAAGCCTAACTCTTCATATTTATGGTCGAACTGAACATTCTTGATATTTATTCCAAGATAGTCATCTGCAGTAACTTTTGAGATGCGAGAGGTAGATAATTGGAAGGCAGAAGCTTTGTGCACTCTACGATCTGTACCTCCAAGTCCTTCATGCACCATTGGATGTGAATTATGAAACACTCAACATCATATTGAACTATATGATCACTAAAAGTTCAGTTTAATCACTAGTGAATGATATACCTATAAGACCCGACCCTTCAAGCAAATTGGGCATGGTCCAATTTTTCCTCGCTGAAGGCCGATCACATTCTCATCATCGTCGCGGCCAATTCTCGCCGAAAAACTAGGTAAGGACTCGGCCTCCCTCAAGTTACCCTCTCTCCCTTTCTCTGAATTCTTTGGAGCCCGATGACTGGCTGATAGTCGCCAAATTTTAGCTAAGAAGGGCAGCCCTATTTTTTCCTATTTTAAGATGTCGGACCATCTTCTCTTTCTTCGATCTTTATCCACCACTGGCACTCGTCGTCGGAGTCTTCCCCTAGTTCCTCTTGGTGGTGGGAGACCATGGCCGAGGTTCTGGCCGCTAGGATGCTCTATTCATCGGCTTAAAGGGGTCAAAACCCTTGTTTTGAGTGAAACTAGTGCTTTTGGCCACCAGTCGCCATCGACCGCCGTTGGCCGGCTGTGGGTTCCTAACCCCGGGCCCACTTGTAGCCACCCTCTTCCTTCTTATTCCTTGGTTATTTTGGATATTGTTAGAATTGGTCACCCTGATCTCTATCTAACCATGATCTCTATCTAAACTACTACATCTTAGTGCAGGTGTGATCAGATGAATTCTATTTTGATCAGACCGGCCGGAGTGTCAAGCACTTACCACTTGATTGGCCCTATCCTTCTTCATTCTTATCGAGCATAATGTCATATCTCTCTTTGTTCGGATCCCAGTTGACTCCATTGTGGAGGCTCTGAACCTTTCTAGTACCGGAGATAGAATAGCCTATTACTTCAGCCCTAGTTAGATCTTTTGAAATTTGACCACTTTTAAACTTTATCTAATTAGTTAAATTCTCCTTACTCGGACCGACCTAGGCAATTGGGCACTGTTACCTAACCAACCTGATTTGGAGGTATGAGATCGTTCTCCAATAATATTTAATTTTGACTTCGTTTGACTTCTGAAATGATGACAAAATTTATGATATTTTAATTATATTAAAAAAAGGTGCACATGACCCATTTAACTGAAGTAGAATTTTGAAGTGATAAGGGGTAAGTAACTTAATGCTTCAATATGTATTTTCTAATTTTTTGGTAAAATAATAATTATTTGATTAAATATTAATTATGATATCTACTTTATAATTAGTTAAATAGGTCAGGCATGTTAGTGTTATGATTATTTTAAAATATGTAATGTGCTATGCTATAAAATTTGAAAAAATATGACTCGGCAAATCATGAAAAATCTATTTTATAAGTATGCATTCTTAGCACAGTTATGATCTGATTTTGCCCCGCCAATGGAATTATTCATTGGCCCTCTCGACTTGTAATTTATGAAAAATTGATTTTGACATTGTACCACCGATGATTAGAGTAGTGGTATTTGGGACATCGTGCCACCGGTGGTTAATAATAGTAATTTTTAGCACTTGTGCATTCTAACCTGTGCCACAGGATTATATGGCTAGTATACTTTGAAAAGATATATGCATTATTCGAGAAATAATTTATTTTTCAGTCAATATTTTATGCTTTTAACTAATTATTTGGCATGCTTTGACCCATTTTGGAGTGCTATATTGTTTATTAGGCTAGTGTAGCTCATTATTATGGTTTCTCTATTTTTCATATTCGGATACATGATTGCTCGAGACTTGAAGAGTGTGCTAGTTTTTTTGAAGAAACTTTTAGTTATTGAAGTTTTACTCAATCTAGTTAGAATATTTTATTTGATTTATGTTAGTAGTTATCAATTGCTGACTTATGTCACTTTGAAAATATTATAAGAATCATTTGAATAAGTTCTTGATTAAATAATTTTTTAGAAAATATTATTGCTTTGTTACGATCTGTAGCCTTACATGATTGTATGGTTTGCTATATAGGTATCTAGCATTTGTTCTTCTCTGAGTTCAGGGTGTGACAGTAGCACTATGAGTTGTTCTCTGCAAAAAAACAAGTACACATAACTTAAGTTCGTAATCAAGTATTTTCGAGAGGACAACTTATGGTGCTACAACATTCAGTTGACATTAAACTGAATTTTTAGTGATTGTGCAGTTCAATATGATTTGATTCTTATTTGTTCTCTCATAATATACTCTCAAATGAAATATAAAAGTGTGATAGAACAAATAGAAGTCGATATCTTCTACTTCAAAATGTGAGAGCAGTATAGAATATAGGAACTGTCTGCTAAACCTTTTATCATGAATAGAACTTATTTAATTTATTTTGCATCTTCATAGCTTCAAATTTGATCTTATATATCTATTGCAATCCCCCAGCTTTAGGTTGTACACTTTATTTCTTAATGAATTGAAATCCTGGCAGTACTAGCCATGTTCTCTCAATGAAAGCATCGCTTTTAAGATTTTAGGAAAGAGTACATGCATGCATTTTTGCTGTCATTTGGTTGCTCTTCATCTCCAACAAGATAAAGAGCCTCAAAGTGTGGATTTCCTATATAGTTTAGCTTGCAATTTCACAAGCACGAAAGTGGATTAATGGCAAACCTCCACAGACTTATATCGTAGTCTTCTAAGAAAACGTTATGCAAGATCCGGTTAGTGAATGAAGAGTCCTTAACATCCTTAATGTAGGATGCTAACATGATAGCAAATATTTCACTTGGCGGTCCCACATGATTTCTCTCTTGCCATGAAGTGGAATTTCCTCAATGTCACATGGCGGCCACTCTAAATAAAATGATGATTTTCAATATGTGTGGTCATAAGTGGGATGAACTCTAAAAGTTATAGGGACATTTACGTAGTTGTAAAAGGAAAACGGATGAGAGCCTTTACCTCTAAACTAGTTAGTGTGTACAAGACCCGATGGGAATGATCAATGAATGACGTCAGAATGCGGTATCAAGTTGTTGGCATTCTTTCCATCCCATCTTGATGAGCACTAGGGAGTTCAAGTCCCAGGGAACTCTCTTGGCTAGCGGAGGAAGGTGCCGAGTCTTCAACGACAATGAGGTTGATATGCATAGGTGTGCCACTGGTGTTTGATTAGGCAGAAAGATGGTGACAGGGATCGAAGGGAGAATAAAAAGTAATATGAATTTAGGTGCCTTAATTTTAAAAAACTTACGCCACCACCGTACCACCGTTTGAAGGTAGACGAGGGGTGTAGCATTGGCCTATAGTAGAAAGTTCAGTTACACCTACTTCTAGGATAAAAGGTATATTAAAACTAAGATAAAAATTAAAGATTTATTGAGTTGATTGTCAAAGAGTTCCTCATACAGAGTATAAGTTCATAATTAATACTAATACATAATATTTGTCTACTCAGATTGTTGTTATCCCACATTCTCCATTCCTAATGTTTCTGATATTTGGTGCCGGTTGCTTTCTCACTACTTTTCGACCATTACGATAGTCAAGTTATATCAACTGATAGACCGATACTGTATCGATCTTGGTCCATCATTAATCTACCTTCGGCTTGTGCTGGCTGTCTCTGCAATATGTTCTTCTATACCTTGGAACACCCCTGAGACCTATCCAATCATCCTTATGGTTGACTATTGTCATTTTAATCCTTTGGCCTTCTTATCAATATTATAGCCAAATCTTCCTCCTTTAGCTTATCGCTCCATACAATTCGTGAAATTTATCATGACCAAAATCCATCAAACCTGACAAGGATCATGTAGCTTTCATTTGCTTGACTGTGTCCAACTCCGTCTACATGGTGCCGGCTCGTAGCTGGTTTCTGGGTGGTGGAGATGTAATGCAAGCATAAGTATAGGCAGTATGACATGATAGCGTGTTAATTGCTTAGTTTGAAGCAATAGGCAAGACTCTTGCAATTAAGATGGTTCCATTGAACTTTCGGAAATTGTTATCCTAGTGAAAATCTCAAATCATTGTTCCAAATCATCCACTTTGGAGACAAGGTAGCTAAAGCACTCGTATGAGTAAGTTTGAAGAATGGAGGTGAGGTTGATGGTCCCATTGATGTCTTTTTTTTTTTTTCGTTTTTTTTTGTTGTTGTTGATGTAAAGGGAGGGTATGAAAAGCCACCCAGGTTTTATTTGTAGAGAAGTTATTTACAATATAAAGATAAAAGTAAAGGTGACTGTTCTACATGTAAGGCGGGTCTGGCCTTAGTAAACATTGGTTTCAACCTCTCCTCGAGGTGACCACGTAACAATATTTGTCCTTCACAAGTGAAGTTAGCCAGGCGACCAAAATGCGAACCAAAAAGGATCCTGGATATTCCCAGCTCTATTGCTCACCAAGTTCTTCGAAAAACTTCGTTAATGCTGTCTCCCATTTTCCTTTGTATGCTGATGTTCAGCTCTCAAGTAGTATTAGGCCTTTCTCGAATCTAAAAATCCATAGAACCCAGCAATCCCAAGCCTTGTTCGTTATATTCTTTGAGAGGTGTTGTCGCCATACAGTCCATGGCTCCTTCAAAGTTTTTGAGAAAAGGTCGGGATTTGCATTTTCCGCATTACCAACTGCCAAATTTCCTTCGAGAATCTGCATATGAAATAGGTGTGCTGCCGTTTCCTCTTCTTCGCAACGTATTTCCCTTGCACACTGATGGTCCCATTGATGGGTTGAGCGAAAGAGAAATAGGTTGGCATTGTACAATAATATGTCATGGCGGTTTCTGCAATGGTGCTGTAGCATCATCATCAAGGGTGTCGGTATCCAACAACGACATGACATTGCCATCGCTGCAACAAGTCGAGCGGGCGCAATTAGAGCCTGTTGGTTATCAATCTGCTGTCGAGCCTTTGATTAGGTTCTCTGAGATCGAAGCGAGAATCAGAGAGGGACACTTGGGGGCCGAGGGTGGTGAAAGTGAACCCCACCGCAAGCAACGTGAACAGAAAAAGCCTCGCAGCACTCGAGTCAGATGAGCAAGGCCGGAGCTCGACCGTGCGATGGAGATCGAGCAGCACGTCAGCATCACATTTGAGGAGCTAGGGTCCATGCCTTAAAGGAGGGGTGAATAAGTGGCACCTTAGAATACCTAGTGCACCCTCTCAATATCCACATAAATGAGGCAAGATTTGGGGGGGAGATGGAGGGCAGGAAGCACATGGGAGTTGCCTTCTCTCGTGTCACAAGACTCTTTTACTATTTGAGATGGTAGAAGTATACGAAGAAACTTGAGCAGATGGGAGGAGGTTGGTTAGTGCTGTAGAGCTCGATGTCGCAAGCATTCCCCAATTAAAATCTCACTCATACTAACATCAGATCCTCGCTGTATCTTACTTAGATGATAGCGAAAAACCGAAATCAAGACCACCCTTCGTTTTACTTTCTTATTCGCAGCCCATTAGCAATCACTTTCTCGAAGACCCTTTCTCTCTCTCTCTCTATCTATCTATCTATATATCTATCTCTACTCTCTAGTCCCCACCCATCATCTTATCCAGGAAACTGATGGTCAGGGATGGCTCACTAAATAACTAGTCCTTGCTTTGCATTTGCTGCTAGACAGATGCGAACACATAGATTGAGAGAAAAGAAATAATAGAGTGGAGTAGAGGAAGGAGAAGTGGAAGGAAGGAGACTTGGTTCTCTAAGTCTATAAATAACCTCTCCTGTGTCCAAAAGCAAACCCCACTACGCTCTTTGCATCTCTCTTTCTAGAGAAGATAGAAAGAGGGCAAGGACAGCCCCCACCTAGACTTTCTCTCCTTTTCTGTCCTCAGCCATCTTCTTCACCTCACCTCCCTCTTTTCTCCACTTTCCCATCTTGTACCGGTAAGCTAAACAAAAAAAAAGCGATTATATATATATATATATAAGTATGACAGCTAAAATGTTCGTTTCTCCGTTCACATCCCAATTCCATCCCTTACCCATTTGATGTTACCAGCTTCACTATAAGAAGCCACCTCGATCGGCTTCCAATTTCTTTGTTTCGTTCGGGTGAAGGGAGGAGCCAAGAGGTAGAAGCACTGGAGCGGCCGGAGAAGATGGGCCGGGGAAAGATCGAGATCAAGAGGATAGAGAACACGACCAACCGGCAGGTGACCTTCTGCAAGCGCCGCAACGGCCTGCTCAAAAAGGCCTACGAGTTGTCCGTGCTCTGCGACGCGGAGGTCGCCCTCATCGTCTTCTCGAGCCGCGGCCGCCTCTACGAGTACGCCAACAACAGGTGATGTTCTTCGATGATCTACTACAACTACCCGCTTCCCTCTTGCTTCACTTCCATGCCATAAGGAGGCGCTCTTTTACCTTCTTTTCCTCCTCTTTTTCTTTTGTTGGGTAAAAGTCTGCTATAGCTACTCCTTGTAGGTTTGGAGGCATGGATCATTAGAGATGTTTCTACTTTTTTTTGAAAGGAACAAAAAAAGGGGGAATTATTTCTTGTGAGACTTGTTGGATTGTTAGCTGGAGCTGATTTTTCTTGTTTGTTCCTTTTGGTTTTCTGTAGTTAGATCCGAACTGGTGATAGATCTAACAGTGTGTGTATGTGTGGAGGGGGGGGGGGGGGGGGG
>JAOXJJ010001100.1:16003967-16063283 GCA_025769935.1 Phoenix roebelenii
GGGGGAACCCATGCTGTGGGCGGTGGGATGTTTAGATGGATTTAGTACAGAGCGGTGCTGAGCATGTATTTGCTAGCCTGCTGGTCCTCTTCTTTTCTTTCTCTATTTATGCTCTTTCCTTTCTCTCTGATGGGGTGGTGTTATTGTGTGAGCTTCCTGTTTAGAGATCCATCTGGTATTATAAAAATCTCTTTTTTCTCTTTTGTTCCCTTTCCTTGCTTTGTTGAGTGGAAGCATAGATCTGTGGAAGGCCGCAGCAGTTGGGAGAAGTGGTCGGAATAGAAAGGTGAGGTTAAGGATGGGGGCTGCTAGTGGTTGGGGTATTGGTATTGGAGGAAAGAAGTCCCACCCCTGGCCTCCTTTAGGATCTCAGCCTTGCCACTTCCTCTCTCTTTTCCTCCCTTCTTTATTCCCCAACCCCCTCCTGCTGTGCTCCTCTCATCCTTCCTTCCTCTCTCAAAACTCTCTCTCTCTCTCTCTCTCTCTCTCTCTCTTCACGTCACCCATCAGCCTGATAAGAAGCTGTCACGCTCCCATTAGCGCATTCCTTGGCCAAAGTACTCCTCCCTTCACACGTCACTCCTTTATTCCTCTTTAGTTACCCAATGGCCGGTTAGGGTTTCTCCGGTGCGGATTAGGGTTTCACTGAAACTCTGTTTTCCCATTCTACCCCCTCTTTCTTTCTCTCTCTACGTATGTTGCAAGTTGCTAGCTACTACGAATCTTTGGAGGGAACCCTTCACGAGATCTCCCCAGCTCTTCCCATTCTGACACCATCTATGCCACCCTCCCCCAAACCTCTCTCTCTCCTCCCATCTCTCCATCAGAAAATTAATATTCTGTGGGAGCCGAGGGAATACGGAGGAGAACTGGAGCCAATGGGGTGATTGTACTCCGGGGGTTTTGGCATGGAAAGGCTACAAAGGCCGAGAGCGTCAGAAGAAGGACGCGAGGACAGGGGGTGGAGGTGATCGAGGCGGGCAAAGGAGTGGGGCGAGGGTGATTGCACCGCGGGTAAAGGAAGCGGCGACGGCGTGGGAGGGCCAAGCGTCGCGGTCTCTAGGGCGGAGGCGGTCGGGCCAATCATATCGTGGGATCGCGTGCCAGCGTGGCAGAGAGTAGCCAATCCGATCCTCGAGGAAACTAAGGTTGGAGAAAGGTCCGGTGGCGGAAGACAAGACCTGGGGCTTTGGGAATCGGAAATTTATTATTTTATTTATCAACAGGTGCCATCCATCCTTTCTTCTTATTATTCGTCTTGTTTAACAGGAAGTGTTTGATATATCCTGTTGGTGCTTGCAATAATCTCTCAGCACTCCATTATTTTATGGTTGAAGATATGAGGCAGGGTTAAACCTAGTTGGAACTGGATATAAGAAAACGTTGGAAAGTAGATGATATTAAATGCATATTTGAAAAGACCTCTGATGGCATCTGATTTGAGTCTTCAATTCAGTATGATTCACTTGAGTGAGAAAATCTTTTGGATGTTCTTTAGTTGGATTTGAGATATATTAAAATGCATAATATTAGTGTATTTTGATTTGAGGTTGTGGGTATAAAGGGCTTAAAACGGTGCACTGAGGACCTGAGTTCATTAGCAACATATTAGCTGACTAGTAAGATATTTCGAAAAAATATAATTATACCTGTGGCAGAGTTTCTTTGGTTTTTTCTGAAAAGAATAATAGTAATCCCCATTAGAAAATCAACAATCGCTTCTTTCTTTTTTTCTAGCCCTTATAAGTTATAACATGCTTTTTTTTTGAACAGTCCTTAGAACATTCTTAAGATCTGTGTTGCTGTTAAGCAACTGAAGCCATAGGATTCAGGACAGACAAAGTAAGTATGGGTTTCGCACAATTAAGACCATTTCTCCGCTAAAAGCCACTCAAGTATAACAATTCATTTTTTCCCATAATTTATTATTAGGTTTCCCTTTCACTCTGATTTTGAATTAGTCTTTTGAGGGCACGCTGAACGAGAGTTTCTTTACCAAATGAAAGGAAGAACTATGTGATTCGGTCTAAAAAGTTCTCTGACGATTTATTAGGTGGGGTCAAAGATAAATTTCTTGTTCAATAATCTATCATAAACTAACATCTTATATGTCAGTATTAGAGAACAAATATCTGCATCCAAACTCTCCTTATGTGGCAGGATGTTCTTTTTTTGCTAATATTTCTATGTTACGAATATATAACAAAAGTTTGATAAAGTAATGCAACATATTGGGTTACTGGAAATTAGCTATAGTACATAGTGTTATATATCCTATCATTTTCTTGATTTATGATTCAAACTGGGAATTGAAGTCTGATACACAAACCTTTTATTTATTTTGAGAAAAACACCTCTAGTTTCTTTCTCTCTCTCTTTTTCTTTCCCCCTTTGGCACCAAAAGACTGTCCTTCTACTACTACAAAGCAATCATGGCCACATCAATGAAGACTTTCTTTGCCATTCTCTTCATGAATAACGTTAGAGATACTATCACTTCTTTGAGCAGCCTTGTCAAAGGGAGCTTGCCAACGTTGTGCTAACTTTCAGATTCTCAGAATGAAATATAGTTATGATTAAAAAGAATGCATATAAGGTTACCCAAGGCTACTCTCCCAAGAAAACAGTGCCATTGTAAATTTGATGATAGACGAATCACTATTTTTTGAATCAGTGTAAGGTCATTCCTTATCCAACTACAGCCCTGGAAACTGCTGTTTATTTGATTAACATTACCAGGAATTATTTCACAAAGAATAAAAAACCATAGTTCTGATTTTTTCCCCTAAGTTCAGCTAGAATTTGCCATGCATATAAATTTGATGAAGCAATAGTAGAAATAGCAAAGATAGATGCTAAACGATGCAAAAGTTTATTTTTTTGTTTGGCTCTTTCAGGCTTGTTTCTTGCTTATCATTTGTTTTTTTCCAATATGCCGCTGTTCTATTCATTGATATCTCTTGCTTGCTGGAACACCCTTAAAGAATTGTTAATAAATTTATGATCATCTGCATTATGAAGGGGCATGGATAACTAAACACAAACTGTCAATATTTTTAAAATTTACTAAACTTGTGTTTCTTCATAAAAGGATTCTGGTGATCATTATATTTCCAGATTTTTGTTCCTTTCTTGTCTTTAGTGAAGTGTTTATTTTAAGAAAACCTCCACAATAAAGATTTTTACAAAGTGAAGCATTTTCTTTCTAGATAGGGAAGCATGCTGCTGGCTAATTCTGACTTTATTTCAAGCCAATATTGGCATGGACAAGTGTAACAACACCGACCAAAAAAATCATAGTACTTGTAGTGCTCAACTATTTAACTGATTTCTTCGCATACAATTTCCGCTTCTCTTGTTCCACAATGATGCCTAGTCCATGTCAAAGAAAAGTTAGCATTAAACTACTGCCGTCCAAGTCTTCCATAAAATTTTTCATACATGAAATGAAGTTTCTGAAAACGACATGTTAAGATGTTACTTTGCATATACCTTCTACTGCTAAAATAATGTCAACCTGCTCTTCTACTCCTGGGTTGCCTGTACTGGATTCTAAATCGATGAGAAATTTATATTGTTTTTGGTGGTTGATCGGGGGCCTTCAAAATTACCAGTTGTTTTTTTTATGGTATTTAGGATGCTAATAGATCCTCAAGAATATGTGATAACTTTTTTGCATATTTTTTTGAAACTTTTCAGAAACAATTCAAGATTTCTTCTTTTAAGAGCTAGGATCGCTAAAGGTCCAGCAAATTATCAGAGCAAGGATAGAACCAAACCCAAGTCTCTCGTACCATTACAAGACTTTACCAACTTGGCCGATTGGTCCCATCAAATCCTTTCAAGAGTGTAAATTATCATTTTGGCAAATCATTATGGAAACTTCTCAGCGGAGACAATTGCAAAGCCTTCTGCATTTCTTTCATGTTAATCTAACATTACTTCTACAATGACTGTGAGGACTTGTACTGGTTAGTTCAACATCAGGTATGCATTAAGTAGATGTTGAACATATATATAGAGCTAAAGACTCGAAATAACATCTTCTGGCTAACCTTTTTGTATACGATCTTAAGTTGTGATAATGGGTTTCTTAGGCACCTGCACTCCCAAGTTCTTTTTTGTGCAAGTTTTCTTTAAGCTTCTGTATTTTTCTAGATCAATGGATCCCACAAGACTCTTTTGACCATGTCTTGAACTCTAAGACTTATTATGCATTAGGTTTCAACAGATCACAGTTTGACAATGAATCATTCCTATAAAATGGAAGATTTATGATTTGCATGCAATAATGCCTTGAATGATCTGGCTATTTCCGATGTTAACCTTTTCAATATAACCAGTGATTTTAGATCATCTCAGTTTTTGCATGTCCTCATAAAAAGAAATAAAATGTTCTAATATATATTTGATAAATTCCAAAAGTGGAACATGAGAACTTTTGGGAGAAAAAAACAATTAGTCAAGGTCAATCATCTGAAATGGAAGACGACAGGATCATGTGGTTGCTGAAGTGGGCAGTCTCAGAACTACAATTTCATTTGAAATATGTGGCTTTTGTAAAAGATAATTTCTAAGGCCTTTTTTTTTTCCAAAGAAAGATTTTATTTCACAGCATGCCTCATCTCACAAGATACTTACAAACAAAAGGGCACATCCTTTTCTAGAAGTGTTTATTTCAACTTTAAAAGTAATCATAGTATTCAAAATAGAAATTGGAAATAATATGTAGTTACTATATTCTGTCATTAAGTAATGTAACTTGTCACAAGAGAATGATTATTAATTTTATGAAAGCTCCACATATATTAAATCTTTAATCATGTAGAAAAAGGTGAAATCCCACATTTATTAGCCAACATATGACCCTCTTGGAAGGCTGCAACTGATGTTTAATGGTGTTAGATCAAGTATGGGAGCTGAAAATAGGAAGGAAGATGTATTGGTTATGTTGCCAAAATTATCCAATCGTAGCAGATAATTTTTTGCTTTATTTATAAGCTGATGAATTGTTGATAAAACCGATTGAACAATCTCTAAATGCAACCTAAGAAAGATTCTGGAGGAATACTTCTAATCAACCAATCAATAAAACTAAATATGACAAAATATGACCTAGTGAAGTGAAAGGTTTTGGAACACACGACTTCTAATGTTTTAATAAACATACTATTCTGTGTGCAGTGTGAAAGCTACCATCGAGAGGTATAAAAAAGCATGCACTGATACCTCCAACCCTGGATCTGTTTTTGAAGCTAATTTCCAGGTAATATCTTTTTGTCATGGTTAATCCACATATTTACCTTTATTTCATTTTGCAAGAATACATTTCGGAGAGATGTGTTTGTCCAAGTGCATGGCTCATCTTGTACGCACGAGCAATGGATGAGTTCTTTCTAGGCAGATGACATTTAAATCAATATATTATGCATCTATATTAGCTAAGCCCTCTCTATGCGTCATCATCTGGATATTCAACAACTGGGGCACAAACTAACCGGTTCATACTTTTTTTTCCTAGCAAATTTGCATAGTTCTTGTTATGTTGATCCCAACTCTAAATGTCACTTGAGTGCTAGAAGGAAAAAATAGTATTATGGACACTAATGTTCCGGTTTAGTCTTCTCTGATTTGTTCTTTAATTCAAGTGTTCTTCCTTGTAGTCTTTATTATTTTGAATTATATGTGTCATGCCCTAATAGCTTGTGCCCTTAGAATGATATAGTCCACATACAATTTACTAATTTATGCAGCTTAATTCTTCTTTTTTTGAATGAAAGGGAAGTGAGTTGCCACTGGTTTATTTGATCAAAGGTATATACACAGTTTATGTACAGAACAAAGAAACAGAAAACATATTAAAAAGGGAGAACATAGTTTCTGTAGCTTAATTCTTCTTGAGCATATTTTTCAGTTTTTGCACCTTTGAAGAATATAAAAACCTCAAGCACCATAATGAGTGAGCTATAACTTCATAGAGCTCTCTTGAAAGTATCCCTTGTTAGTGATTCTTATTAAATGTCCTTAAAATCTACTCATGTTAAGGTATCTTCTTCGAGATGTTGAAGGGTCGTTCATTAAATCAACTGAATAATATAGAACTCTGAATATCTCCACAGGAATAAGGTCCAATATAGTCACAGCCAAAGCCAGAGATACAAGTCATGAAAGTAATGGTTGTATCAGCTCAACAATGAACTTGTTCATTTTCACTTCTTAACCACAACTAATAGTTGAGAATATGCTTGACTTGAGTGTGTAATCTCTTGGGGATTTTGAAACCAGAAATATAAACCTGTAAACCAAAGAAGTGCACTAGGCTGTTATCATGTAAACCAAACAAGTGCACTAGGCTGTTATCATAAGGTATGGTCAACTTTTTCCTTTGAAGATGAAATGCTTCCAAAGAAGTATTCCTTCTTATATTAGTGTGGATCTTAAAGAATCTATTTGCAATGTAATCTGAGCGCAGTCAAAGAAAATAGATCTATGATTTAGGGTTTTAATTTTTCTTCTTAATATGAAGCATGGTGATCTTACGTGAAGGCCTCAGTTTTAAAGTTAGACTCCACCTTTCTAGGCTCTATGTGGTGTGCGAAATCAGCCTTCAAGGGAATTCTAAACTGTAGAGTGGGGCAAGGGTATTCTTAACTTTCCACTCATCATGATCTTTCAATAATTCCATAGAATAGTATAAAGAATAACAAATGTTTATCAAGATAACATCTGAAGATAACTTAGAGAATGTCAAAAGCCTAATGCTTCATGAATTTTAGATTGTTATCAGCCACCTTAGTCTCCTCAAAAAGATGAGTAGCTTGGTTAGTTTTAGGATACTGATTTCCCTCCATGAGTTACTTGTGTAAGAGCAAGAAACTTAAGAAAGATAGGCGTTAGCAACATGCAAAATCTTTGCCAACAAAAAGCGAATCAAGATACCTATGACTACAAAGGGTCTTTTTTGTTCATACAAATAATTAGTTCATCTCTATGAAGTGAAAACCTAGAGCTTATTTTCCAAAAAAAACAAAAAAAAAAATCTTAAAGCTTAACCTTCATGAAGGCTCATTTTGTAGACTAACCAGACTATCTACACTTGTCTTCACCATCCCAACTTATTATTAGTGAAGCAAAAAACATCTCCTCATGCAGAACCTGTGTTGTTCAAGTCGACAAAAAAAAATTAATAGTTCTCTTTTGAATATCGTTGTCCACTGTCTTAATAGTTTTCCCATTATAAATTTCTTTAGATATTTTCTTGGATGCATGGGCACAACATTTGACAAGTTAACACTTCTTAGCATCTATGAATAACATCATCCTGAATAGAAACTAAAAACTGGCCCCAGGATAAACAAATCTAGAATGATGAAACACTGCTAAACAATATTAAGACAAGTGCTACATCCCCTTTTTTTAATTTCCACAATTTAAGGGTTTTTTTATCAACAAATTTGTTAAAGTTCTTCATTTCTTTTACAAAAGCCACATATTTCAAATAAAATTGTCCGGACTGAACCATACGAAACTAATCCTAAAGAAGTTATGGGCAGTTTCATATCCTACATTCTTCCAAGGAGGAAATTTTTCTGAGAAAGCGACCATCCATTTCCCTTCAACCATTCTATATCAATCTACCCTAGTGAAATCGAAGCGGTAGGTGGTCATTTGGCAGTCTTTCCAAAGCAAAGTCACAGTACAGATTGATCGTCGACCCAGTCAGATTGGTCACCCACCAATTCTTTATCATTCTAATCTGAATAAAATAAGTCAGGAAATCTAGAGTTTCTTCCACACAAGCAAAAATAAGTAGTAAGATCGTGCCCTTGGTATCTGCCTATCCTAAAACACTTCTCAAAGTTATAAGCCCACTTTAAAAGGAAATTCATTATAATTTCTAGAAGAAAAATCAGTCTTCCATGATGATAATATTTGAACAATGTTTATTATGACATTTCATCATCATCCTAGCCATTTTCAGTTCCATATTCTGCGAAAGGTTAATTTCATCTACTTGCCATGCAGCCCAACTTGATTTTTATTCTTCTCCTGCTCTATATTATTTTTTACATATTTTAAGATGGTGCTGTCATCTATTATTCTTTTGATTGAATACATCTTCTGGTTAGCTAGTGTTATGGGCGATGCTATGCTGCTAAAGGTAATACAATAATTATTTTATGAGGGCACACGTAAGAATAAATTAAGTAAATGGAAGTACAATGAAGAACTAGATTCCAACGGGGAAGTGCATAAATTAGTACATTCTCTTTTGCCAGCTTATCCTTTGTCATTATATATATATATATATATATATATATTGGAGCCCAATGCTATAATGGTTTTGCTTGAGTACATGGTATGTGATACTATATATGTTGGCAAATTTTCTTTTGAGCAAAACATATAATTGGAAACTGAAATGATTATCAACTCAAAATTCTTGAGATTCCTAGCTTAATTAACAATAAGCCTATATTCTCAAATCTATAATAAATAAACTCATGAATATATATAGTGCTAATGATATCATCAAGGGACTGTTGATGAAGATGATTATTGCATCCCTTCTAGCAGACAACCTTCAATTATGTTATTGGCAGGTTCTGCTTTTCTTTCTTTATTTATTTCTTTTTGCTAACAACTGTTAGCAATTTTGGGAGTAACAAGAATCAAATTGATTCTTCTTCCCTAAGTTTGGCTACTTCAACAGCGATCCAAAAATTACTGCTGTACTGCAGAATTATGCTTAATGTGAAGTAGGTTCATCTGCATTGTCCATCTACTGTGGAAATTTCAGTGAAAGCCACAGTGATCTACTTTCTCACAAGGAGACTCAAAATTTAATTTATCATGTAATGTCATGATTCTATCCTTTTTACTCTGAAAACACCCCTACATGCAATATGGAAGATCTGCCCTCATAGCAACAAGGAACAATTTCAATTGGATTACAAAATCATGCCATAACTTTTGTTTACAAAAGTTAACATGCAAAGACCAACCTCTTTTTCTGACACTTTAGCCATCCAGGGTTCTCACACCAGCTCGTCCTTTTGAGCCCTAAGCCTCTCTATCATCCAATTTTTGCAAATGGTATTCATGAGAACATATAATATGAGCCTTAATATGAAAATTTACTGATTATTGCTTGTCCATAACTAGAGATCTTAATTCACCTTGTCCTTACATTTGCTGCCACCAACCTCTTCATGACAAAAATTTGCAGCCTTAGATGGTACTTTCTCGCATTAGGTTCAAACACTAATCTAATTTCTCTTTAAAAACTTTTTGTGGATTTGATCACGCTCCTATCAATTTTATTGGTTTCCTCTATATGATCACCTAAGCTCACCAGGCACCTTATCGTCCCAACTCCCAAACCCCAACTCTTTGTGACATCTGAAATTAAACCAATTTATTTATCTATAAAGTACAAACACTTACAGGTCTCCTCCTAGAACTCATCGAAGTCTCCATGTCTTCTGTCCTTTAGGAAATTATAATGCATTTATGTAAAGGGTTATGAAGGGCCATTTTGGGACCAGAAGTGGAGTACGAGATCATTTTGGTCTCTGCCTGTCGTCTCCTTCTCTTGTTCTCTATTTTGGTCCATTTTGGGACCAGCGCTTGGAAGGATCTTTGTCCTCGACATCTGCACATGGCATGCACAATTAATTTGGTTATTGCAAGTTAAACCTATCATGCTTAACTAGTTTAAAGTTCAATTACACAAATGGAGGCCAACTAAACTTTTATCTTTTTACAACAATACACATAGCTTTCGTGATATTGGTGCTTACCATCTCTCAAAGGAAAACTAGGCAATGCATGGATATTTCTCAAAGCAATCTACTTATAGCACTTGATGTATTTTTTTGTGGAAAGCACTTTCTTCTGATCTTATTGTGCTTAATCACAATGGTGGTTTTAATGAAGTCCATGTATAAAAAAAAAAGAAGGGCATCTGGTTGCTTGATGATAGACTGCATGTATGTCGACTTAATGATGCAAGACTTGCCAGACATACTGATAGAGTCGATCATCTTAGCTTCTTTAGTGCATTTAGGAAGAAGAAAGAAAAAAATCTTGGCTCTCTAATATTATTCGAAGTCTGCTTTTTAAGCCAATATGGAGTCGTTAGAACTTCTACCTTCTGCTTCATTTCAAACAATCCAATAGCTAGTAATACTGACATATAAAATTCCGTTTGCATAATTGATTATTCTTTGTATGCTTAACATGCATTTTATTAGGGAATCAAATTTTTTGGAGCACTATCTTTTGAATTCCAAACTTACAAAAGCTGGTTCCTGTTATTATTCCAAATTGGCAGTTAAAATTGTTTCATGTTTTCATATAGATTTCCTCAAAGAACGACCTTAACGCTTTCTGATTTGTAATTTGTAGTATTATCAACAAGAATCAACAAAACTGCGCCAGCAAATAATCAACCTTCAGAATTCAAACAGGTAACATGCACACTTGAGCTAGCATCATTTCTTCTCAAGTTTTGGAGTTAATTAGTTCTAACATGTCTTTGATTTGTAGGAATTTGATGGGAGAGTCTCTTGGCTCTATGAACCTTAGGGACCTGAAGCAACTGGAGGGTAGGTTGGAAAAGGGCATAAACAAAATAAGAACTAAAAAGGTAGTCATCTAGAAAGAGTATTGCCAATAAAATCTTCTACATGTATCTGCTTCTACTTTGCACATCTCTCTCTCCTTATTGATTGTTTCTTATTGTGTCAGAATGAGTTGCTGTTTGCTGAAATTGAATACATGCAGAAAAGGGTACATGTTAAGTCTAAAGCACTTTGATTTCTCATTATTTTGTTTGGTTGTCTTATAGTCTGATCTCGTTTACTTCTTAGGAGATGGAGCTGCAAAATGACAACATGTACCTAAGGAACAAGGTCTCTCTCTCTCTCTCTCTCTCTCTCTCTCTCTCTCTCTCTCGCCAATTTGTGACCTCAATAAATTGAGAAGCAACTTATGTGGAAACAGATTGCTGAGAACGAGAGAACACAGCAACAGATGAATATGTTACACCCGACACCTGAATATGAAGTCATGGCTCCATATGATTCAAGGAACTTCCTTCAAGTGAATCTCATGCAAAGCAATCAGCATTACCCTCATCAGCAGCAGACAGCTCTCCAACTGGGGTACGGACCTTTCCTGCATCGCCAAATTTCATAGCAAATAAGCACGCACATGCACTGGCTCATGCATACCCTCTGTATACTACTATATAATTCCATTTATTTTCTCCTCAATCATTTGTTGATTCTGTTAACAAGAACTAACATCGATCCATTTCATTTCCTTTGTTTTTTGGGTAGATGAGACTCCATGTTTGGTGGTTCTGCAATGTCAAGCCCGTTGGTGTAGACTTGGAATGTTTGAGAGTAGTTTATGGCAAGTCACGCTCTCTCCTCCAAAATTGACTCATAAGACTATTGTTTGCAGAGTGCTACATATAAACATTTTCACTTAGTTGTATGCTCTAACTGTATGCCTTTTCACTTCAAATTGCAACATAAATGACTGGTTTTTCTTATTTGTCGTGGTCATAAAAGATAATGTTATTTTATTGCTATTACTGCTCTTGCAGGATAATGATGGGATATTAGTGATCTTAATTTCTAGAAATCTGGATGATGGAGTTTTTGTTGTGCCCGGAATAAGTGAGGTCTGAGTACCGAGGTGGATGACATATTTTTATGCTAGTCAAGTTTTTGAAGCTATATATATATATATATGGACGAGAATGTAGGTGGTTCCAGTAAAATTAGGTGCAAATGTTGACTCGATAGGTTTTACTAATGGCCGTGGATGGAGATATATATTGCTACCAGGATAAGGTGATAGGACCAAAGATATATAATGTGATGATACCTCACGACAGACTTCAGAAGTTCAACATCCCCTTGGGTTATCGTATGCATGTTGCTAGGTTAAAGTATTACACACAACTAATGACTGCATTGTATGGTGTGAGATTAGGCTTCCTCCAAAGCTTAGAGAATGTTGTTGATCTTATTGTTTTGGTTATGCCAATGATGAAGATAACTATTGTACGTTTAGTTGAATGTTTTCAAGCAGTTTAGGAATGGGTCTCAAGGGAAACGAGTAGAGAAAATAGATGAGGCAAGCAGTGCTAGGACTATATATTCTTGCCCTCAGCGAGTTCGTTTTGATGTGGAACAGTAGAAATTTCAGATGAAGACGAACGGGTGCTTGCGGTAATCGATTATTCAGTCATAGGAAGACTTTCTGGCTTAGGAGATGCACATATCTAAATGCCTGAATGTGAAACTTTTATCAATCCGGCAGAAAGATGGGTGGAGATATGAGATACTAGGTCTATGTGTTGCTCATCACTGTAATCTTGCAACTTTTCCTTATGTAAAATTGTTCCTTTGTCAAGTTTCACGTAGAGTTTTTGATAAAAGATCTATTTTTCTATTTGAGCAAAGTAAACCTTTTTTTTTTGTGGAACATGTCTGTGGTTTTTGAATTTAAACCATATTAATATGATATAGTTGACATATCATTCTGGTATCCTTATAATGTGCGATAGTGAATATATAAATGCATGTATCAACATCACTAGTATCTTGTATTTATATTTGGTAATATAATTTTTTAAAAATATTTTAATTTTTAAATAAAAATTAAGTAAGAAGAGGGCCTAATTGCTACCATCTTGTCCTAAAATGTTAAATATTTGATTTAGGTGGGTCCAAAAGTCGATCTTATTTTTCTGAAAATTTAACTATATAAATTTCAATACGCCGAGATTCCTTCTATTTGGAGATTGAACTAGAGAGAATCACTCTCATGATCATGATTGTTCTTTGTATCGTACAATGTCTATGATTATATATGCCTCATTGTGGCATATGCAGCATGCCATTGCATCTAATATGCATGGGTAGCCAATTATGGTTGTCCATTTTATAGGTGGGATTGTCATGGTTGCAAGTTCAAATACTTGGATTCAACTAAAGATAGGAAATTTTTGACTTAGCCCTCCCAACACGTCCAAGATGCATTTTTGTGTGAGGGCTTATTCCAAATAGGTTGGATATGAGTAACACGAGAGCAAATCAATTATATATCGATCAAGTATGGATGCACCTTTACCATGAACAGGAAAATAGGAAGAATTTTATATTTAGAATTTTTCATATATTCTTCTGCGCTTCAATTTTTCTCCTTTTCATGTTATTTGGATGCCTAAATCTCTCATCTTTTGCTATATTTTATATTCATTATGAAGTATATAATCGATATGTGCTGCACTAAACGAATTGGTAGATCGAATACGGATCCCTATAAAACAAATAACTTGTATTTTGGACTGTAATCTTCAACTTGGTTAAATGGTTAGTTATGAATTAAGGAATTTTTTGACCCAACCCAACCATGGCCACCTCTAGGTTCAGCTTAAACTCGAGAGTAGCTGAACTCTATTCTTATTACCAACCCTTTAAAATTTTCGCCTAGTCCAGTATTTTTTTAATTATTTTAATGGTTAGTACAGTAATCTTTTGGCGACAGTCTATCTCTAAATACCTACACTACAAAAAAAAAAAAGCAAAGCCGACTCTTGAATATCGATGCTAGGAAAAAGCGTCAGCAAATTTGTCTCCCGCGCCAAATTTTGCTGACGCTTCTAATGAGCGTCGGCAATTTAAAAGAATCAACGATGCTTAAAAGCGTCATCATAGTCCTCAATTAGAAGCGTCGGCAATTTAAAAGAATCAACGACGCTTAAAAGTATCATCATAGTCCTCAATTGAAAACGACGCTGGGAAGCGTGTGAATGGAACTAGGACGACGCTTTTACGCGTCATTGTTTTTCCCAACCTACAACGACGGTTACAAGCGTCGGCCTAGTCCGACACAAACGCACGGTTTCAAGCATCGGTCCATATTGGCCGACGTTTTTAAGTGTCGGTTAACCCGCAAATGAACAACGCTTAAAAGCCTCGGCATACATAGCCGACGCTTTCTTGAAGCGTCGACGTAAACTGAGCCCATCCCCATCTGCCTGACGTCTTACCCACACTTTGGGGGGCATTGGCAGGAAATCAACCAATGCTTAAAAGGGTCGGTAAAGACCAACCAAAGCGCCAGGATATATCCTTTATTTTGTAGTGCCATAATGCTGCAAATTTTTGAGCTTGCGCTTACTCAATCTTGCTTCCAGCCACATTTATCTTTAGACTATTGCTCACCAATATTTGGTTCTTTTTGGATAAAAGCTTCACTATGTTTCTTGATCTTGTGAGGTGTTCTGTGAACGACGATACATCCCTAATATCTTACTTACACATCACATTAGCTGAAATCTTAGAATTTGCTTGCTCGCAGGTCATAAGCCTATTAATAATGTCTAGGAGAAGCTTGCAGGGTCCTTCATGTTACGAATTAAATTGTGATGCACCTAGAAATTGCTGCTTGTGATTTGAAATAATAAATGTAAATAAAACTTTGTCTACAAAACTTTTTGAAAATTAATTTGTAGAAAGCTTGCCTAGATCGAGGCACGTGATCAATACTACTTTAAGAACATAATTCGTCTGCTACGTGTGGGTCTGCGGCGATTTCATCCCCAACGTAGAATAATCCGGCTCAGCCCGATCTTCCTTTAACCAGAACGGTCGTTGAGGAGACTTGACCTAAATGACTCTTTCAAATGCCCAAAAAAAGAATAGAAAAAGAAACATCGAAAAAAATGTGAAGAATTTTCTATCTCAATGGAATAAATAAAACAGAGAAAATAAAGAAGAGAGTGGAGAGTGACCAATAAGACGTGTTTCCGAGGTACGCGTTGTTTTGGAAGCACCACATCTCATTCAGAAACCAGCGTTCTCTTTCGAAGAGTAAATATCGTATTTCATTCAGAAACCAACATTCTCTTCCAAACAGTTGCAACTTGTCTGGAAAAAAAAATCTAAAAAAATAATATTTTAGAATATTTAAATCAACTAAAATTTAGAATATAAAACTGATTTATTTTTTTAAAAAATAAATCTTCCGATAAATTTAAAACTCCAACACCACATGGGTGCCATCATGGAGGCCAGTTACCATGTTCGTTCTGTTGGAGCCCCATCATGCATGTTGATGGCGTGCCTCCTGCGGCATTTGCTTAAAAGAGGAGCAAATGTGTCTACTTTGATCAGATCCGTCAATGTGAAGAACTCCTATTTTCTTTGGTAATGGAGAAAGGCGTCTCTTCTTCACGACATACACGCTTTCACCAAACCAAATCGGATTGCTTGAACTGTTTTTAAGTGATCCTCCCCCTTTAAAAATTTTATCCCAAGTTTGAACAACAGAAAGAATCCCTCTTCAGCTCCTTCCCTCCTTCCGTGCATTCCCAGAAGTTACTAGTGTGGTTTATTCAAAAATATGGGGGGACCAACATTGACGATCCAATTGATCAACACTGTTTGAAGTAGATTTAAGCAAATATTTGTCTGGTGAAGCGGTGTGCAATCTTTTTTATCCCTTTTTATATTTCATGATCTACATATGGATTTATTTATTATAAAAGAACCTACGGCAAAGTCCACTTAAACCCGGAAATGGGAGTGAAGATGTGATACCCGGGCCCATGGACCAGGCCCATCCGAATCCGGCCCTGGCTCTAAGTAGGCGGTGTCCTTGGTCCTGTTTTCCTGCCGTCTCTCGCGATCTCGTTCCACAGCCTCTGTTTCCTTCTTCCCGCACGCGTCCCGTTTCTCCCATCGCGACTGTGCCCAGCTCTCCACTCCACCCAGCGGCGTACCTCCTTCTCTTTCTCTTGCCTCCACCCAAACCAACGTCTCCCATCTTTTCTCTCTCTCTTCTTCTCTTTCTCTTGCATCCTATGGCTCTCCTCCGCTCTTCCATCCAGTGGCCTCCCATCCGGCGGCTCTCTTTTCTCTCCTCGTAGAGAAAGTGAGAGAGCTCTGCTCTTCTTTTCCACCGTCTTCTTTGTTAAGAAAAGGGCCTTTCTCCCACTCTCTGTTAAGAAAGAAAGAGGGAAAAGGGTGCCAATTCCTTTTCCACATTCTCTTATTCCCTCATACTCACTCTCTCTCTGTGACCAAGCCCAGAGGGGCTTCTGTTGTGCCATCTCCCGTCAGGAAACAAAGATGACCTTAATGGCCTATTTTTCTGTTACAACAAGCATTAGAATTTTTAGAATTTTAGAAAAAATTATAATTTATTTTTAAATATCAGCATGCCATCAATTCAGTACCTATGTGTAGTTTTGAATTATTACATGCTAAAGAATACAGGTAAGATACTTAGACTATTGATATCTGTGGGGCAAGTAACCTAATATTTTACGGTATATTTTTTTAAGAGATCTTGAAAAAATATAATTTATACTATTTGATAAAACAATTTTTTAATTTTTATTTCTGTTGAGCATGTTATATTTTATTTTTAAAAATGATATAAGAATAAAATATATACTTTATATTCTAGGAAATGAGTTTTCCTATGTCTTGAAAATTTAACTAGGTGACTCATGAAAATACTATTATATGTCCATAGTTAGAATGGCTCTGAACTATAGCCATAGCAAAATCTTATATATATTCTCTAAAATTTGATAAGAATGAAAATTGACACAGTGATATATTATTGTTTTTAATTTATTATACTCTAATTTACTTTTAAGTGTTATACTGTTTATTACGCTAGTGTAGCTTATTATTGTTTCTCTTTTTTTTTTTTTTAGCATGTTGTGATCTATAATTGATTTTGAGTATTGAAAAGTGCACTGGATTATTTGGAGCATTTAGATATAAATTTTTAAAAATTAAAAAAAAATCTTATTATTAATTTAAAATTATTGTAAAATAATAAATTTTGTTATTTATATAGATTTACATATTCGTACAGCTTTACATATGGCATCTGTTACGCTTTTGATTCAAGATGTGAATATGTGATGGACGATTGATCCAATCTTCTCTCCGAGATTAAATCCGGGGCCGGCCGGCCGACCCCGCATAGCCCAGCTTACAAAGGAGCGAATAACACAAAGAATCTAAAGACAGGGTACCACTTGATTCGCTTTATAACATTCAACTCACTTATTCTCCCAAGTAGGTCCCACGAATCCACGATGGATTTTTTATCAGCCCATGCAGCAACCGCTTGCGGTTTGTCAAGCTATCAGAAATGCCCGGGCGTCAGGCCTCATTTATGCTTTGAAATTAGCACTTCAGGTGGAGCGCATCGCACGTGGCGATTGCTTGCAGATTCTGCCGCTCTCCTCCCGAACTCACGTATTGGGGAATGGGTTTGACCAGGACCCCTCTCTAACTCCGCCCTCGTCACCCCATCTCTCTTTATTATTATTATTATTTTGATAAATAATTATTATAAAGTTTTATCAAATTTCAAAATGATTTTTTTTTCCGAGTTACCATAAAATTGCTCCTTCTTGCATCATTCAAACGGCAAGCAAAAATTCAACTTAGAAAGTTTCTTACTTAATTGACAAGAAAACTACATATATTTACATAATTACTTTAAAAGGAGAGCCCCCACGGGCCCCACCCCACCCCAAAAAAAAAGGAACTAAACCGCGAAGAAAGAGGAAACAGGGAAAAAGATAAGAAACTGAGGAAAAGAAAACGTTAAAAGAACGTGTAGAAATACGAAAATTAAAACCCATTCCCGTCCAGGAAAGAGTAAGGATAAGGCCCTCCACCGCCCACCTCCACCCCTCCGACACCGGACGCCGGACTGCCGTAAACTCCCACCGAGTCAACCGTGTTGAAGAACGAGTCCACGCCATCCACAGCGAGGAAACCCCCATCGCACTCAACCGGAAGCGACTGAAAACGGCTATCCATCCCCACCTCCACCGGCGCCGCCTCCAACTCTCCCCTGTTCCCCTCCAGCCGAAGCCTGGCCCTCTTCTTCCCTCCCTCGCTCGTCCCCATCAAACGGTGGAGCACGAGCGGGTCCCCCGCCACCTTCACCAAGAACGCCAGCATCTGCTGCGGCCGGCGCTCCGTCTCCTGCACCCGCCGCCACATCCGCTGCACCTTTTCTTCGATCTTCCTCTGCTCCTCCTTCAGCCTCACCACCTCCATCGCCACCCTCTCCTCCTCCTCCTCCTCCTCCTCCTCCTTCCCTCCCCCTCCTCCTCTGCCGCCGCCCTTCGAGTTGCTACTATTACGCCGGACGATTCGCGGGAGAAGATGCGTTTGTCCTCTGAGAAACGATGCATGGGCGAACTCCCATCGATCCGGATCCACCTTCCGAAACCCCTGTCAACAAGACCAAGTTTAGCCAATATATATGGATCTGAAAGATGTCGGAAGAACTTCGAAGACCGGAACTTGTTGCCATATAATGGCATGTTTGGCTATTTCCATAGGATTGGCCGAAAATTTTATAGGATTCAAGAATGGGACCGTCGATCCAAGCATGGTCCTGTATCAACTAAATCCTACTCAGCCCAAATTCTATATATGGATAGATTTTGTTTTTCCTGCAGCCTAAAAACTAAGAACTGAACTGGATTTGGACATGTTTTTAGAAAATATACGCTAGATATATAGCCCAAAAGATCCGATTCCTCCATAATTTTCAGCCTAACTTACGTAGGTGTTGAGCTGGCGTATGAAGCTAGAGAAGTTGTTGTGCTTGAAGTGGGCGGAGAGGAGGGTCTGGGAGAAGACGAAGGGGTCGGCCACCACGAAGCTGTTGTTGTCCTTCCCCCATGAGATCACGGAGTCCGTCGCCGGGTCGTTCACCATCCTGTACGTCTTCACTACGAAGGGAGCGGCCACCTGGACGCCTCCGTTACTGCTGCCGTCTTCCATCTCCAAATAAGCGAACTGGGGGCAATGAGGAAATTGCTGCCCGCTTCCCGGTAGCAATATATATGGGCTTACAAAGGCAGTAAGAAGTAGATGATGCAAGGTTGTGAACTGGGTCGCTTTTTTTAAATTAAAAAAAAAATGATGCGCGAAAGAAGTTGGAACGGGCGCCAAGCCCATCTGGACCCGTGTCGCCTCTGGACTCTTCGGGACAAGTCTCGCCCACGTAAAACGAATTTAAAAACAACAAAAAAAAAATATAAACATTTTTCACTCCTTGGTGAATTCCTTTTGACCTTTTGCTACACTTGGCTGTTGGAAACTAACGGTGGGTCCGACTTGGCGTTCCTACATAAGATAGACACGTCATCGAACACGATAAACAAGTATATATTTATGTTCGGCCTTTGGGTTCGGTGGCCCGGTCCAGGCGTCACATCGATAGGGGGCGTATCAGAGGCGAGGTGGTGCAACCTGGTTGGCCCACGTACGTCATGGGCCGGGGTATGGAGCAATCCCCACCGCCTTTACCTGGAAGGCCCAGCTTTGGCGCATCAAACACAAAACACTGTGTTCAACGGTTCAGCTTTCTACAACCGGGCATTGAAAGTCGTACCAGCCACTGGAGTCGCAGATGTCTCCCATTGGAAATTCCTTTTCTTCCGTTCTCTGTCATAGGCTCATAGCCGTTCGCGTACGTTAAAAAGAGAGCAGGATTCAGTTGGGCTTGGGAGGCACGTGGCGTCACGGATGACCGCTGTTTTGGACGACTGAGATTAGGGGCTGGCTGCTTACGTTGGGATTATTGTATAGCTTAAGATTAAGATATTATTTTATGAGCATCACGGTTCTGCTTTGATGTTACGGTTGATTGGTACTTTCTATTTTTTGGAGTGTTTCTCCCACGTAGCTGGACCGTAAGCGCGATTTCGTGGGACCATCGGATCTAATGGATGTGATTGGAAAAGGTCGAAGCTTTTCCTTGCTCTTCTTCTATCAATTTCCAAGAATAGTTAAATCGTGGATTTTTCACTTTTATCGCTACACAGGTCTGGTTTGTTCTAAAAATGGAATAGGTATGCCAACTTGCAGACTTCTCTTTTGACCACAAAAAATTCTGTTGATGAATATAAGATAACAATATTTAATCAATAGAACTTCTTGAGTTGATAAAGCTAGTTACGAGTGACACGAATTCCTCATCGATCTTGGCTACATTTCTTCTTATTCTATTTTTTCAAAAAAAACAAGCATGAATCAAGACTTCTGGCCGAAATTTTTCCATCATTGAGAGGCTAGATTGAGGCCACGCCAATCATCTTTTCATGTCAACCACATCATATAGAAACTGAAAGTGAGTAAAAGAATGAAGGGCAGGTCTCCCTCATTAAAAAAAAAAAAAAAAGAGGTGGGAATTCATGCCAAAAATAACATGTTATATGGCAGAAAGAGCAATCATGTGTGGCAGATTGAGTTGAACACAAGTAATTCATATAAAAATAATAATAATAAAAGAGTCAAATATTCTTAACCAATGTTCTAGAAATAATCATTCACCAGCACAACTTAAAATATCGAATGGAGGAGTAGGCATGAGATCCTTGATTGCAGCCCAGTTCATAAATCTCATGATTGGCCTCCCGCTGCCATTGGTCTCAAAGGAATTTACCTTTTAGTTGACTGGTCTCTTCTTTGCAGTCAGAAGGAACTAAGCAGGTTATGGGCTTATGGCAAGGTCTGGGAGAAGATCAGAGACTTCTATTCAACCTCGGAGGAACCATCTTTGGTCTAATCTCCTTTTCCTTTCTGATTTCTGGTGGCATTGATGGAGGTTCTTTTCTTCTCTCCCCTATACGCCTTTGATCTGTATTTTATCCCTCTACATTCTCAAACCTTATGTAATCTTCTGCTGTAAATTGCCCTTATGATTAATAAACTTGGGTGGTTAACGGAGGTCGACCTCCTTAACCTCCATTCAACTCACGAAAAGAATCTCATGAAAATCAGATACCCATTATTCATACAGACCTAGTCAACTAGATGAACGTTTTAGAAACTCTATAATCTGCCAAAAATTTAGTGAAGATGAATCAAAACAGAGATGCTCAACATGAAAACTCATGAAATCAAGTTTATTCAAGAGAACAATATGAAGTCTGGGAAGTACACAAACTGCAAACTGCTGATTGAGGAAGCTTTGAGAAAGCATCTCTCCAACGGTCGATTAGCTAGGTTCAATTTAAACTTTATTGTTTTGCTGAGAAAAATAACCAAATCAGACCATAGTCAAGAGGTGCTTGAAAACAGAAACAAAGAAAGTTAGCAAATCCTAGTGTTCTACCAGTACGAGAATTTATGGATATTTTTTGTATAAGTAAGAAAAGGAGTCTTCTCTCACCATCAAACTCACAAAGAATGAGAAAAATGCATGCATTACATCTCACAACAAGATTTGATGCATTAGGTATACTAGAGCCAAGTGCAAGTAAGGTATGTAGAGATTGAGTAGTGCAAAAAAAGTAATAGTCCCAATCCTCCAGTCAAATTTTGAACTTAAAGACCATCATTAACCTCTATGAACTGTCTATTTCTATTCGGGCACCAAATCTCCATCAGTTTGGCAAAAAAACCCCATAACCCCACCAAATTCTGAACTTGGAGCTAACCTGTGTTACTCTTCCAAATTTAGTTAGGTAATTCCCCCTAGCCCCAGCAGAAATTAGGAAACAAACTTTTCAACTTCCTACTTTATCCTATTTGTCAGACTCCTTCCCTCACGTTATGTATTTTACTTAATAAAAGCAGCTAAAGATTTTGAATGGAAGTATTACAACTGAGACACAAACATCTCATAAAAAATCATATATAATGAACTCTTCCTCTGCAACTAGAAGGTGAGATTAAAAAAGGGTGGGACAAACACCAGACATTTTCACTTCGCCCACTACTAAATGAATGACTTGCTTAGAAACCCTGCATATGCAAGTATGATATTATTGGAAGTGCACGAGTCTTCCACCCTCAACCTGCTTCATCTAGACATAACTTTCAATCCTCCTTTGCCCATAAATCAAGTTATCAAGATAAATCAAGAGTGAATTTCATAGCACCTGGATGAAAGTAATGTGGACTAATGGAAGACCAATTAAACAAATTAACAGGAATAAAAATGAATTACTATAAATAAGACAAGATAGATGAACAAGAATAAGCTAATACTCACACATCCACAGGCTCATACCAAAAATACCCACAAATTAACATGTTATGCTCAGTTTTGTGGATTAAAAGCAGCCACTGGGCTTCCAGGAAAACCAAAATACCAAATGCAACAAAAAATTAATCAAATGAGAATTCGTTCAGCTGATCATAGGAACAGTAGAGAACTTGATGACAGCAGCAGGGAATTTAAGTATTTCAGGAGATAAACCTTCACTTATAAAAGTTCAATAGATACCATGCAGGCCTATTTGGACAGGACATCCATTCTAAGGTAAACTAAATGCCCTCATAGAAACAAAGAACCCACAAAAGATGCAGGACTATTAAAAAAAAGAGGAGACAAAAGCTTAGTGGCAACCTAACAAATTGCCCTAACTGCAATGCAATAATAATAGAACTCACACTGATGAACATCGTGACATATAATAACTAAAACTGCCCACAAAATGATGGAGAAGGTTGTACTAGCTAATGCAGAATGCGAAGGTTAGTAACTGAACTCTGCTGTCACTCAAAGCTTGACTTAGCTACACCTACAGGAACCTTCCTGTTGGGTTCAAAAACATACTTAATAAGTGAATCTTTGATGGATAGCAATTCAGGAAACTCATTCTTCAGCTTTGATGCATCCATCTCATTGTTGCTTCGAGGTGCAACAATAACTTTGGCCTGCTCTTCAAGTGTAAAATTGACCCACTTAAAGCTAGAATCCATATAGGTCTTGTACATCTCTAAGATCTCATTATGGCTGACGACACCAGGATTGGTGAAATTCCATATGCCCCTACAGTTTCTCTTTGCCATCTCCACTGATATTGGTAGAAGCTCGTCTAAGACAGTCATGCTGTTTGGAATGTTCACCACTTTGTTATAGCGAGAGATCTTTGTAATGAAGTTGCGTGGATTATTAAGATCAGAAGATATTGGCATGCGGACTCTTAGAGTGCAGACATTGTCGTATTCTTTCAAAAGTTCTTCAACCTGCATTGGACATAAAGGAGAATTCAAATTAGCTACTTAATACATATAACTAATTATAACTGCATAGACACTTCGTAAAAATAAAGGATCAAATCCTAAGCTTGTCCAGGGTCTTCTAGTAGTTACCATTGCTTTAGTCTTTGAATAAAATGATCCAATAAAATTTGGCTTGTCTTCCTCCCTGAAGCCGATGCCTGACCCTTCTGGATGTACTGCATCATACTCAAATATACACCCAGTAGCATAATTCATCATTAACAACCCATGCTCCCTGCAAACATCAGCTAGAGTCAAAGTACCCACGACATTGGTTCGAATCGTCTCAGGCTTGTGAGACTCACACCAGTCAACATTAGGTCTTCCGGTCACACCAGCAGCATTAAAAACATGTGTTGGCTTCGCAGTTTGAATATCCGAAATGAGCGAGAAACGCTCTTCCAGGCGACCCTTTCCATACACAAATGGTATACCTTGCTTCTCACATATCTTCCCAAGAAGGCCACCAATCCATCCAGTCCTTCCATAAATCAAGAACTTCAAAGATGGCTTCAGCGATGAACCACCAGTGTTCTTTGAAGCAGGAATTGCCATCTTCATCGGACTAAAAGTATTAGTTATCTGGGAGACCATGTTCTTGGTATTTTCAGAACCATCATATTGCCTTCCAATTCCAGGCATCATCAGCATCCTTGGATGAGGCAACAGCGCACCAGAGACATCACCCCACCAATCAGGATTGGCTGTATACCATTCCATCGTCTTTTTCAAGCCCTCTTCCCATGTTGTCCTCTCTGACCACCCCAAATTCTTCAGCTTCCGATCATCCAGAAAGTACCTTTGATCATTGAAGGGCCTATTGTCCACAAACTTGATAACTTTGTCAGGGTCCAATGAGAAAAGCTTACAAATATCCTTCGCAACATCAATCACCCTCCTCTCTTTCTTTGTCCCGATATTATAAACATGCCCAACTTCTCCCTGGTGAAGGATGACCTCAAATGCCTCTGCAACATCCTCGCAGTAGAGATAGCTCCTCACATTAGATCCATCTCCATGAATTGGGAGCGGCTGTCCTCTCATAGCCAAGAGGAGAAATTTAGGAATAAGCTTCTCAGGAAACTGATTGGGCCCATATACGTTGTTTCCCCGTGTGGTAATAACAGGCAGACCATAGGATCTTCCATATGCCATAACAAGCATCTCAGCCCCTGCTTTGGTAGCAGAATATGGGTTTGTTGGGAGCAGCTGAGATGCCTCATGATTTCCAACCACAGCATCCTCATCAGTCTCACCATAGACCTCATCTGTGCTAACATGGATGAACCTTCTGATCTGGCCAGTGAGCTTGCAGGCCTCAAGGAGCACATGGGTACCATAGATGTTGTTCTTTGTGAACTCAAAAGAGTTGCCAAAGGAGTTGTCAACATGCGTCTGAGCAGCAAAGTGCATAATGGTATCAATGGACTCAGTGATGAGGAGGAAGTTGACGAGGTCTGCACTTGCAATATCACCTTTGACAAACTTGAAGTTGGGCGATGAACGGGAAGGAAGGAAATTGTTCAGACTAGAGCAGTAGTCAAGCTTATCAAGAACCACAATCTTGTAATCGGGGTACTTTCGGATGAGGCGGTTGGCAACATGTGACGCAATAAAGCCAGCCGCCCCAGTGATGAGGATGTTTTTAGGTGTATGTGCCGCCATCTTTTTGGTTGCCAAAACCAATCCTGCAGAAATCACAACATGCAGAGCAGCGCATTCATTATTCATATAGCACGAAATTCACTGCACAAACAGGTTTTATAAACCTTTTCCAAGTATTCCATGAACCTTGGATGCATATCCAAAAGTAAAAAACCACACATTTCAATCAGATCTTTTATTCATCCATTATGTTAACATAAGAAGCCAATAGATCATCCATTATGCTGGCGTGATTGAAAAACTGATATTTTGAACTTTCAATAACAATCAGACATAAAAAATAAAAAAAGGGGGGAATCTCAATCGGAAGCTGTTGGGAGATATATATATGAGCTAACCTCAAAAAGCTTAACATTAGGTTTCGTCATATGGGACCCAAAAATATGGTACTCTGTAAGCAAGGAAAATAATAAGGAAACGTAGGTCAGAATAGCCAATGTCCAGAGATTCTATCTCAAGTCTCCACTTTGAATAGTGGATTCGTGAGTGCCAGAACTGCGTGGCTTATGAACATCGAAACAAGTAATCTATCTATGCATCTACATCGTATCGCTCCAATCTAAGATCCAGAAATCCATGAAATCTGCACAAAAAAAATCAAGAACACGGATGTTTCTATCGCTAATCAACAATTTCAAACCCATCTACCAAGATCAAAAACCACCGCAGAGCAGTTCGAAACAGATCACACGAGCGAACCAAAGCAAATCCAATTAAAGAACATAAAAAAGACAACCATATAAGAGGAAAAAGAGGAAAATACAAACCCTGGAATTACCTTGTCGCCTTCTGGGATCAAAGCGTCCAAGAAAACCAGATCCAAGTAAGAAGTCAAGTAAACAAGAAATACAAAAAGATTACCATATTCAATCACACTTTGCAAGCAAAATCACCAAGAAAAGGAACAAAATATTGCGTCACATGGATTCAAAAGAAAAGAACGATGCTCAGATCTAGGGCATTAAAAGAAAGGAAACTTTTTGCGGTGATCGAAACTAGACGAAGCAAAAACAGATGAAGAAGCGTAATGTGAATAGATTTAAACCTCCACGGAGAGATCAAACGGATAAGAAAAGAAAACCTTACAGCGATCGAGAGACGAGAAGAGGATCGCGGGAGGAAGCGGTGATCTTTCCTTTCAGACAGGAGCGGGGAATATAAGAGCGCGGGCAGAAGAGGGAAAGGGTGGTAGGTAGGGGAATGAATTAAATCGAAGGGCAAGAGTGAGATTTCCTTTCTTTTCTTCTATTTTTTTTAATGAAAGCAGGGCGCGCGCGCTCTCACATCAGAGAAGGGAGAGGGAGAGAGAGAGAGAGAGAGAAGGGGAGAACGATCGACCGAGAGAGAAAGGGATGAAGACGAGGTGGTTAAAACTTAAAAGCCCCTTTCAGACACGTGTGAGGGAGCGCGGGTTGGTTCTTTGCTATTTCTTTCCTTGTTCTATTTCTGTCTTTGGTTTTTTTTTTTTTAGTCTCTCTTTTTTTTAATTAGCCAGGCTAAAATAAAAAAATTTTGCGCTACCTTATATTATGGCTCGTGCCACAAGATTAATAGATAATTAGCAATTCAGATGGATCGTGATGAGAGACACCGTAAATTTTTTTTAAAAAAAAAGAAGAAGAATTATGATGAGGATTTGCTATGAGGTGCCTAAGTTGAAGAATTTATGAGATTCTAACACAAGTTATGTGATGGTTCAGCTGAATTTGGCATAAGTTAATGTTGCACATTAAACTGCATACCACTTTATTGGCAAGCTATAATGGCTCATTATATTTATTGAAATGCTGCATTTATATGCAAGTTGTTAGAATCAAATCCCAATAATAAATAAAAATTTACTTCTAAAAAAAGATACGAAAAAGTTACAATATCAATAGAAAATCATGTAATGATAATATAGGACGGTAATTGCAACCATCATAGAAAGGTGATCAAATTTGTCTCAACTATAGTTATCTTTCAAAAATGGAATGCTATGTTTCAAAAGATGATTAAACTTGTTTCCAGCAATATTATCCTTCTAAGAATGAATAGTACTGCTACTATAATTGTTTCTCATGAAAACTTGATAATGATTGGATATATGCCAACCAGCTAATAGCGTTGATTGGATTAGTAATTGCAAGGGATATGCACCAAGTCTCTAACCGGAGTGAAGTGCTCTCTGTTGCTAGAAATCGGGTTATATCTTTTGCGCAAAAGAATTTTTTTTTTTTTTTTACATGAGTTCATCTGTCGTGCATAGGGCTGCAAATGGATCGGGTCGGTTCGTGATTCGACCCGACCTGACTTGCATAAGATCCGACCCGATCCAAATTTTAGGACCTGCGGGGCCGGGTCGGATCCTAAATTTGGACCCGTTCTACTTTCGGGTCAGATCGGATCCACCCAATTTTGATCCGGATCTGGATCCGATTCGATTCTTTTTTTTGTCAATTTTTTACTATTATATAGTGAAACTTTGAATATAAAAATATATAAATTCGAATCCGACCTAATTCGAATGATCCGTTAGGTCAAAATTTATAGGCATGGATCCAACCTGATTTTCAACTGGGTCGGATCTGGATCCAAAATTAGAATTCGAATAAGAAATCGGATCGAATCGGAGTCACTCAAGATCCGACCCGACTTATTTGCAGCCCTAGCCATGCATATCTTAGTACATTCCAAACTTCTTCATCCAATCATCTGCATAAATTTTAATGATGGATTCGTTAGCAATGCAAGGGATATTGGTATCTCTTATGAAAATTTAGTGCGACTTGTGTTATGGTTGATTTTGGGGATCTCGGTGGGTGAGAAAGATGCCATTCCCGGTTCATTGGAGGGCGAAGAGGAGCACGTGGTGCACCCATTCCCATGTAGTAACTCTGCCAACGCTTGTCAGGTAGTGGGACTGGATGGATTCTCGCAATCTTCTCTCCACATTTAATATTTTTTCTAAATTAGTAATAGCTACTGATATCGGATCTTATGAAAAATAAAGACCGTCGTATCATATGGGTTTAATGATTTATTGTCGTGATTCTTTTTTCTGACTATTGGTTAATGAGACTGATAAGAGATTTCTAGTACTCATTCGGTCCGCGAGAAATTTTTTTTCATCAAAATATTATTTTTAAAAATATAATATTTGAAAAAATGGCTATAGCATATTTGATTAATCATAAAAAAAAAATACATTTCAGAATGGTTTATATTTGGTTGAATATTTTTTTTAGAAAAATTATGTCAAATATCTTTATACTAAGATAAAATTTTCTTACGTTTTTTTTATGAAACATGAAAATTTTATTTCTATGAAACTGCTACTTTTTCATTTTTTTTTATAAAAAACTTCAACCAAATTAGGACTACAAATGGCCGGATTGACTCGTGACCTGACTCGAACCGCTTAGACCCGACCCGACTAGTTTGGAAGACCTATGGGATAAAATTGGACTCGTTGTATTTTTCGGATCGGGTCTGTATTCGCTGAATTTAGATCCGGCTTATTTTAATCCTACGATCCGTTCTGACCCAATCTGATCTGAATATATAAAATTATTTGGACCTGCAAGGGTGCAAACAAGTTCTGTTAAGACTCAGCCCAAGCTCTATATCCCTATGAAAATTGAAATCATGCTCATAAGGTCAGAGGTCAAAGACCCAAAGCCGAATGGGCATCCATTATTAAATGAAGGTCCAGTTCATATTTGGCCACACAGTGGCACATCCATGATGAAGTGGAGCAAACAAAATGAGTAGCTGAATCTACCGACAACGCTTTACCAATGCATGTGATTTTGGCGCGTGTGAATAGAGTAGCTCCAAAAATATAGTGGGTAGGTAGGGAAAGATAACAAGAGATGGCCACTTGGAATTTTTTTATTCCTCCATCTGGATCTCCAGATAGAGTTCCTAGAATAAGAAATGACTTTAAAATGTAGCATGAAACTAGGGATAAAAATGCATAAATATAATCCTAATTTATAGGTAAAAATAATCACAACCCCAACTTATTTTACAAGTTTTGGTTACTTGGCAGTGGCAAAATCTAGTGAATTTAATCTCATGCCCTTGATATTTATTTCATATTTTTATTGTATTATTTCCTAGTGAGCGGCTATTTAACTGTGCAATATGAGTTCTAAAACAAAAGAATAATCTGCACCACTACATACTGCAACCAACTATAGTATATTACTGATCACACGGGACTTACTCCATGACGATTGCAAAAGATATTTCTTCTAAAGTATTTGGACATTTTATTTTCAAATGCTCACGGATGTATTTACTCTATCTTGATTTAATGATTCCGGTTTACTAAAAAAAATAATATTAATAATTTTTTTATTGTCATTTATGCTCAGGGGACTAGACTCTATTCATGCTCTTTCCCTTCTGCCATTTGAAACTTCATCAAACTTGGATGCAACTTCAGATGGAGAAGGGCCTACTTTCTTAAAGATCTTTGGATTTGGTCATCTGAAAATAGATCTATTGTCGATTTGCAGTTCACAGGGGTTTCCCAACAAGTTCGTCATGTTCCGTAAAGCATTGTTTTGGTTCTTTTCCTGGCACTCTATTCGAGCAAAATGTTGATGATCTTCTCCTTTTACAGTACTTGCCATTACTCTTCTTCCTCTTTCGGGTTGTCCATTTTAATCCTGAAACTGTCTTCTTAAAAAATAAAAAAAAGAATATATAAGTAGACCGGATATTATAAATTTAAATTACAAATTTACATTTTTTTCGCCCTGGATGGTGTTCCCAAGGTCCACGTTTTTCCCATTTCTAAGGGAAACACCGTGGACATGCAACGGCTGGTGACCGCTACGTGTCCAGAATGCTCTCCAGTTCACATATCCCATTCGGGATCCGCTGCATTCATCTCTTGGTGGTCGAGTCTCCTTCACTACCATTACAGCACTCCCCTTATTCCTTCCATTCCATCTTACCACACTTTCCTTTTACAATAATAGTTGTTATTGTTACAAATAATATAAAATTTTTCGTCAAGATCCGATTTCGAATCGGACAAAACCCAAATTTTAACCAGGCTCGAATTTTTTAGGTTGGATCCTGATTATACATGAATCCGACCTAACTTGAATTACATGTTGGATCAAAAATTATAACCGTATATCCAAACCAACCTGACCTGCTCTTCTATTGAATTTGGGCTGGGTGCAAAATTAGAATCCAAATAAGAAATCAGATTGGCTCAGGGTTGCTCGTGATCCAGTTCGATCCGACTTATTTACACCTATAAACCAAATAAGATATTTTTTTATTTCTTATTTAACTTTTTTTTTCCCTACAAACCAAATAAATTCTTGGATGGTATTCGTAAGTTATAACTATTTTTTTTCCTAAATTCTTTTTCCTTTTATAGTAGATCGTCAAACCAGGCGTTGCAATTTCTCGTCGGTCTCGAGCACGAACCCTTTCCCGAGGGGGTCCGTGGGTGCGGATCCTCATGGATTATTGCCGAGGGACGCAAGATAGCTGCCAAAATCGTACGTTGATTAGCCTGGCAACAGCGTATACGTGTCCTGCTCCCAGGGTAGGTGTCATGGGTGAGATGTGGGGCCAGTTACGGGATAACGCATCAAATTGAGACCAGTTCAATAGTTAATTTGGGCCTTCACGTGATCCAAACGTGCATGTGACTGGGACTCACGAGGCATCATATAAATGTAAAATAGTCTAAATATTTATTTAATATAATTAAAGTAGCTAAATTTATTTAATATATTTTTTTTTACTGGTGAAAGTATTATAAAAAAATTCTTCAAAAAAATCCATGGAGAAATGTTTATTGGATCCATAATTACTATTTTAATAACTTTATAATTTATTAAATTTTTTGTTTGGTTGCAAGTCCAACAAGTTGTATTTATCTGTCGGAAGGTGCATGAGAATTATTGATGTGCCTGCCATAGCAATACTCTTATAGTCGTGTTTCAATTGAGCTCATTTGAACAATTAGCTGCGGCCAAGAAGAGAGAATATGTCGATAAAACAAGTCAGACACGTGTTGACGATACAACATCCATGAAGGCTGGCTAATTGTTTCGTCAATTAAGTTTTGATATCACGAGATAATACGATCATTTTGGTTTGCTCTCATTTTGGATAAGGTAATCTTGATTTATAATAATATGTGATTTCAACTTTAGACTACCAGCTACCATTTTTTTTCCTAATTTTTAGCAGACGCATTTTGTCATTCAATCAAAATAAAAATATGCATACTTGGAAATAATTTAACTAGCAACATTTAAGTTTGCTAGCAACATTCTTGATAATTTCATAAGTTGCTTGAATGTAGCACAGTGCGGTTTGGATGATAGAGAGTGAATAATGGTGAGATCAAAATGGTATCATGGAAGCTTTCGACCAGTGCTCCTCATGAAAGTTGAAGTAATGGTGGGCACGGCATGACTTAAACTATACTACGAAGTCGAGTTTTCTTCTTTTTTCCCACTTCCAAGTAAAGATTTTTTTTTTTTTGTTATTTTGAAATGGGAGGTAGTGTTACTCCCCTTTGTTTTATTGGTAATAATGTTATTCACTGCAAACTAGAGAGAAGAATGGATGAATTGACATCAAACAATAGTCCAAGATGGATGAGGGGGGTGGCAATTACTTCGAGTTGGTCCGGATCAAATGCAAACATCATTTGTTTATTAAACGAGTCAAAATTCTAAACTTGGGTCGGACCTTTTTAATAAACCAACTAGATCGGCTTAACATATTTAATAGGTCAAATTTATTTTAAATATATCATACATATCTTTGAACATGTCTTAAACATGTTAAATGGATTTAGCAGGTTGACCTAATCCAGTTATTAAACAGATCAAAACAGATTAAACCGGCTAGCTAAAAAATATGAATTCAACCCATTGAGTAAACGGATTAGATTAGACCGGTCGATCGGCCATGACGTGGACCCATTTTAAATCAGGTGGAGCCTTTGGTGTCCTAGCACGCACCGCAAGCCCGTCCTAGTAAAACTTTGGGCAGGCCCTATCATAGCCGAAGCCAGCCATTGTTGGTCCGGCCCGGCCCGGCCCGGTCCATCCCTTCCGGGCCCATATAGGACTACTTTGACTGGGGAGAGCGTCTTTGATCTGGAGATGGTAGGCTACCTGCGAGAAGGTACTCATCCGTGAATCCTCCCTTCGATATAGCTTCTACAGCGGGTGAAGACTCGCGAGAGCGGCGAGCGAGCGAGAAAGCGAGACATAGAACAAAGCGGATCGATGTCCAGGTATAAGCTGAAGAACTATTTCTGAATTTATTTACCAAGATTTCATCTTTAATATAATCCCAGTGTGACTTCTGCATCCCTCGCTCTTTTAATTAAGCAAATCCGGTGAATTATAGTGCTGTTATTATTTTTGATCAAGTGGTTTCTCGACCACTTTATTTAGCACCTAATCTTATCCTTGCTTTGTTATTTAAAGGGATCATCAACTCGATTGAAGGTCTTCTACTCATTTTCCTGTTATTTCCCGTGATTTAGGGCTGAAAAGTTGTATCATCGTTCCAGTTTCCCATTTCTTCGCTCTGTTATGCTGTGAATTTATATGTATGTAGGTGTTCTTCTGGTTAGTAAATGCATGTATTTGTTACTCTGCTGATAGAATTAGAATTTTCGAAATTTTAATTGCTACTTTGATTTATGTTCTCCTTGTTGTCTGTCAAGAAATTTTATTTTCCTTTACCTTCTTCGTTGTCTGTTTCCAAAGCCAATTGCTTTAAATTCCCCTCGTATATATTGCTAATTCAGTCAGTTTGTAATAGTTTCAGTAATGTGATGGGAGGGCACAAACCAACCAAGCCATTCCATGGCACCCAGAGATGGAGAGCAGTTGCTCTGGCATCCTTAGTTCTGGTTTTGGTTACTTCCACAATAATCATTAAAGGAAAACCCAGCTCCCCATCTGGTGTTTCAAATCTAAAATCGAATAGCTTTCATACTTCTATCCAATTCCAGCCTTCTGTGGAGTTCATGAATGGTACCAATTTGATATGGCAAATACCCAAGTCACCCAAGGCTGTTCTTTTCCTAGCTCATGGCTGCAATGGCCAAGCTGCCAACTTTTGGGACAAGTCTCCTAGCTGCCAACATTGTGTCGGATTGCCTGAAGAGAGGCTCATCGTGCTCCATGCTCTTGAACGAAGATTTGCAGTCCTATTGATATCTAGTTTGGGAAGGTGCTGGTCCTTTGGGAAGGAGAAAGAAAACGTCAAATGGATTATTAAATGGTGGATTGAAAAAAATAAGCTCGAGAAGCTCCCTGTTACAGCACTTGGGGCATCTTCTGGTGGTTATTTTGTTTCTGCACTTGCTGCTGAGATAAAATTTAGCAGCATTACGATTATGATTGCAGAAGGGCGGTTTGATTCTATGGAGATACCAGAAAGCTACCCACCCACCCTTTTTGTCCACATGCCTAAGGACCGCATCAGAGCGGAGTTGATACTAATGAACATGGAAGCTCTAAGGCAGAAGGGAATTCCTGTCAAAGAGATTAGATGCATGCAGTTTCCTTTGGCTCCAGAGCTATTATCTGATAAAATTCCAGGGTTAGACCAGACCTTGTCTGTTAGGTTGTTTAAGGTTTTCCATGAGAAAGGATTCATCGACAAGAATGGATACATGAGGAATGATGGGCGGGCCATTCCATGGAAGCAAGCTCTTATGCAAAGGAATTTGTTACTGAAGAAGCATGAATTGGTCAAACACATTGAAGAGGAGCTAAATCTTGCATTTGCATATCATGAGATGACCAGTTTGCAGTCAGATGATATTTTTGACTGGTTTGAGTCTCACATGAATTGACTAATGTTTTTTAGTCCTCAAAGTTTCTGTATTTCACACTGCTGTCTCTCCTTCCACTGGGCATGACATGATATAGGATTTTCCATAAGAAGATCTCCATGTTTGATAAAGGCATCATAGACTTTGTTCCTTTTTTTTTTAATTACAGAACATTTATTGGACAAATGTAAAACCTCCAGTGAAGCTAAAAGTAAGATGCGCAGATTGTTGGGTAGGACAGTGTTTCTGAGTCTAACATGCTTTACAGAATGGCTGAAAATGGTTAGTTGTTGATATGAGACAGTTATTCTACTTGAATGACAATTGTTTTGACGTGTCTGTTTGTGTACAATTTGTCTTATTTATCTGAAGAGGAAAAATGCAAGAAGCTTTCACTTGACTATTGTATTGAAAATTTCTTTGCTTAAACATTAAATAATGATTGTGTAGAAATCTACAGTTCTGGTTCACATCACTTTTACGTTATTAATTTAAACACAGTAGTGTGTCATATAATAAATATAGTACCACAAATTTACCAACATAGTACATGGAGAGCATATTATTCGTAAAGCATGTAGACCCATATCTATTCAGATATATCAAATTAGAATGGTGTATTACAATGTAAGCCAGTACTTGTCAATAACTTGATATATGGTAGGACTAAGATATAGTCAAATCTACCCTATTGGAATGAATTCGGTTGCATACTTTTCTCTGCCAATTCTTTTGATACTTTTTTGAAATTCTTCTCTTTATTTTTTGTTTTCTTATTTTTGTAATTTAATTTTATATTAGTTTTGCCAGTGCTAGAATCCATTAGTAATGCAATGCATATGTATATTGCTCTTTTTATTAGCAGCAAACACACCTTTGGTATAGCTTAAAATCTTGAACTTCTTTAAATGGAATTAGAAGTAGTGCATATGCAAAACGAATATGTTTATTCTGTACTTAGTATGTGAACTGTGTCTGTTGTTCTGTTTTGTGCCACTGCTTGCGGCGTGTCTGCACGGGATGGCATAAGATTTCTGACCGGTTACTAAAATTAACGTGGTACGATATAGTTAAATCCCTAGTTAGACCTGTCTTTACAGAATAAATCTTCTGAGTTTAGACGTGTCTTTATAGAATAAATTTTCTTAGTTATGAAATTCTGAATGCGGCCATGGAAAACCCATTGTAGGGAGAGGTTATTAGGTCACAGATCACAAGCTAGGAAGACAAGACTAGTTCTTTAGCTTTACTTAAAATGACTATCTCATTTCAAGTTACCAGCACTATTTGTCCCTTTTTGTGAGAAACAGATTAGGCATGCCACCTTCTGAGCTCAACACCAAAACCTCTCCCTAGTGCATGCAATCAGGATAGGGGTGCAAATCAGTGGATCCAAGTCATATTGCTTCTTTGAAATGAAGTATCCTAGGATGAGTAGACAGTGATGGAGATCTTGAAGACGTGGATAACAGTGTCCCAGCCAGAAAGGTTCCAGTCTGAGTGTTATAGCAAAGTATGGGAATGAACAATGGTGTAAAGATGCCTTGGTGATATATGAAAAGAATGAATAATAGGAAAGGATGCTAGAGAATGTGGACAGGGAAACAATAAAAAATCTGAAGTATGGTTAAGATGGAGGAGACAAATAAGAGGAGTGTAGTCCTTGGGATGTCAAAAGAGTGATATTTACAAGTTTTCATTGATTGCGAAGAATTGTAAGGATATAGTTATTCAAAATACTTGATTATCAGTTGTGAGTAATGAGATGAAAAGTGATTTCTTTTCGTTACGTCAAATTGTTTAAACTACTGAGTTAAGGGCAAATGCATCCTCCTTAAATGGGATCTTTTCCTGAAGTATTTCAATACAAGCCAAGGTGGTTGGAACAAGACTATCAAGGCGAAAATCTTACCATATGTAACATGGTTTGCTGCTTAACTGAATATATGCATGGGAATGTCTATATATCTGATTGCGGATAGGATTGGACTACTTGTTAACTTATCTGTCCAAGAATTCTCTTTTGATCTTCCCAACCTCATGCTCTAAATAAGCTTTAGCTGCTCCACACTCTGTCCATCATCTTAATCATCTAAACCAATCTCATGTTCATGGGTATAATCTGAAATTTGGTGAGTGGACATGAGGAAAAGGCATGTCTGATGGATTGAATTCTTGAAAAATTTGAGAACAACCTGCCAAAGTTGTTTTTAGGCAGATATTATGTGGGCTCCGTTGATTCAAATTCAGCTATCTCTAGTCATGATGCTAATGGTATCCATCCTTGAAACCCTTATGTGTTTCTATTCAACATGCTACCAGACAGGCTTTTGCAGCATTGCAAGGAGTTAGTTTTCCAAACAGAACTATTTGGATAAGGCCGGTTGCTCATTTAAACTGCTCGGCATCCCAGTTTCTGACCTTTTGATTTTGGAAACCTAGGTCAAATGTCATTTCTTGACTATTTTTACTTTCCTCAAGGGCAAAATAAGCTAAGATGTGGGCATATCATTAAGTTTGATTAGGTGAGATTTATAGCCAATCCAGAAAAGAGTCATTTTTATCATCTTATTCCTGGTGCCCCATGAATTATCCCAGTGGAGATGTTGCGAACTTCCAATGATTTCTTAATCAGCAAATTTGTGGAACAAATTGATACTCTTGGCAAATGGTTTCTTAAGGTATTTACTGCTTGGCCAACTTCTGAACTTCATTTTTGATTGAGCTAGTGCTCATGTTCTGAAATACTTTATAAATTGCAGATAGTTTTTAATTAGGTTGGCAGCCGAGATTAAAGTGCATGCTTCGCCTGGGACCTAATTATTCTAAAAAATTACAGTTGATATGTCCCCATAATTCTCTCAGATAGATCATCGGACATAGAAACCCTGTGTACACTATGTCTGCACCGAAGTGTCTCAGTTTGTCAACCCATCAGCTTGCTGGTAAGCAATGATGATGTAAGCGGGTAACCCTGCCTGGTAGAAACTTCTGGACAAAATGGGTTACGGTTACTGAATCAGATATGTGCTTATTGCAGTGTATATTCTTTACTTCTGAAGATGCTCTCTGACTATTATGAAACTGGTTCAGAGCAGAGAAATCATCTTTCCCCTCCTTCGAAAAGGAACTGCTTCCGAACTGAGCTTCCAACATCCTAATTACTTTGATTACCGAAAACCCTGAAAGGCAATGTAGAGCTTAGGCATGAGAAAACTACAGAGAGGCAAAAAGCCTCAGCTTTTGCAGCCATTAAGTAACCCAGTTGTTCCTTGGCAAAAAGCCTCAGCTTTTGCAGCCAAAAGTAGGACCTTCAGATACACTCATCTCTCCAAAATTAAGCATTAGATTTGGATCGGAGCTGTCGCATTCCAGATATGTTGCGGCAGTTCTCATATTGGCTCCAATCAAAGCCACTGGCAATGCTGCAACCTAAACCAGATCTCGATTAGAGATCAGGATTTATAGACCCATTCGAGCAATCAAGTTTAGCTTGAGTAATGGAACCACCCAAGATATAGGACCATACATGATCAGATTGTTCCGGAGATGAACCAAATTCTGATCCAGACCTGGTCTTATTGGATGGGTTGCTTCTATTCTAGTGGAGGTGCTTTGGACGGGCTTGTCAGCTAATTAGATTATGCTTTATTGGATATATTTATACTAGAGATGTATGATCCGTCCATTTTATTAAAAAAAAAAAAAAAAAAAACCACACCGAACACAACCATCTATACTCTTTTTCTGCTCTGGTACTGGTTTTAGCTTTTCATTCAACTCTTGTTCCCCAGCAACCACACTAATACAAGGAGTTTCAGCTGAAACAACCAACTTACAAGGCACAACCGAAAAGCCTGGACGCGACAAAACACCTAACTAGAGAACCAATAAGAAAAAAAGTAGACATATATAAAAAACACGATTATTTATGCTTCTAAAACCTGAGACGTCCTTCGTTAGCTTGCTTGAAGAGCTCTGCCTGCGTTGCCGCAGCCTCGTCGGAGGTGACGGCAGCCGCAAAGGCATCCGTCACCTGTTGGGTGGTGAAGGGGAATCTCCTATCAGCAAGAGAGTTGAGCAAAGAAGCCGTTCCTTCCCGGTAGAGGGCGCCGATCCCATCGGCCCTGGCGTTTGCCAAGGCTTCAGGCAAGCTGAGGTCTCTCCCAAAAACCAAGCCGCATGCCGCCCCAAAGAGCTGACTGATGTTGCCCAAGTATCCCAGTACCGTCAATATGGCTTCAGGGTGTGTCCTCCAGTAGCTTTGACAGATCAAGAAGAATTGAAGTTACATTAAAAAAACAAAGAAGAAAGATAAAACAGTAGTTATAAAAATTTTGGATATATCATGGAGGGCGGTTGCTCTTACTTGCAAGTGCCGGTGAAGTATGGATGGCTGTTTGGATCCGGGATCAACGGCGACGGCGGTGTGATGTCCGGAATGGTTGGAGTCGGGGTGACAGGCGGCTCGATCGTAGGGGAGGATGGAGGTGAATTATAGTAATCATTGCTTGGAGTTGGAGGTGAATTATAGTAACCACCGCTTCCATGTGAGGGTGTTGGTGCACCGCAGCCACCTCCACTTCCAGGTGGTGTGATCGGTGACTCAACTACAGGGGAGGGCGCGGAGGGGATGATGGCCGGCGAGCCACCGCTGCTTGGAGTTGGAGGTGAGTTGTAGGAAGAACCACCGCTTCCATGTGAGGGTGTTGGTGTACCGTCGCCACCTCCACTTCCCGGTGGTGTGACCGGTGACTCAACCATGGGGGAGGGCGGAGAGGGGATGATGGCCGGCGAGCCACCGCTGCTTGGAGTTGGAGGTGAATTGTAGTAACCACCGCTTCCATGTGAGGGTGTTGGTGTACCGTTGCTACCTCCACTTACAGGTGGTGTGACTGGCGACGGAACCACAGGGAAGGGCGGCGGCGAGCCACCACTGCTTCGAGGTGTTGGTGTACCAAAGCTGCCTCCACTTCCTGGTGATGGGGTGACGGGTGGCACAACCATAGGGGGAGACGAAGGAGGAATTATTGCTGGCGAGGAATGGCCGTCACTCCCACGCGAAGGCGATGGTGTATCGTAGCTACCTCCGCTTCCATGTGATGGCGGTGGCGATGCGTGGCCGCCTCCGCCTCCGCCTCCGCCTCTTTGTGACGGTGGCGGAGACCCATAGCTGCCTTCACCTCCTTGTGACGGCGATGGTGACCCATGGCCGCATCCGCTTCCATGTGATGGTGTTGGCAAGCCATGGCCGCCTCCGGCTCCATGAGAGGGAGTCGAGCATGATGTCGGTTCCTTATGTGGGTCTGCAAGAATGCAAGCCATGACATTGTCATAACTTATATAGCTTTCTGTAAATTTTGATGGTAGAGATTTTACTACAATCAAGTAATCTAGAGTCAAGGAGTAGCAAATTGGTGTTCGAGTCCTGCAAATATCTTGTGAAAGTAAAGCACCTAGAACTACATTAGGTGATGGCCTTTGTCTTCTTTTCTTTTTTCTGTTTTTGTTGTTGTTGCAGCTAGAAGCCCATCTTCAAATATGGGCAACTTATGTTTCATTAGTTTTCTGGTATTTCCAAAGCATGGTATTTTTGTCAAGTTAATGCTCATTAATTAGGTGGCCATGACAATAAAACACGGATGAGTCTACACTAACATGCCTCCAGAAATCCACTGGGTTGGTAGCAAAATCTGGTTACATTTGATGACTGTAAACTAGAACACTTGGAAAACACGAGCGCGCATGCATGCACTTGAACCCACATACATGCGTGCGCGCAGAGAGAGAGAGAGAGAGAGAGAGAGAGAGAGAGAGAGAGAGAGAGACTACGTTTCGGAGTCCTACTATGTGGGGTGGAGTGGTAGTTCTTCTGGTCTGAGAATTCCTCAAGGTTCCGAGACACAACCGGAGTGATCACCGTCTGGAAAACTAAACCTGCTAATAGAAAACTCATGAGATGAGCCTTCGCCCTACTCTCCCTCTCCATTTCTATCAATCTTGCTGCAAACAAAGGGAAGAAAAAAGGAACAGAAATGAAAGTACTGGAGACAAGATCCTGCAACGACGCAGTTGAGTGGCCATGCATAAATACACACAGGAAGGGGCGATTGGAAGGATAGTATTGCATTCATGAACATAAATGCTGCCGGTAGGGGAGGACAAGGAGTAGTTGGGTGACATTTAATATTTTCCTGCATACAATCCAACGAAATAGTACCGATCCGCTTGGATTTCCTTAAGTGGCCAGATTCCATTAATATTTATATCCATGCTTAATGCTACGATTTGTTTTTAAGATTCTTACATGAGGTGATGGGAAGCATGCCATATTTTCAGAAATTAAGTACATGCGACCAATGAAATTAGCTTTAGAAGCATGCTTCCCATCAACGGGACAAGTATTAAAAGACTCATAAAATTATCGAACATGATGTTACCTAACCATGCCAGCCAGAATGCATTTATTAGAAGGAACAAGAATCTATGGCCCAAACTATCAAAGCTAAACTGAGTCGCTGCTGTTCTAAAACTGACATATCCCATTGATCTATATGGAATTAATCAAATTCAAAGTTGAACCAGCCATCAAATAGCAATTGGTTGGCGATCCCAGCTTGTAAATAGAGTGGTCAAAATCATAAACTTATCAAAAATTTGTTGTCGTCCAATTTAATCGTCATTCTTTTCCAGTTTCTGGTTTAATTCCTATATCTATCCTTATTACGAATTTTCTACATCTTCCAAGTATTTCCACAGCACCTTACCAGTTAACCGATCTGAGTTTCTGAGCCTCTTAAATCAGAACTCCAGTCTGATTTTAATAGACGCAAGTTATTGCCCTTGTCTTGTTTTGATGGTTAGATTGGAATCTCCCTGTTCACGAGGAAACAATGCAGGTGAATAGCTAGTCTGGTTCAGGATTCATTACCTTGTTTCTCGCATTCAACGTAAGCATGAGTCTGCAATGACCAAATGTCCTTTATTTGGAGTACGCACGCCACATCATTCATAGCTAAGTTGCACCACTTCTGAAGATCAGGTGTGGCCGGTGACTTTTTCAAAACAATCTGATGCCCCTAAGGCATTTAAAGTTGTGCGGACACATACGGTACTGTAGATTTCCCGAGGGATATATATATATATATATATATATATAGAGAGAGAGAGAGAGAGAGAGAGAGAGAGAGAGAGAGAAGTTCCAGCATGGATCTTAGGCATGTAGGAGTAGTAGTAGTTTGATCAGAACAAAATCTGTGCTGGTGCTTGCAGTAAACATTGAAGTTTCTTTCACAAGAGACTGAATAACAATCAGATATTTCTCAGTTTCTTCTTTTGAGAAAAAATTGGTAGGACTCCTCTGAAGATGCCAATCTGACAGTATTGATGATCAAGAAAAAGGTGCGAAGGACTTGCACATCATCTCCATTTTCATTCTGTTACCATATTTTCGATATTTTCGTAATGCGTTAAAAACTTTAATATGAAGTGAATTTGTAGTTAAGTACGCAATCATGAAACAGGGAGAAACCTTCTCTGTGAGCTTCTGTTTATACACCCAGTGGATTAGTTATACTCCCAGTATGGCATTCATTTTGTTACAGAATAACTTCCCTTTTTTACTGCGCAAGCGAAAGGATGGAATGGCACTGGCATGGCAGGGTGTTGATGCATCAGGTGCCAGGTTCCCCTTGCAAGAATAATACGATATGAGCTCTCCACCAGTATATTACAGCAGGAGAAGTAACAAATGACTGCAGTAATTCCCGAGTGTTCTTTTGATCTCAAGGGCGTCCCTTCTCCTTCTATTCAGATCAAGTCCACTTTAAATGACATGAGTGCTGAGCAGCCAGATCATCTCGCCTGCTATCCGAAAAGTGTGTACCCCATTCTTTTCAGGAAATTATGGAATAGTACATGAATGTCCTAAAAGATAGGAAGGTTCAAGGTATTCTCTGTAGCATTTACTGTCTTTGGTTGGCTGATGGTCTTGGATGCCTGCCCATCTTGCTCTAGTATGGTACTGTATTGAATAATGATTTAGGCAGAAGAGAATGGAAAAGATTGAGGACAGGTCTGACATAGTAGGCCTTGGAGGGTTGAAGGAATCAGAGTTTCTTTGCATTCTTCTTCTTCGCCCACCGACACTTCATTGATCTGGAGGTATAAGACTAGGCGAGTATCCTAATAGTGACAACTAGGCGGGCCAATGGAAGAGCTCCCAGCTCCATCAGCTAAACTGTTCTTCTGTTTGAATTGAGTTTCTCTAGTCGTAGCATTGTCAGTGTTAAAAACCATTCAGTTCCATCAGTTAAACTGTTCTGTTTGAATTGAGTTTTTCTAGTTGTATCATTGTCAGTGTTCAAACATTCTCTCTCTCTCTCTCTCTCTCACACACACACACACACACACACACACACACTCACACACACACACACACACACACACACATCCAGAACTCCTTACTATATTAGCATGATTATTCTGGGTTAAAAAACTACGTTAGAATGATGAATAAAGACAGGGTTCCTACAGCATATCAGTTTAAGAACACCCTTGCATGGATGGCATCTAAACAGTGTGAGTGAAGAATTAGTAGACCGAGTTCTTGGGATCAATTAGAAATTTGAGAAGCGTATCAAATGATAATCACCATCATGGAGGTTGTGCCACCAATTTTGCAAAACAACAACAACAACAACATAATACCCTCCTAAATATTGGATTTTGCATGAATACCCTTCCAAAATTGATATTTACATGTATACCCTCGTAAAACACTTGTTTTGTCATTCTACCCTTTTTTATTTTTGTTTTTACATATATACCCATGCTATCTAACGGCGTTAAAAAATTAACGATTTCAAATTAAAATAACTAAAATATCCTTAATAGGTAGACATGCAAATAGATCGCGATCCCGATAGCAGGAGAAGAAGACAAAGACAATGGCGTAATTTTAAAATTTTATTTTATTTTAATTAATATAAATTTGATTTTTCTTAACACCGTTAGAACAACAATTATATTATGGACATTTGTACAATAACAGAGTTTTACAAAGGTATACATGCAAATATCAATTTTGGAAAGGTATTCATGCAAAATCCGATATTTAGAAGAATATCCATACAAAAAATTCTTAATAATAAGCACTTAAGTTTGCAGAGACTAAGCAATTAGTAAACCTAGTTGCGGACTTTGCTTGACAAATAATTGGGTGCAATGAAAAGCCAAGTCTAGAACTAGTTGGTCTCTCAGACATTAGAAATAACAATCAAGAGTATTGTTGTGCGGAAAGAGCTAGATTATATCTCTCAGTGACACCGCTAATAGGGCGGATTGTTGAGGATCGATCAGGGAACGAGAGCACTTAGGATGGTGAATAACTACTTGTATGTTTAGACATCACTTGCTCCATTTATATCAAAAAGGAAAAACAAAATACAGTGTGCCATTATGCATGAGCTTAGCCATTTTCTCTTTTGGGAGTGGTTCGGTGGAGATAGCGAGACGGACTTGGCCGAATCACAGCATCACAACAAACAACTAATCTTGAATGGTCTACCGTCTTTTTACTTCCTTAGTTTTACAATGGAAAACAAATTATCATAGAAATATTCCGGTGTTATCATATTTGGAATTTATGTTTGAATCTTTTCTATCGCACCATGATCTATGCTTACTAGACATATAATATGATCGATCTTATACATGATCAGGCACACCTACGTGATACATATATATGCTTGTTGGACTGCGAACTTCGATGAATGCCGTACGAACCAAAATCTTCAATTGCATCCTTTATATATAGGCAATTTGACATTATATTGTTGATCATTGCCTCGTAGCTTTCCATCTTTCTTTCTTCTAGGTTTCTTTCGCGACCTGCCATGGGCCCGTGTTGGATATCTTGATGCTGTTTTAATTTCCTTTCGTTATCGAAAAAATTAAAAATAAAATGCAAGAAGAGCTAATCCCATACCCAGTCTGCAAGAAGCGCGCGCTTCTCCGACTTCAACAGTTCTGGTGTTGTATTTCAAGTTTTCAAGTACAAGCAGGGGGAGGATTCAGTTCTGGGGGTAAAGAAAGAGAACTGTGACTCGTGCAACACCAACAATCCTATCCAAAGACTCGATGATGGCAACTCGGTGTTCCAGGTCGATCGGTCGGGTCCGTTCTTTTTCATCGGTGGCGTTCCCGACCAAAAGCTGACCGTGGTGGTGATGGCAGATAGAAACAAGACACAGCCCCCAGCCATCACCCTCGTCTCCTTCTCCTTCCTTTCCTCCGCCACCACCGCCATCCTCCACTTCATCTACGCCGCTGGCAACTGTGCCATCAAGTCCAAGTCTTCCCTCCTCGTCTCCCTCGTCTTCTTCCTCCACGTAAGCAGCAGACTTTTATCTCTCATGCAGCACCTGGATTTCATCCGATTCACTTGTGCTGCTTTTGAGTGAAAAGAGAATCCCACAAATATTTCTTTCTAGCATCTCAAAAGCTTCCACCATTCCCTGTGCTCGATTTGTAGAAGATTTCTAGAGTTAGAATGCTTGCTGAGGATGAGAGTTGACCTAAAAAATATAAGTACCAGCTGGTTATTTGGATATGCATGAGTCAAGCCTGTGGAGGATGCGCTGCATTACATTTCCTAGCAGACATAATCAAATGCTCAGGAATTGGGTCCAAATAAGCAGCATTTAACAAACGTCGACCGAATTATAGCACTGGGCAATTGGAGGCTGGCAATGAAGGTGGCAAATATAGCAACTGGCAGTTAGCCACCGAAGGACGAGGGCGTGGATCTCAGAGAATTGTTTCATCCACGGCCTGCACGGATCATTGCTTGATCCATCGATCGGTCGATTCGTGCGAAGGCCGAGTGAAATCCTTCCCCCAAAGCGAAGAACAAGGAGAAAGAAACGGGCGCCCCGGCCCCAATAGATGTCAGACATCCCGGCCCCAACGGCGTCCCAAACGAAAGCCCGCCATATACGTTCTCTCTCCAAAACCCACAGACCCACCACCCCCCTTTCCTCTCCTTTCGGCTATCATATCTCTCCCTCTCCCCGGGGAGAGCAAGGGAAGGGACCAGGCCAGCCCATAACTAACAAAACCGACACGCAATAAGAGAAGAAGCAAAGAGAAGAGCCACCCACCCACCCCCCACCACCTTTCTGCCGCATGGCTCCGCGCCTCGGATTCCCCCTCCTCCTCCTCCTCCTCCTCCTCCTGGCGGAGGCCTGCACCACCAACTCGTCGGCCCTCAACACCGTCGGCTCCGAGGCCGTCGCGGACTTCCTTGCCGCCAGGGGGGATGGGAGGTGTGACGGGCTTCTAGGCCAGTGCACCGACGAGGACACGGAGATGGAGACGGAGACCGGGATCAGCCGGCGTGGCCTGGCAAGAGCCGGCGTCAGGCACATTAGCTACGGCGCGCTCTCCAAGAACCGAGTCCCGTGCAACCGCCGAGGCCGGTCGTACTACAACTGCTCCAGGGGGAAAAGCGCCAACCCCTACCGCCGTGGCTGCAGCGTCATCACGCAGTGCCAGAGGATCTTCAACTGATCAGCAACCAGTAAAAGCGAACAAGATTTTTATGAAAGCAGCAATGAGCAAGGAAAGAATAGCAGGGAGAACTGGATTGGTTTTTTTTATTGTTCCGAGTCAGTACTGTCCATCACGAGGTCCCTAAAACTTTCCCTCCTCCCCGTGAATTTTCTAACTTCCATTCCATTCCATGCTATCAAATTTGTTCATAGGACTGGTGCTGTTATTGCTGGCCCTACTATTATACTAATATTATTTCATGTGGCTGTAATAAGAGACCTAGCTATAGCTGGCTCTTATCCTCTCTCTCTCTCTCTCTCTCTCTCTCTCTCTCGACTCGTTTCCGTGAATGTTATGGAGGAAATACGTATACGAAGCTGCATGGATGATCTGGTTTCTTATCTTCTCCCACTCTCTCAACTCGTTTCCGTGAATGTTATGGAGGAAATATGTATATGAAGCTGCATGGATGATCTGGTTTCTAAAAAATTAGCATTGGAGCATGGACCGCTGACCCACAGATTATTACGCATCCTGCTTCTTTCATTTCCCTATTATGGTCTACTTTGAAGTTGCCATGGTGGACACAGCCAAGATATGGCTTCTTAATTTGCATATCTGATTTTCAAACATTAAGGTTTGAACTGTTTTATATTTTTTTAAGCAAAATAGAATGGAAGAAAGCCTCGCTAAAATTAGGATCGAATTCACATCACTGCCATTCAAAATTCAGTAACTTAAACAACCTAACCACTCAGCGATAGCTAAGGTTAGGCATTGGGATCAAAAGCATAACAATTTGATAAGTCGGACCTGAATCTTCCCCAAAATATTGGACTGGAATTGGATCTATCTGAATTATATCCTGCAGACTTTGAAGAAAACTATAAAATCCTACCTGTGAAGTAAATAAACAAATAAAAGGAATCAACCAAAATCTCATGAAATAGACTATGCATGATAAGGTAAAGAACGCTCTTTTCATATAGACCCGGTACGCCATCCTACTCAACCAAACAATACATCCATCCAAAATATAAAAGACTGGGAAGTATACGCATAGATGGAATTTAATGATACCCGTTATCTTAGGTATATTAGAATGTTCAACTGTAAATTTCATTCTAAAAACACATAAAATATTTGCCATCTGGAAAGATGTTGAAGTACCAGATGGAACGTCCAATTGCTGGAACGGAAACCTTTGCAATCCAATAGGTTATCCGTCTCTATCAAAAACTTCATTGGTTAAGCTGAGGGGAAAAAAAAAGAGAAGAAAACTGTCCCGGTCCACAACCAAGATGAAAGGGGAACTAACAGCACAAATCAACATCGACGACGTGGGAGACTGTGCTCCCATGGAACCTCCTTAATTCTATTTTCACTCATTTCTAAAAGCAATGAAGTTTTGTTTCCAAAGCGTCCAAAATTTTTCACAAAACAATCTGAAAATGCGAAGCCATTTCAACATATGAGCTGCGGTCCAGTATATTTTTCATATGCTTTTGAAAACATAAAAGCAATACCAAAAGGGCCCTAAATTTTCAATTGCCTGCATGATAGGTACAATCCAGTATCTTGACATATCAATGGCCCAAAAAAAGAAAGGAAGGAAAAAAACAAAAATAAAAGGAGCATTTCCCGCCTCAGAATTACTGGGCATGTGAATGATGAGACAATACAACAGTAAGGCCTAAAGGAAACAGTTTGCTCATATGACTACCTTAGACTTTAGAATAACCATCATCTTCACCATGGGGTCATCATCTGATATATATGAGAAACAAATTACTAATTATATTATTTGTCAATTAACTCATTAAGTTTAATGATGAACAATGCAGATTTGATGTTGTCCACATGCAGAAATTTTGAGAGAACATAAGCATATCAAACATTTTTGTTTGTAGGGTTATAGGACAAAGTACCAAATGGCAAGCAAAGAACTAAAAACGGTGTCAGTCCAGAATCATGAAAATGTTTGAGAGATCACAAGAAGCATCATCCAGAATAGGAAATGATAAGCCCAAAATCTTAAACCTAAAACTCAAGTACTTCTATAAAATAACTGTCCAAACAGAATGCCCTCCCACAAAACCAACAACAACAAAAAAAATAAATAAAGGTGAATGATGTATATAAAAGAAAAATAATTTTATTATTTCATTATGATTAATAACAACCATATCCCAATTTAACCAATTCTATTCTCAGTTAGGATTTCGATACAGAACTTCAAATAGGCCGGCCTACAAAAGCTCTGACCTATAATTTTGAGTACCTGCAAGATGAACCAACATCAAGCCTCTTCACTTAAAATCCAACACAGCCCATGAAGGGTCTACAATTCTTTTTTAACTTCAATGTCCAATTGGAAAGCATTGCATGGCTGAGGCTTAATAACTCATGTCCCAATATATGACAGAACCAATAAGCGGATCAGAAATTTCTCACATCGTTAACAAATTACATATTAAATTACGGTAATATTGCCTATAATGCATTGTCTTAATTGCAGTAGTTCATATGTGCCTAATACAGAGTACATAGAGGGAAAATACCATTACCTAAATGAGAATTGAATGTTTTAAATGCCTTTCCATCTAAAGACTGGAAAAATCGTGCAATTAATTATGAACACTAATTCTAATTATAAACATTAATCCACCGTATTCTGATTTAGCAGTTAGTTCCAAGTGAACTAAACAGACGTTCCTCATGCCATCCATGCCAAACCAAGCAATATATCCAAAAAAACAAGCCAAGTCCAGAATCAGTATATAACAAATTATCTTAAGAATTTAGGAACCTTGAGGCATATCTTCAACATAATACTATTCTGAAAATAATGGCATTTTGTTTAGGTGAAGCAAATAATATCCCGTGGGAATTGCAGCCCTGCCACCTAAACAGGTGACAATCATATTCTTTGTTCTCCGAGTTTGGAACTGTTGAACTTCAAGAAATGAAGGTCTCCTTTCATAGTTTCAAATTGGTTTTGCATATTGTAGTGGGATTTGGATAGGTTGTAGGAAAATTTCATTAGAGACTGTTCCACCTTGAAACTACCCCACCCACAACTTGCCAATTTAAATCCTCATCTTGTAGCAATCCAGTTTAATTGTTGAAAAGAAAGAATAAGTGATCAATCAAGGTTTTAGGTTTCACTCAAGACTGACCTGTCGCACCAGTTGCATATGAAATGGATTAGTTCTAGCCAAGACTAAACCAAAAGTGACCCCTACTTTCAGGTTTTGATTTTAATTCAATTTCAGCGGTTTCAGCCAGCCCCAACCAAAACAAACTGAATTTGATTATGAATACTTAAAATAAGTTTTATTTTGATGTTTACTATCATATTATGATTATCCCTCCATTTTTTTAAAAGTTTTAAAAGTGCCAATTTTCGTTTTCTTTCTTGAGTTAAAAAGAGGGGTACATGACAGCCTAGGAAACTCCTGCAGTTAGAAACAAATTTCATTAAAAAATATTTTAGGGTTGTGTTAAAAATAGAAATCCCTATTATTTCAGTGACTTACCAGGAAACAGATTTCCTTACTCCACTGATAGAGCAATTAAAACTCCACTAGCAAGCAACTGGCCTCATGCAGATTTGACATATAAATTGATAGTAGCTGTCCAACTTCCAGTTTCTGACATGAACAGGAATGACAAATCTCAAGCTATCCCGATTGCTCCTCGTTCCTAGAGCATACCTTCTACCATCAAAAATTCTTTGCAGTGTTTCCCAGTAGGATATGGGTCTCTAGAAGGAAGGTTAACACTTTAGCCTACCCCTACCTGCATCCTTGCTATGAAGCTTTCTGGTCAGATTTCTGGAAGATTTTAAATTAGCTCCACATGTTTCATTACTTCCTTTATGACCTCCTAACACGAGCAATGCAGAATAAATGGAAGCAGTTTCATTTCATTGCGGAAAAAGCAACAACACAACATACAGTTGCAAAGCATATAACAAAATTTGAAATTTACACAAAAAACGCACACATATACACAAGCAGATATAGTGCCAACAGGATATGTTGGTGACCAAATCATGTAGCAGATCTGACTATATTCCTAATTTCAGATAGTGTTTTAGAGCCCAAAAATTTTCTGAAAATTCCACTCTAAGTGGTCAACGGTTGCAGAATTATTTTACAGAAGCAGGGTTGGAAGATTTATGAAAAAAATTATAAGAAAAAAAAAGAATGTAACATACTTTATTGGATTAGTTACTTGGGTGTGGTGGAATATTGGTGAGCATCTGAGACAGGACTAACAGATAGCTCAATTTTACTACTGTCATGAAACATGTTAAATATGAGGCATATCATCTGGATCTCTCGTCTTTAAAACTGGTGGATCATTTAGAAGCAAAGAAACTATCATATTCAATGAAATATAAAAATTCAAGGGCCTCTAACTTAAGCTTTTGGGTGAAAGAACTTGACGGTCTGCAGGGTTATACATTATGGATCTTGTTTGTACCTTCTAGTTCGGTTTCTTCCAGCATATACCACCAGAAGCACAAAAAAAAAAAAATCAAAGCTTTGAATTTTTGCCTATCAATTACCATTCCAATATGTAGATCTCCCTCTTAATCACAAAAATATTATTCAGTCTGACAGCCCGTGCAAAAAGTTAGGTTAAATTCCTAAATAAAAGCCTTATCATCCACTATCACGGGTCACATCTCTTACTCCCTAAATCCCACTTATTAAAAGTTTTAAATTCTAATAACTCCAACAAATATCGTTTGAACTAAAATATCTATGTATATAAGTACGAAACTTTTCTTACTGAAATTTTGAATCTAACTTGATAGGAAAGAAGAGAGCGAGGAAAAAAGATTTTTTGGCAGGATGTGCTTCGTTTTTTATTTGTATCTGTTGGGGTGGGGGGAGGGGGGTGGTTAAACATCTCATTGACACTTGTGAAGCACATTTTCATCAATCCTCTATATGGTGATTGTATTAGACACCTCACTAGTCCTTAGATTGTTTAACATGCATTTGTTTATTTTTACTTCTAAATAATTCAGTTATTAAATGATAACTTGGACAGATGTAGGACCATGATAACATAAAGTAATCTTTTCAATCCATTGGATCATTGTGGTCAGATCATTTCAAACTAACAATGACAAATTTAATCAAATATAAATGAGTTCAGGTTGCTCGTGTCCTCCTTCAGCACTGTATATTACTGCAGCAAAGATATATTTCCTTTTTATCAACTTAATCCAGAGTACATTCTTACATTTCATTTTCTTATTCTCTGTTACCTTTTGCACTTTCCTTGAATTAGCTACATTTATTCCTCTCTTCAAAAATTCTCTTTAAAAGAATATCCTATAAGAAAAATACATGAGAAATTAACTAATATATAGTTCATCATGTATCTCTTTGGAAAAGAATGGATGGTTATGATTATAGTTGTGTATCTTCTTTGAAAAAAATCATAGGAAAGAAAGTTGTATAGATAGACCAAATAATATGCAAAAAAACCGTCCCTAGAGCTTATGGATGAACGTTTACCACATATTTGATTTAAAGCATATATTAGTCGCAAAAGCTTTCATCAAGCACCAATATGAACTATCAATGTTCTAGTCAGCTAACACACTCACCAATATCAGTAGGGGCATAATGGACTATACTTTATGGTTTGATACTGCAACTATCTCGAAGACAAGAAGAGAGGAAAGATGAAACAGTTTCTTGAAATATGAAAACATAAACTCATTAGAAACTCTAAGATGCGAAATAGTAAAAAAAATTCCATATGTGGATGCATAATATATCACCAGGTGGAAAACAGAACATAGTTACAGGACAGAAAGAAAACAGTACACAACTTTTACCCCTTGTATTGATGTTCTATGATGTTTGAATAAAGAAAGGTTTCAAAATCATGCTTACAGTTTGCATAGAATATTCAAATAAACATGAGGCCGTTCAAATATTTTAGAAAGATATAAGTGTACCATAATGTTATGAATAAAAACTATGTAATGTTACAAAAGGCAGAGTGAATTTGGCTTATTGTGAGTTTAGACCCTGCTTTACTTAGCAGGCCTCATTATCATGGAGCTAGATTTGAGCCCAGGAGTTCTGGGTTTCATGCAATACAGAATGTTGGATTTGGTATCCTTTATTTATTTATTTTTGGTTGATGAGCAACAAAATGAGATCCTGAATAAGATAGCCTTTTGAGAATTTGATAACCTTGTTCAGTTTGGTGGTTATGCACATTTGCCATGTTTCATGTAAAGTTTCCTAAAAGATTTGATGATTTCATTTGTAACTAAAATCTAGATCAAGCTAATTTTCGGTTTATGCATATGTCAAGTTGTGAATTAACCTCCAATTTGGTTTATGTAAGTTCAAATATGGGTCCTCATGTAACATGCACAAGGCTAGTAATCAAAAATAATTTTTGAAAGTAAATAAAAAATAAGGTGCATGCCAATAATTTAAGAATGTAACAGACAAACCTTGTATGCCCACCAAAGTTTCTGCTTGACATCATCATTATAGTTGAATTCTCCCAACTTGAGGTATGGTAATTAACCAGAAGGCCGTAATCTTCGGATCCCTCATGCTATGATCAAGGGTATGACGAACAGGGTAAAAACACTATGATCCATGTTCAAAATGATCCTATGAATAGTAACTTCTTATGTGAAATTACAAACTATATTGCTTTTTCCATATGGAAAGGCTCCTGCCAAACAATCTCTGGACCTCTAATAATTCACCTATCCCGATGGGTGAGAGATACCAAGATAACCTCGATAGTGGTTTATCATTGATTACATAAACTAAGAAACTCGATATCTTGAGAGATATATAACAATCAAGATATTGAAATATCAGCTGATATAGTAGAAGTGGAAATAATCATTTTAAATTTAATATTAATGTTTCTCAGTATAAATATTAAAAAAAACAACAAGATATAATTAACTGATTGAAAATCTCAGGTGAAATATTAACATTTAATCAGCTAATATGCGGAAATACAACTGTTTATATCCAAGATAACAAGAGATGATTTACTACATACATCTTACTGTACTGTTAAAAACCAATATCTTGGCTGAGATGGTAACCATGATGCTTAGATACCTGAAACACAAATTGACATGCATGCTATTGTCTAATATAAAGCACACTAAATACTTGTCTCACCAGATAATACCATAATGAAAAAAGACACATTCTATAAGAGCAGTCCAAGACCAGAACAAAACAAAGATCCTGCTGTCCTTTACACTGAACGGCCATCCAATCTCAGGTTCTTTGTGTCTGATTTGCTCAGCTACCATTTTAAAGGATAAAAGAAGCATACAGTACTGCACAAACTATAGTGGAGTCAAACCTACAGGCTACAATAAGTAACATAAGGGATTATGTAAGAAAGAAGAAATGAAATAGCAATATCTCGTAATAAATAAGTCTGTTTGCCCAGAAGGTCAACTATGGGTGCTTCATTCTAAGAAAACTGACGAAAGGTTTATGAGAAAATTAAGTTCTCTTTCAAGTTCTCTCTCAAGATACTATCTCCATTGTCACCTACAGACACACTAATGACTTAAAACACCAAAAATTAAGTTCTCTCACATGTTATCCTCAAAACTTGTTCAAGTCTACTTATAAATATGCAACAGTTCCTAGATGTTTTTTTTGCATGTCACAGATTAGGGTGGATTTCTACTGCTTATCATGATTATTTAATTGTTTATTTTTCACATTTTTTTCAACCCAATTAGGAGAGGATTGATAACAAGACTGTCAGCATAATAGTGAACTCCTTTACAATGGCAGGAGACTTTCCACATTTAATTAATACTTGTCTCTATTCCTAGTAGGAATTTTTCCACCAAGGAGTAGTATGGAGAATAATAGAAGTCACAACTTTGAGAATTCAAAGCAGATTGTAGCAAACGAGGGAGGAGCGAATTGGAAGAGTTAAGGAATTGAAACTGAGTTAACTGAAGGTGGCTTTGAAGGTTAGGAAATACAAGCAACAATGATGCAAGCTGATGAAGAAAGGTGAATATGGGTAGACTTCAGAAAGAAGATTATGCTAGGACTGTGATCTGGCAACATTAAGTTGAGCAGAAGGCCTAGGAGAAGCTTAGAATTGGCCAGAGATTGTAAATAGAAGAAAAGCTGATATTTTGGAGAGCTAAGTGTATGGCTTTGTCCATTTGCAGTTTCTATCTTAAGTACTTCTCCAGATGACTGGGAGGGACATATACATTTGAGTTGCATTATAGGAGCAAGGATGTGACGGATTGGTATAGGAGCACCTATAAGGTAAGGATAGTTTTGAATCTTCAGCAGCCTCCGATGTGGGGATGGAAAACTGAATTTCTATTGCAAGTTACAAAAAAAAAAAAAATCCAGAGTATTGCTAGATCATAACATTTTAGTCCAAAGCGACCTATGAAACAGGATTTGAAAATCAACGAGATACATTGTCTGGTGAGAACTTGATAACAATTTTCAAAACCTTTTACAAGACAGAACTATAAAATAGATGTGGGGTGGGAATTGTTTTGGTACCAGACAAGAAAACCCACAATCTGCAATGACCAGCCAACCCTGGAAAAGAGTAGGTACTGACAAGAAGAAAATGGAATAGAACTTTTTTCTTTGTTCTAATTGGCAGTCATTTACAAGGAAAGAAACATGTGAGGTTTGACAAAGAAGTGAAACTATAGAAAGGCATGGTGCTATCATGATCTGGTCAACAAGTACAGAGTAGAGACAGAGTGTTGTCCAATGACTTGGGCTTGGTGCACTGGGAGGTCATTGGGTGGACTCATCCTTGACAAATAGACCTCTAAGGTTGAGTTATTGACAGTAGGAATCTTTTTCATGTTGTATATCACCTCCATATAAGAGCACTCCGCCTAAAACTTTTACTTTAATTTCCAGTTTTTAAAACAATTGTTGCTCATGAAGACAGATGACCAATGTCATGCTAGAAGAGTTGATGGAATCACACTTGTTGTAAAATGTTGATAAGGTGTTGAGATGAACAAAATATGTACTGGGTGCAGAACATCACCAGAAATTATTTAAATCTACAGATTTGGATATTTGCCTGCAGTTCCTCAAATTGATATACGGAAAAGTTCCTGAAACAACAGTTATTTCCCAACTGTTAGCAATTGATACAGAAATTTTATACAATATCTTTCTTTTTAAGATAAAGTTCCATAAAATTACTGGAAAAAGACAAGACAAGAAAAGAAAACTTCAATTATTGACATGACTCTACCTTTTCGGGCTATAATTTTCACTACATAGTGCACCTTCCCTGTATTCTTGCACATGGTGCACCTTCCCTGTATCCTTGCACATGGTGCACCTTCCCTGTATCCTTGCACATGGTGCATTGTAATGCTTGCCAACCATTGCATGTTCGAGAATTCCTAGAAAATTATAAGACAACTCCATATGTAAGTCCACAGAATGTACTTTATATTTATAAGCATAAGTCCATTCTGATTTATTATTACAAATGGAGATGGTTGCTCATTACTATTACAGTGAAGGTCAAAAAAAAGGAAGAATTATGCTTCCAGCACCTCAAAAAGGCATTGGAACTGACTACCGAAGCATGAGCAAGCATACACTACATTATGGCGATTTTAAGTTTGCATGATTTATATTTTTGGATTAGGAATTTTAGTCCAAGTTGGAGTCCAAATGGCTTGATGAGTCATGAGAATATCAATATACAGTGGATAATAGAATGCAACTTTCTCGGTAATGTTATTTGAGGAAGACAATTGCATGAATAATTCTGAATTACTCAATATTTGCATAAATAAAAAATATATAGAAAATTGTTAAAAGCTGAGCATTGATGAACCCTGAGCATTTTGTTAAGATTTGGGAAGCACATATTCATATCACTCTCCTTTATTTTAAGAGAATTTTTTGCTACATCTGAATATATAAATATATAACTAAGCAAATGATATTGAGGCTTTCTTACTCTGAAGCTAGTCAAAAAGGCAACAATCACATGAGCATAAGTTACCAAATCCATTCTGTCCTAACACTTAAACAATTTACATGCACCTTTTGCTGCAACTTCAAAACCAAGCTAAGCTTATCAAACTTTTCTATGTAACTGAAGTATAAAATCATACAACTTTCTCTCTAGTAATGAACGCCTACAGTCAATTATTTCCTTTTGTGTTCCAGTGTACGAAGTCCCCTTTTTGATATATTTTTTTTAAAAAAAAAACATTAAAATCATAAAAAAGGGACGCTGCCACAAGCATCAAATATCCATAGAATATCCACAAGCCATCCATAAAGCCGCAAGGAGATCAAGAAAATACTGGCTCCTAAATACCACAAGTACAATCATGACAGAAAGAACACAAAAATATAATACTGAAAACAAGAAAGAACATCAACCAGAAGGCCAAACGAAGCATTATCTCTGGCAGATCACCTTCCTTCCAAACTCCAAGGAAATATTGGTAGGTTCCAAGAATTGCTACCACCTGCAACCCAACTCATAAAAGAAACGACTCCCATTTGCTTTGTGTGTGTTTGTGTGCGTTACGTGTGGCTATTTGTTGGGAGATAAACTACAAAAATCAGGTTTTTTTAAAGACGTCAGGAAAAAAAAAAAAACGCATTCTCCAGTTAAGATCTCAAAGAAAGTGATTTCTCTGATCACCTGGTCAAAATGCCGTAATTTCTGCTCAAGAATTAACAGGTATTATAATTAAGGCTTTCGAGAACTAAAAGAACAAAATTTTTCTAGAACTCAAACGAACGTAAATATTTCTGTTCAAGAACTCAAACGACGTAACTACTTGTCAAAAACTCAAAGATATTATAGAACGGGAATTTTCAAGGATTAAAAGAACGAAAATCTCCGATAAACACAATCTCCAATCAAGAACTCAGAGAACGTAATTGTTTCTGAACAAGAACTCCAAAAACGCAATTATCTATGATCAAAGACCACAGAGATATTGTAGAACTAAGGTTTTCCAGAACTTTTATTAAAAACAACAAAAAAAAGATCGATCAGGAACTCAAAAGAACCGGGATCTCCGATCAAGAACTCAAAAAAGGAAGGCCCGTTTCTGATCAAGAAAAGAAAGACGCAGCGTGCGAAGATGGCGGCGAAGGCGATGCGAGAGGCAAGCTCGGGTATGCCAAAGCGGCGGGGGCGGAGGCAGCGGCGTCGTAGGCGAGGATGAAAGGGGAAACCACCACTTTGATGGGGGAGGATCTGCTACCCGTACCGGGCGGCGAAGACCTTGTAGTACCCGTCCGCCCGCTGCTTCACCGCCTTCAAAAACCGATCGGGTCCTCTCCGTGGCCCCCAGCCACTCTAAAAGCCGGCAGAGAGCGAGTGGGGGAGCGTAGGGTTTAAACTTTAAATGGAGGACACGGCGTCTCCGGCGGAGAGGTCGGGGGATTTTATAGGCGTCTGCTGAGGCACGGTGGCTTTTACGTTTTGGTCCAGGTAGCCGCAGCGTGGCAATCGGATCGAGTGAGGTCAGATACAAATTGAATTAGATGCGGATTGAATTAAAAAATTCATCAGCTCAAATTCAACCTATTTATTACAAAATAGATTAAAATTTTAAATTTAAACTTAACCTATTTATCAAACTGGTTAAAATCAGATTAAATGAATTAAATAGATTAGATGGATTTTAACATGTTAAATAAATTTAAACAAGTTGAGGGAGCCGAGTTAAATAAGTCTGAAACAGATCAAATGGATCGGGTCATAATCTTATCCAATTATTAAACCGGTCAAAAAGGATTAAATGGATCAAAAATTTAAGCATGAACCTAACCCATTTAGATGGATTGATCCATTTATGACCCAAATCCATTTATGTAAAATCTAAACCTACTTAAAGTGGGTCGTTTACGAATCAAATTGACGGCTTGAATCGTAAATTATAGTCCCTACTTAAAGTATGCCAAGGGATAGAAGCTTGAGTTGGCGGACCTACGATGCAATGCAACATTGTAAGTGCTCATCTCTAGCTTTGTTAGCAAAACATTTTACATGAAAATCATTAAAGATAAATTAGAAGCACCAATTGGAACTTTTATGCATCTAAAAATGATACCGGCCTATTTAGCATGAAAGGTATAGGTATGATTGCACGAATGGACTGGATTGGAAGCTTATGCTTGCGTTGATCATCATGGGAGTTCGAGCTGATTGTAATGTTTAATATTTGAATTGATGCAAGTTTAAGGTTTAACTTGATTCACTAAGGAAAAGTTCGTGAATGACTATATCTTTATAGAAAATTAGAGGTGTTTAATTCATGATCAGAATCAAAATTAGAATCGGAATGATCATATTTAATAGGATTAGAATATTAAAGGAGAGTGGAGATTAGTTTCAGGGGATTGGGACATTCTTATTTCTCTAGAATCGAAATGGAATCCCCAACCAAACAATGAATAAGAGTCAGTCCTTTCCATTCTCATTCCAGAGCCTAACTTCCCCAGCCGAACATGCCCCTAGCATATTACCATTTCTTGGGTTTGGTTCTGAGCAATTTTCCTTGAACCTATATGGTCATACCAATGTTGAGTCTCATTCATCCTTGAGTCTATCGAAGTAGCGGATCCAATCTTGATGGTAGGTGCAGCTTTTTTACTAAAGTTTATATGTAACTTTTTAGAAGGTATTAGTTGCTAGAAAGCATAGGTAGAATCCTGAATAGCCACCATATCATCCATCTAAAAGATAAAAGGCTGTCATGGCACATTATGTTTGAAATCCAATATGACGCACTTTCTGAAAGTTGCCAATACTATTCTCTCTGAGATGGATGACATAGCAACAAAAGACTATACAGTCTTCTACAATACAAACACGCATTATACATGAGCCGAACTCGAAAAGCATGTATTTGTTATTAGTTTGTGATACTCAACCAACTGCCCAATGGTAAAATCTTATAATTTTGGCAAACATTGCACTTAGTAAAAGCCATCTGATTAACTTATTTGCACTCAACAAGAACAATAAAACCATGAAAAATTAATGATTCAATTGAAAATTAAGTATATCTAATTACTGAGATAAAAATCCTACAATTTCGACAAACATTGCACTCAGTAAAAAGCTGGCTGATTAACTTATTCGCACTCAACAACAACAATAGAACCACCAAAACTTACTGATGCAATTGAAAAACTGATAACAAAACTATATTGTATAAAAGTAAACTATATCTAAATTTTCAGGATAGAATTTTCTCGGCCTATCTGGACTGTACATGAGGCCTATTTCAACTGTGGGCTTGGTTTGGTCGCCTCTTACGGCCAGACCGGGCCCCAATGGCAGCTCTATGGATCTCGCAGTTGCATCCGATCCGGTTGGCCCATCTTACCCCACATGACAGCTTTAATTGTGAGATAAAAGAAGGGAAAAAAAATAAAAAAGAAAGGAAGAAGACATTTTTCTATTTGAAACTTTGAAGGATATATAAGGATGGAGCCAAGTCTCTCTTGTCACACCCAGGACTATATCTATATTTTGGGATTCCTCACCCTCTGATTTTCTCAAGGTGAACTTAGATGGCAACGTCAACGAGGGAGGAGGCAGCAAAGGTGCCGGGTTTGTCATTGAAGACCAAGAGGCTAGACTTGTGACGGCTGAGGGTCGACGAATCTTTGAGCAGATTGTGATCAGTGCCGAGGCTAGAGCTGCGTAGGAGGGCGTCTCCTATGCGAGACGATTGCTGAGTGTAGATCGTAGCATCCTTGAGAGGGATTCATCCATGGTGATCAAGTGGATCTAGGATCCGAATCATGTTTCCAATGGGATGCGACTAATCCATGATATCTGCTGACTTTTGGGTGAGTGCACCTTTCATCGGACTACTCATGCCTATAGGGAGGTCAACGGTGCAGTAAATTGAGTGTCATCCTTTGTAGCTCAGCATTCCAAGAATTTCATTTAGAACAACCACTTCTTGGTCCCGTCTCCTTTGTATTCTTTTATTCTTTTGGATCGTATGGAATGCATCCACACCCGTTGTGTGTGCACTGCCGTTGTTAAAATAAATAAATAAATAAATAAAAAGTCCACATAGCCATTCTTCTGCCTCAATTTTCTTACTCCGAAGTCAAAACACACATTTTA
>JAOXJJ010001100.1:16069926-16089401 GCA_025769935.1 Phoenix roebelenii
AAATATTCTAAAGAAATAATTTAATAGAAGAAAAAAAATCAGAAGGTTGAAAAGAATTTGTCTAAATCGAGGCGTGTGATATACATTACCCTAAGAACATGATTCGCCCTCTACGTACAGGTTTGCTGCGATCTCGCCCCCAAGATAAAATAACCAAGCTCGGTCTGATCCTCTTCTGATGGGCACGATTGCTAGGAGAATGGATCTGACCGGCTCCTTCAATTGCCCGGATAAAAAGAAAACGTTGAAAGAAGTTTTGAAAAAGAGAAAAAGAAAAAGAAAAGAAGAATTAATTCTCTATTTCACCTTAAGAAGCAGGGAATTAATGTGAATTAAGTTATCCAAAATACTGAACTCAGAGCCTATTTGTAGACTCTATCCGATGATCGAAACGGTACGGTATTTCCAAAGATACAATATTTCAGAAACATCACATTTCTACGAAAATCAAAATCAACGTTCTTTTCAAATGAGTCTATTCTAAAAAAGAATAAGAGTTTTAAAATTTTTTAAACCATTTAAAATTTAAAAGATAAAGCTGGTTTATTTATTTTGTAAAATTAATATTTTTTTCTAAGTTAAAACTATAACACATATGACCTATGATTTGCTTCGGTATAGAAGGATTTGTCATGTATATTAAATTTTTTTAATCAGAAAATATGGGTGGGCGATATGAGCTACCAGTTTTTTCTTTTTTTTGGTACATCGGCGGCTCACACACATCGGGTGTGAGTACAGCCCAAAGAGTCCGACAATAAAAGACAATGCAATGGAGCTAAAACAAAATCATGATTTTTCCAGATAAAACCTCCGAAGTAATGAGTCGTATAGGACATCACCCAATCCGCCGCACTGTTGACCTCTCTCAGGACATGGATAGCCCGTGAGGTGCCGCATTCGCCTAAGAGACGACGAATGTCATGGAGTAGTCTTGTCCCCCCGACAACACTTTCAAGTCCCTGGGTCCCTTCAATCACTATGGCGAAGTCCCCCTCAAGGATGATACAGTCTGCCTTCATCATCCGTCTTGCATAGAAGACATCGTCTTAGGTAGCTATGACCTCGGCATCAGCGACAGACTAACCAAAGATTCGCCGTCCTTCAGCTGCCACGAGTCTAGCCTGCTAATCCCTGATAACTACCAGTTTCTTCGACAAAAGCCCGCAACCATGTTTGTGGGTTTCGCTTTCTAAAATGTATAGCTAAACAATTTAATTAATTTTAATTTTTTTTGAGTGCAGATCCTTTTTTGTGCATATTTTGCATCACAAACAATACTGTATACTTTAGACAATTCACAGCTTATTCCGGAGATGGATGGTTGTCGCCCATCTCCTAACCATGCGATTGTTTAGAAACAATCGAAGGACCGAGACCACCGTTGTAGATTTTTAGTATCGGTGACTTTAAGGGGCTCAACCCTCGTAACAAAGAACATATCAAAGTACAACTTCTTGTAACATGGCATGAAGGGAATGGTGCTACTTGCTTTCAGTGCAATACTTTGTGAACCATGAATCATTTTTTGAACATGGCTCATACTGGGCCTCATACCAATTTATTCTTGTTGGGTTCACCCGCAGGCAGGAAGCCCGTATAGCCTCAGCTAATAAAGGATCTGGTACTCCTTTTGCCGACGGTTTTTATTTTAACTTGCATCATTTTGGATGTAATTTGAGCATGGTCATCAAACAACATTGAATCCCCTTATTCGATGTGTAAGTCTTATGTTTTGCTACAGAATGCTATAAATATTTGGGTCTTTCTATGTAGAATCATTGTTGGTGCACAAATGGGAAATATGATTTTCAATTGTAACAAGAAATATTAGGCCCAATACTATTTTCTTTTTTTTTGAATGGAAATAGGAGGTAGCTGCAGGCTGCTGCTCCCTGTTTATTAATAAGAGAAATGTTACAGATGTTTACAGGTTGGTCAAATACATGCTATGGGAAGAAGAGCAAGCAGAGGGACAGCGAAATTAACGGATACACAGTGGGAAGGCACAAAGGAAAGGCAGTAGTGTCCACAGGAATCAGGCGCATTCAGATTTATGCACATGATCATAAGTGCATCATGATTTGTGCCAAATAAATCTCAGATGAATGGCCGCTTAAGGATTCATCTACGTAGTCTATGGTTATTTAATTGGAACAGGTCCTAAGTGCACAGGTGACCGTTTTTTGAACTCACAATTGAGAACATTGATAAGCTCGTGGATTATAAATGATTGTTTAAGGTAGAATTTTCATGTTGCAGCTCGCATTTTACACCTATCAATCCGGCTGGAGATATAATATTGTTGGAATCAAAATTATCTTGCCATGGTCACCCATCTGCCATGGACATATTGAGATCTGCATACAGGAAAATTTCTGGCCTTAAATTGTTCGAGTATTGCACCAGGAATCAGCCTCGATACTTAAATCTTTCCTCATAATTCAATTCAGTCCTCTCATCAGTGATTGAAGATGTGAGGACTCGTGCAGTGTATGTTTAGTCCCACATCAATTATTCGTTGGATAGATCTTGGGTACTTATACAAAATCAAAGAACCGAAATAATACCTTTCGGCTCACTATTTTAGGTGAGGACCCTAGGTTATTACAAAAGAAACAAGCAACGGTTAATCCATAAGCAGCAATGTCAAATGATCTACTCTATCACTAGAAACACTTGTTTGAGTTCTCTTGCCCGATTGCTGCTTCAAAGATCCTCTCAAACGACTTCTTCAAGCTTGAGATCAGAAGCTCCGAATCTATGAAGCCTTTCTCCACTCCCATAGCCACCTTCAACTTGCCCATGTAGCTAATGACCGTTATTGTAAGGCTCTACAAGCAAGTTCATTAATTAGTTCCAATCACTAGCCATGAGAACCAAGAAGCTGATGCAAGATGATTCATGAACATGAGATTGAAGTCTTGTGATTATTAATTACCTGCGGGACTCCAACTACCATAAAATGGAAGCTCCTAACTGGATGTCCAGCAATGATCGTCTGCTCGATTGGTCCGACCAAGTTTGAGACCGTCATGCTTGTTTTCCTTAGCATTGTATGTATGTACAAGGCAGCAGCCTGACAAAGGCAAAAGAGATGCTGCATTAGTTGGTGCAGCCAAATTCCAATAGAAAGCAATGTCAATATCATGATTAGCTTCCATCTACTAGTTCATTGTTTCTCATATTCGAAGAGTGCCATCTGGTTGTAGCACCATATATATCGGCCGATGTCTTGTGCTTCAAGGGCAAAGCTGATGGTTGACATAGCCCATCGATCGAGATCGACTTGATGCTCTATTTTGCTGTTGAGCAACATAGACTCGCTTTCACTATGAGGTCAAGTGTAGTAAGGTAGTGAGTTTGAGATACATGTGTAAATATTTTGTTGCATACTTGCTCATGCTCTATACAAAGATTTGGTGAAATTAGTTGATGGTTACTCTAGTGGATACTGTAACTTTAGTCAATCTTCGAGTTAGATGGACTAGGTTTGCCAACCGTGCTGCAGATCGAGTTTGCTACTTCTGTGGTTGTTTAACCAAAGTAAGAGTAAATTTCTAAGTTTGTTTGGAGGGTCAAAATTTTTACATTTGTAATCTTTACTAGGTGAAAAGTGGTGAAGCATCTCCAAGGGCATGATCTCTAAGTTACCTAGCCACCACTAAGTTGTTAACTGCTACATTTGGGCGCACAATGATGATAAGGGTTGTATGCGAATTGTATACAGAAATGTTGTTAATTTAATAAAAATAGTTGTAGTGCATCTTGATGTGCCATTGGGGAAAAACTGGAGCAATTTACAGTAAATTTATATAAATGTGTAATAGGATTATTCGATACATTAGTAAATTGAGAAAGACACCTCACCTTCATCTGAAAGGAGCATTGATGAGTAAAAGAAAGCGGACACACTTGTAAAGAAATCAAAGTTCAGCATAACTAGCAAATTGAATATCTAAATCTCTGTCATGCATGCATTTGATCACACAATGGTGATGATGGTTATACATGCAAAAATGTACACTAGGTTTTTTGTCCATTGTCTGTTGCTATTTCCATAGAAAACTGGCTCCAACAAATAGCTGTTATAATTGATGTTACTTTCTTTTTTATTGAAGTTAGAACAAAAATTATACGAAAAATGTTTATCAATTCAATAAAAATAATTAATGAGCTATGGGAGAAAAACCAAAGCAATTTGCAGTAAAATTATACAAGGATTATCCAATATGTTAATAGATTGAGAAAGAAAAGAGCATTAATGAGCGAGACAAAATAATTTACATCCGATCTCTTAAAAAAAAAATTCTGTATTTTTTTCAAAAAGTTGAAATCTTTTTTGTATTGAAAAGTTGAAATCTTTTTTTTTTGTATCTGACCGAGCCTAGCTGTCACAATATCAGGGTTTTCTAATAACAGAGGATGACTACAATAGATACCCATGATGTTGAGCTTCCTCTCCTCTTCTTCAATGAACTGCACCCTCCAAACAAAAATTTGGTGGTATCTCTATGTTTTATATGATCATAGTCAATTAGGATACTTCAAGTGGCCCAACATTGACTTGCACCCGAAACATCCAACCACTTGTTTGATAACAATATCAAAAGAGTATAAGATGAATGATTCAAAAAAGATGGTTTATTTTGACATCGCAAACGATCCAAAAACGTGCCGAGTTACTGCATTGAAGGAGCAAACATTAACAATGCCTCTTATAGATCAAGGTAAGCTGTCATGTATGATGCATTGCTAGTTTGCTTCTTACTTGCCAACTATTAGCTACAACATGAACCAAAATAGATTTGTTTTAGATTAACTAATTCTTAAAAAAAAAAAAAATCACAGGTCCAACCTATTGTGCTTGCTACATGTCTGACTACTAGTTTTGACACCAACAAAACTCTTTTTTTGCACTTGTATTGGATCAATTTATGGAACAATTTTTTTTATCACATTGACAAGTATTTTTACCACATTGATGGATCAATTTATGGAAGAATTTTTAGTGTCAAGTCATACCTCTGGGCCTTTGAGTTTCCTCAGCATCTCAAGCAATCTGCCGGTGAGATAGACAGCAAACGAGCTTCGTTTTGCCTTGATGATCTTCCTTGCTTTCCGGATAAAGTAGAGGGGGTCGGCCTTCTCGGCGTTCTTACTCGTTGGAATGGAGACATGGAGGAAACCAAACTGGTTCCCCCATGGGGACTTGCCGTTCGTTTTTGTCATCTTTTCTACGGTCTCGTAGCTGGAAACGATTCGAGTGTTCAGCAACACCATGGCCGTCACTCGGGCAGCTCTCCTGCCTTGACCCTCACCCACGCTTCGCATGTACAGCTGGGTCCCATAAAATATTACTCCACTGATCACATCATTTACGGTCTGCTAAAAATCCATGGGAAAACAAACTGTACATTAGATATCAAGCTAAGGAATGCAGAAGAGAACATGTAACATGATTATTAATAATAACAAAGTTCAAGCTGCCTTTGCACATTTATCTTTCTTAAAATTTTAATTTTTTATGCATACAAAATTAAGCTAATTGCATGGTACAATTTGTAATTTTCACACATTGTGATACTTCAACTCCACCCAAACTGTTGAGTAAACAATAATAGACAGAAGGTGACAATATTTAGATATTGGACTACTTGGGCTTTTCAGCTTGGTTTAGACTTGCTTTATATAGGGATTGGACTGAGGTTCTTGATGTTGCTTCTTGTTGGGTGGTTTTGATACTCCTATCTTTCATTTTATTTTATTATTTATCTTTTAGTTTTATCTCTGTATTTGTTTTATCTTTGAAAGCATGGTATTATTTTTCGCCATTTTGCTCCAAAAAAAATGACAATATAGAAGGACAAACAAAACAAAAATGTGTATAAAGAGATGGATTCTGCTCCTCCGATGGAAGAGGCTAACTACTCTCAAGTTCAAAATCAAGAATATAGTATTTAAATTAATGATCAACACCATTGAATATGATCTATACCATCAAAAAATTTTATAAGCTAAAACTCATATACGTTGATGATCGTTGGATCAGGTGGGTACAAATTGAACAATTAAATTGATACCAGACCAAATTTTGCCATAATCTGAGCATTAAAAAATATCCATTTTCAATTTATATATGTTTTAATATGTAGATCATAACCAATAAAACGAATTCTCAACTTAAATGCTTTATCATATATATATTTTAGTACACTAGGATAATAAAATTGCCCATATTTATGTCCATGTATGTATAGGTTAGAGATCCTTAAAATATTTGATATTTGAGTTTTATGTATTTTTAATAGTAAAAATAATGATCAAAATAGCAACAACTAGATACTATCTTCTCTTGTGATAAGCCAGCTTGAAAAGCCTATATCACATTATTTTTATTATTGCTGTTATTATTACTATTTTTATTATTGTTACTTTTGGAAGGGCTTTCTTCGATGGGTTCTGGTCAAAGGAGCATATATATATATCCAATTTCTTTGTAGTTTATTAGCTATATACATCAAGTACTTCTATAGATCACCATTTAGTTCATTGATCGGACGGTTGGAGATCGATGAGATATATGGCCAAGTTCGGTGGTGCTAGTTAGGTCCTGCATATTATCTAATCAATTGCCTATTTTTATATGAAACGGATGATTTCAGCATTTTTCTTATATGCACAAATTAAGAATCTATTTGAATATTTCTATAGAATCATCCTGAAAATTCTGTAAAAATTGGGCTTATCGGCCCCATCTAGCTCCATCTTCCAAAGGCCTATCCAAATCCTAGTTTCAATTCTAGGCTTATATCTATAGGAAGAAAATATATATTTTATAAAAATCTTTTTATACTTTTCATAGGATTTGGCTTGAGCGGTGTTTGTCTGATAGGGCAATATTTAAATAGACGAATCAGTCTAATTTAATTAGATTATCCAAACATGCACTTATTATTAAAAAAAAAAAAAAAAAAACCACGACGTGCCCTATTGCCGCAGGTACGGGTCGTTTCTTCTTTCGCACAAATCCACCTTTGGATCACCTACTATGCAAATCTCAAAGCATTTCGAACTGCCGCATTCATCTCAAAGCGACTGGCGGACGATCCAACGGTGGCTTCGCGCGAAAGAAACAACCCCGACCTGTTGCTGAATCCCGGTCCCCCGGGGCACAGAAATGGAAGGATACAAAGATTTCGGGGCGGTCTTGAAAGAGCCACTCAGGTTCCTTGCGCCAAAGATTCACGACGGCAGCTGAGTGACTTTTTTTTGAGTTATTCGAGTATTTTCCAAGATTTAAAAGCTCAAGCTTACCCCTCCGACTGCGGCCTTGATCTTTCTTATGTCATCAAGAGAGAACTCGACGCAAGAGATGGTGATCGGCCGAAACTCCAGCCCCGGAGTGCCGGATCTGAGCGGAGTCGTGTCGTCCTCTGCCAGAGTGCTCTTCCAAAGACTCCACCCTACGTCTCGGATGGTATTGGCACACACGGAGAGAACTCGAGGCACTACGCCACAAATGCTCCCCCATAAGCTCTTTTTCATCGCTTTATCTCGAGGAGTGGGAAAGGTGAGAGGGAGGGAAGGGTCGTCGGCCCTGTGCAAGCAAGAGAAGAGTGCTCCCATGAGGGAGAAGCCGTCTCCCAGTGCGTGGTGAAGCTTGAACACCATCGTGCCTTCGGCATTGCTTGTCGGATACTTGATGATGTGGAGGTCCCACAGTGGCCGGCTTTGCGGCAGCTTCTCCAGTGCTATCTGTGAGAGGTAATCTTGCACGCATTGGTCATATGATTCCAAGCCAGTGGGGAAGGTGGGAACGTTTACATGGTCTCCCAGCTTGACCTTGACCATCTTCCACTGTTGAACCCCGTTCTCATCTTTCACCTAGTTCAAAGTAGCCACGAAAACACAAACTAGCAAATGTCAATGCCGGCAGCCAACCCTAGCGATTACAGGGACAGATCTTGTTGGTGGCTATTTGTGGGCTTTGGCCAAGCCATCTGCTTGGACTTAAACACTGCATGTATACCAATTTTAGAATGCTTTAACCAAGATGATCTACTAGATCCAACTCGGCAAAGCAAGCTTCTATGTTTGGAAAATTAGTCAACAATGGAGGACTGGATGCTAGCCAAGTTGACTGGCCGCGTATACATGACTTGGAAGAGATTAAAACAGCCCTGGAATCAGAGAAGGTACCATGATGGAGGAGAAACGTGGGTTGATCGGCAGGAACAGATTCTCCAGTGTCGACATGGTCGGGGAGTCATCGATAGGAACATCGGACTCGAAAACCACCAGGATGCAGATGGACAGCGCCGAGCTATTGAAGTATTGGCCGGTCGGGCTTACCGGCTCGTTGTAAGCTGCCTCCTCTCCCTCTCCTCCTTCAACCACCGACATTCTTCTTCTCCTTTACTCTTGGATACGCCGGTAGCCTATGGCATCAGAGGATGCAAGCCTAACTTAAATAGTTTCAGAGAGCAAGCATGGTGGGAAGGAAAGAAAGAAGCTTTTGGACTCGGTGACTTGGTAAATCACACTAGAGTAGTCGAATTAAGTTATCGAGGAAAAAGTTTGGTTGGTGAGAGAAGTATTAATACTGGCAGCCACAGGGCATGTGGTCGATGGCTAGTGGTATGACTGGTATCAATGCATCCGCGTTGTTTTGGACTTTTCCTTCCTTTTTCTTCTCCTCCTGTTTTTTTTCTTTTTTCCGCCGGGCTGCTTGGTGACGCCGCAAGAGAGCTAATTGCTTGAAGAAATTGATCATGTCTGTACCATTGCACATTATTCTTTGAGTGGCTGTGGTACCATTTCATGTGTGTTTGATGCATGTGATACTTCAAGGAGATGAAGATTTTATAATTGTTAAAAGAGACGGCGAGCTTTCTATTTTCCTCAACGAAGAGGAAGACGAAAGCTTTATTGGAACTCCATTGCTTGTCCTCCTAGCATGCCGTTCTACAAGCTCATCCTGATCTCATTAACCAGATGAAATCATGCCACAGAAGAAGACTGAGAAGCAGTCAAGAAATGTGAGGAAAGTGTGGTGAGGGGAGAGGACTCGAGCGACCGGGCCAGGTTAGGTGACAAAGCGGTAGTTTATCCCAGTTATTTGTAATGGCTCTCGGTTGCAGCCGTTATTATGAAGTGATTATATATTCTTTCTCCCGAGACAAATAAATCTAGGTGGGACCGAAGAAGAAAATGCTTACTTTTATATTAGATTCTATAACCATTTTAAAAAATGGAAAGAAATGTGTTTGGATAATATTAACATATGAAAAGTGAGCATGACTTGAGATGGAAGTCCAGTTGACAAGATTTGAAGTCGGGCAAGTCTTTTCTTCATGCGGCAACAGGGATAAGATCAACTTCCTCTCAGAGCTTTTCTTTTACCGTTCTCAGATCCAAGCAAAACAGGAGTAATTTTAAGATAAACTATAAAATTTTGGGGAGGAAGTGACTTGCTTCCTCCATTTCAACTCAAAAAAAAAAAAAGAAGCTAAGTTAACCTTGGCTCTCCAAGGTGTAGTCAATTAACGTTTGATTTTGATGAATATTAACCTTGCAAGGAGGGCCTTGTGAGGCCACAGCCATTAGAAAACAGCCACAGAACAATTCCTTCGGTTTTGGTGTACAAATAATTTGATCTTAAATACCTCTTCAGTAAATAGAAATGTTTTCTAGTTAAATATACGCCCTTTGAGCATCATTCATGATTATAACCTAACCTACCAAACTAATGGAATCTATCTATATGTCTCTTAATTAAAGTTGGCCATGAATGGTAGACACAGTGGATTGCGACCACTGCCATCTTCTGCAGAATATCTTCTGCAGAATCCCAGCATTCGACTCTTCAGTGTCGTGCCATTATTGTGGTGGTTCAGCAACGTGGGTGCGATCAACATCTCATGTCCTGGCCATTGCCGGGACATGAAAGCGAACACTGTCGTAACCAGCTTTTTCCTGCAATAAGCTGTCACTGGCTGTACACAGTTGAAAGCCGCCTTGCCAAGGATTGGAGAGCCGAACGCCGGTTGAGCCACTTGGCACGAGCCCTTGGTTAGCTGGTGCGACCATTAATTTTATATTAATTATTTGCTAAATCAATCTTGAATATTTATATAAAATTAAAAATTTTAAATAATATTTTCTTACTGGTGCTTTTTAGAATAGTTTTTGGATTGTTACGTATGGTGTTAGAGCGAATCTAGCCCATAACCTATTTGCACGAGGAGATACTATAGCACGAATGTATTGGAGCTGACTACGGGGCGATCGTGATGCTTGTGATCACATTTGAATAGATTTGAACTCTTAGCCTGACGAAAATGCTATGGCTGAAACGATTTAGTCCTACATTAGTTATTCGCTGAGTATGAGATCCTGGGTATCAGATATACTAACATATCCATATTCATATTTATTTGTTTGACGAATACAGATGTAGATACAAATATTAATCAGATGCAAAAATTTATGATCATATTTGTTTTATATGGTAAATACAAATCAAATACTGAAAGTATGGATATAAATATGATTATAAATTAGATAGTTAAACTTTATGAACACAGAATTAAAGATATTACTAAGCAGGTGATAAATCAAAGCAATAGCATGTTAATATTGTTATTTATTTTTATTAAAAATTTATAAGTGCTCAAGCTCGTTGTCAGAAAAATTTTGGGGCATGGGCCCAACCTGAAGCCCACGACTTTTTTTGGGCCCAGCTTGGCCTCGAGGAAAACCTAACCTGGCCGCTTCGGACCCTTCTTTGTACATCAGCCATTATTGTTATTTTTGCCAAAGTTGATATGTTCCGATCTGTCTTCTACTAGCGTCATCAAGGCGTTGTAGTCACCCAAGCATACATCAATACAGTTCAATGATAGCGGCTTTTTTTGTTTTTATCTTGCAGGAGAGCCCAAAACTTCTAATACTTTTGCCTTTTCCTGTGCCAGTTATATCGATTAGAACCGCCATTCCCCCTTGCTTGCTTGTGCTCTAAGATAATAACATCGCTTGTGCGGGTCATTCTATTTAAAATGCTTCAACTACAATCTCGTTGTTCGGATTCACCGTCATGATTTTTAATATTCGCCCCATAGCAAGAAGCAGATTCTTAGCCATCCTTTTCTCCTTCGCACTCGTTTAAATTCTAATGTCTGTTCCCCTCGTAACAATTATATTTCAAAATAACCCTTTTTCTAAATTTTTAAATGCAATAATTGTTTTTGCTGAAAATAATTAAAAATACCTGAGAATCCGAAGAGGGCCTCAGCCATTCCTCCAGCTCATCCGGCAACCCGAGTTTGAGAAATGGTAACTGTGAGAACCTATGTGGCGTGTGTTTAGTCCTACATTAATCATTCGCTGGGCAGATCTTGGGTACTTATATAGGATCGAGGAATTCAAATAATATATTCCAGCTAGACATTTTATATGAAGTTATGAGTTGTGATAAATGGTATCGGAATGGACTCGACTCATAACCTATGTGGACTAGGGGACGTTGCAGCTTGGATCCATTGGGGCTGACTATGAGCTAATTATTGTGCTTGTGATTATATTTAAAGGCTAGCCATTTCAGGTAAGGCCCTAAGTTGTGACGGTAACAAGTTGTTGGATGACTACTCTTGTTTGTCTCTCTCCGCATAGGACAAGGGCTGCATCTTTCACGCGGTTGAAGAATTCACCTTAGCGAGAATCTATGGTTGGATTGCGCAATATATAGCCATCTTCGGATCCATATAAATGGACGGATAAAAAAGTTTAGAATTTATTGAAATCTATGCAGAATGCGATCCAACGGTCTATATTAATATAAGATTAATTATTCTTTCGTGCCAAATATGCAACTCAAATCCACGTATTTGCGCTGCGCGTGAGGGTTCACTTTGTATGTTTGGCACGAAAGAAGATCATTTATTTATTTTTAATTGCAATCTGCGGCCTTGCATAGATTTTAAAATATTTTAATTTTTTTTTCCAACGTCTGCATAGATTCTGAGACAGTTATTGTCCATTCCAGCAGTTGATTTTGTGGGGAAAAAAAAATCATTCTTTTTTGCAAAAGATACAATCCGAACCCTGCTATGAGACCCTCCACACACACCCACCGTCTTCGTACAGCATTACATGTCGTTGACTCGTTCATCGAGACTCGAGCCTTGAGGATGAGTGGTCCCCCTACTAGGGAGACCTGCGAGGCCATCAAATGCGTGGTGGATTCTCCTTCGCTATTTTTGGAGAGCATTAAACCCAATCTTGGCTGCGATCATTAATTCTCTCATGAAAAGAGACTATGGCCATGAATTCCCATGATCCAGTCCCCTCATCCATCCAATGCCGGAAAACTCGCGAATCTCCGACCCATCACGCACCGAGTGGCACCTTGTCAGGAGAAGGAGTGTCGTCGTCCGACAACCCTGTTGATCACAAAAAAAATTATATTTTATAATATTTTCTCTAATAACTAAACTTTCGCAAACAAAAACTTCAATCCCATGATTAAAAAATTAAAAAAACACATAATATTTTTTATCTTTTTATTTTTAAAATATATTTTTTATCGATACATAGTATATACTCAAGTAATACATACAAAACAAATTAGTCATTTAGTAAGTTAATGCACATATCTAGATATATCAATATACAATTTATAGAACATGATATTCACATCAAATAAAATACTCATCTAGCAAGCCAATATACATAAAATAAAGTACTTATCCAGCAAGCCAATACATATCTTTAGATAAATCAGTTTTAGAATATAGTATTTATTAGTATCAATACTTAGTTTTCTAATTTTATCTAACATATATATATATATATATCATTTCTTAGATTTTATGAACTCCTAGGTTCAAAGATCATAAAAAATAGAGAGGGATTTGGAGGTGGTGAAAAGGACTCGAAAGTTTTGGGGAGACCCTTTGGCTGGGCGAGGACTTAACTGGAGCGCTTTGAATTTTTTTTTTTTTGACCTTTTTGGGTATATTCGTACCCGCTGTGTATGATGCATCCGCTTTAACAAAAAAAAAGGATCCGAAAGAAAAAGGAAGATTTCATAGATAAGATAGATGGCTTGATAAGAAAGATGATAAATAGAGAGGCTTGACGAGAAGAAAAAAATATATGGACGGTCCCTCTTCATGGATGATCTTTCTTAGCATGTGCAATTTTTTTTTTTTTGAATTTATGGAATCGACGGACTTCGTTAGTAGAAAGAGTTTTGTTCCTATTTAATTTGGATTTTTTTATGAATACCCTTCTAAAAATTTAAATTTTTGTGAATACCCTCTTAAAACTTAAATTATTTCTATACTCTCATAAAACACCGTTTTTGCACAAATGCTCTAATATAACGATTCTTCTAACACCGTTAATAAAAATCATATTTATTTTAATTAAAAATAAAATAGCATTTTGAAATTACTTTTTTGTCCCCTATCGCGATCGCCTTAATGATACTTTTTGCACTTCTACCTATTAAAGGTATTTTAGTCATTTTAATTTAAAACTGTTATTTTTTAACGATGTTACATGGCGTGGATACATATGCAAAAATAAAGATAAAATAAGATAGAATAGCATAACAAGTATTTTAAGAAGGCATACATATGAATATCAATTTTGAGAGGGCATTCATGCAAAATTTGATATTTAGGAGGGTATTCATGCAAAAAAAATCTATTTAATTTGTAGGTTTTCTTTTTTAAGATGAGCACTAAAAAAAATATAATAAAATAGAAATCCCACTCCATATGATGTTCTATAATGCCCCATATGATTTTTGTTTTTTGATAGTCCGATTGATGGTTTTGAGTCAGTCCAATCATTTGTTTTTACCTCGAACATGATTATTTTGGATTTGATGGTGGGTGTACATAGGAGGGTCTGAAAACTGAAATGAGGTTACATTGCATATGACTGAACAAAAATCATATGGGGTGGGCACCATGAAAGGAAATATGGGATGGGGCTCCTTTTTTGATATGTTTTCTCTTCTTACATCTATCTTAAAGAGAAAACTCAAAAGTTAAATAGAGGTAAAAGGATGCTTACTAATAGAGTCCATCATTCCTCTAACTTCGAAAAAAAAAAAATTGCACACGCCAAAAGAGACTATCTGCATTATTTTTCTTTCTCGTCAAGCCTTTCCTTCTATCCTTTTTCTTATCAAGCTATCTCTCCCATTCGTGAGGGCTTCCTTCTCCTCTTGAGTCCCTTTCTCTAGTCCTTCTAAAAACTATGTATTAATTTACCTAAAAGTGTATATTAGAACTCTAGATGACTATCTTGCTAGGTGTGCATCATCTAACCGTGCAATGTATACTCATAAATACTATGTTTTAAAAATTATATATCAATTTTTCTGAAGGTATGTATTGGGTGTGTATCAGCAAAGCTTACAGTATGTATTTATGTATTAGGAAGCTGACAAGTATGTATCATTTGGTCATATAATGCATATTGATGAGCATCATATTTTGAACTGCGAATCGATTTATCTGGATGTATATATAAGGATATTGGATGACTATATTATTAGGTGTATATTGACTAGGCATAAACTACGTTCTGATGAACATCATATTTTAGAAACTATACATCGATTTATCAAAAAGTAAGTATTGGATTGTTACTCTATGTGTATGAAAAAATCTTATAATATATATCAAGAAGCAGATGAGTTTATATTACTTGGTTAGAAAAAAGAGGATGCAACGGTTTTCCTTCACGCACGGTGCCTATCGGCATATAATTTTTTTATATATATTTTTAGGTTATGGAATTGATGAATTAAGTTAGTCGGAAAATTTTTATTTCTATTTAATTTATGAATTTTTTTTAATGAGCGAAAAAAACTATGATAAAAAAGATTTACTTTTCCATGTGACTGTGCGCGCGCCGCACTGAAATCAAGGGCACGTCCATTTCAACTTTTTGACTTGGAAACCAGTGGGCAGGCGGGGCAGCCATGCCCTCGCATCGTTGTGGAGCAGCATGCCATTTGCTGTCGTTCTCGCAGCCCATTTTTTTCTCGACAGGCCACGGCAGCCAATCAACGAAACAAAAAAACAAACGGACGGATCCCAACACCAAAACTTTGTTGCGGAAGAGAAGCCAACTGAGAGCTTGCAATTTTTTTTTGTTCTTCTCTGATCACTCTTCTTCCCCACACGCACCATTCTACCCTCACTTTCTCCCCACCTCCCCTACCCTTTTTCTTCGTTTCCTCCTTTTTCTTTTCCCCTCATTCAGCCACAAAGGAGGGAGGGAGAGAGCGAAAACATTTAAGACCTCTCCCTCTCATACCTTCGGCTACTCCACCACCTGATCTCCCACTCCCTCGCCACTCCATCTGCCACAAGAGGACAGATTTTTACCCATCCTTAATGGAAGATCACCAGAAAACCCAAGACAAAGAGACCACCCCTCCCCAGGCCACCTCCTTTAACGCCATCAGCAATAGCAGCAACAAGTACAGTACTACCAATGGAGCAACCGCATCCTCATCACCACAAGCTTCACCACCCACCGCGGACTCCCAAATTCATTACCAAAGCCACCGAAGCTAGCCCCGGCCTGATCGACCACCTTCGTCCAGGCCAACACCTCCTCCTTCAAGCAAGTCGTCCAGATGCTCACCGGCTCGAACGAGACTGCTGCAGCCGCCGGAGCCGCCACCGCCACCTCCAAAGACTCGATCGCTACCGCCGCCAAGCCTCCTGGCCCAAAGGGACCAGCTTAATTTCAAGCTCTACGAGCGCTTGCAACAGCCTATAGAACCTTAAGATCATCGGTCCTCGCATTCCCACATTCTTTAATTCCAACTCCGTTCCAAATTCACCTGTCGGCGCCGCTGCCTTCTCTCCTCGGAAGCAGCTGGAGATCCTGTCACCGAGCATGCTGGATTTTCCTTCGCTGGTGATCAGCCCGGTGACGCCGCTGATCCCCGCTCCCTTCAACCGCCCGCTGCATCCCGGTTCGGAGGCCTCCAAGCTGGCCGAGGACCAGGCGATCGCCGAGAAGGGATTCTACCTGCATCCATCGCCGAGGGATGCTGAGCCTCTGCGGCTCCTGCCGCTGTTCCCGGTGACATCACTCGCAGTTTCTTCTTCTGCTGCTTCTGTCGTTTCTCCTTCGTGTCCTTTAGATTTTTACCGTGGGATGATGGCCACTTGCTGCCCTCTTTATTTCTCTCTTTTTTCCCCCTTCTTATTGGTGGGAGATGGGGCTATCCAATATTTGCTTGCCTGATGGCAGAGACCTTTGCTTCAGTTGTACAATTTGATCTTCCTCTTGTATTATTATTATGCGTGTGATGCAAACCGACCAGCATGAGATGAATGATCCCCAGAAGGTGGGTTTCTTTTTTTAAAAAAAATTATTTTGTTAGTATTATTTTTTTATTTTTTTATTTTACTTAGCTAGTGCACCATTGAGATCGAGCTTCGGGCTGCATGGAAGAGCATCTCCTTTGCAAGGAGAGTGCTTGGAGTAGACAGAATTCATCTCGAGAGGGATTCCTCTATGGTAATTAATTGCATACGAGGTGTGGACCGTTATAGGGACGATCATCCGTTGATCAGCGATACTCGCAGACTGGTTAGGAAGCTAGAGTCCTTCCAGGCTGCATATGTGTTTCGGAAGGCTAACCGAGCTGCAGACTGGGTTGCCTCCTTCGTTGTCAGGTATTCCGGAGACTTTATCTGGACCACGACCACTGACATTCCTGTTTTCATTGTATCATTTTCTTTTTCTTATCATGGCTGGTTGTACCCATTTAAGAGCTATATGAAATATCGAATTTAGCCAAAAAAAAAAGACCATTTGGTTTGCGATCAGGATCCCAAATGGCCATAACGAATCCGAATGGAAATTGGAATGGTATTTTCCTCGATACTTTTGGTTTTTTGACTAAAATCAGGGTTGGAATCAAAATGAGAATGAGATTTGAAGATCAAAAGAGTCAAAATTAGGATTTAGGAGATTGGGACATTTCCATTCCCTTCTATAATTGAAGTGGGAATGAAATTTCCTCCAGCCATGCAATTGAAATAGGAGTCGCTCCTTTTTATTTCCGTTTCTATTACAGAGCCCAACTCTCCCCAATTAAATATGCCCTTGGTGTTGATCCTTTGGAGTCGGGATTGAGACAATCTTGTCCTAACATGACTCATATTAAACGAGAGTGACGAAATGAAACGGAGCTATTGTTCCCATAATAACCATTTAGATTTCAAGCTACCTCTATCATTTCCTTCTCTAATTGATATTTCTACGGGAGAGTGTGGAATATGCATGGAAGGTGAGTTTGATGAAGAAAGCGGGCCAAAGTTGCTATAGTTTATAAAAAGGACTTCAGATTTATATAGAGTGAAAATGTTTGGAGGAAGTAGACCTTTTCCCCATTCTTTAGGATGATCAACCGGAGCTAGGTTTTAGGAGCTGATCTAATAGTAGACAGGCTAAAGTATCTCAACCTCAATTCTCATGAGACCCATAGAAATATAGCTAATTAATGAGAAATTATATTCTATACTAGATGCACCACATCAGCAATGCCCTATATGAATAATCCGAGAAAAGGCGAGACGGGCAACAATCCGAGATGAGCCACATGATGAATGGGTCCTATGGAAATAAGAAATCTGATTAGTGTGGTGCATCATTGATATGGTGCACCATTGATATGATGCACTTGGTGTAGGATATAATTTCTCCTAATTAATAATTGATGGGAGTTAAAAACCTAGTCCAAAAGATCTATTTATAAAATCATGCAAGTAAAATTCACATGGATGTAGATAAGATAAGCTCGAAATCAAAATGAATTTTCAACTGTGATAATTTCCTAACCTGGCTTCTACCAATTGGTTTCTTCAATATGCGGTGATGAGACTTGATCATGACCTTGTAGGAAGGCTCTCTCATATCATACATTCATCTACTACATTTTTTGGTAAAATGGTTGAATTAAATCAATCAAGAATAAATACATCAGTAGGAATTGGAAAATAAAATATTTAAAATTTGAGCTAGAAGATTTCATGTAGAATCCCATAGAACGGTCCCAATATGATTAGCTATATAAGCAACCATCCAATCAACTACCTTATTAGCCTTTCTATAAATATGAGATACCTCAACTACAAACAAAGTATGCATCATTCGCCAAATAAAGAATGGAGGATCCGAAAGCTATTTGATGACAACCCTCCAAATAAATGTACGTAGGAGATCCTCAACTTTTATGTAGCACATAGTTCCGCCATTGAAACTGTAGTATCAAAAATTCTCGCACCACCTATAGCTAATAAAGTACTAATAGCACTTCTAGTAACAAAAGCCACAAAAAGCACCTCTTAGATGAACAGTACCATATAGAAATATTACACACACACTTCTATATATGTATTTCTCTATATTTATATATAATTCTGCCACTGTTTACTGTTGCGGCTTCATTTATAGCTTATATAGAAATATATATGGAACTACGTAGAAAGAGTTTCGTTAAGGACCTTGACTGGCATCGGTAGAAGTGGCTCGATCGTTGGCGCAGGTATTAAATTGGATGTAAAGAGTCATTTATTCTTCCCATATTTCATTGTTTGATATGTCTATTTTTGCGATGAAATCTACAAGCTACATCCGTTTGATTCATGCAGGAAATTTCCACCATCATAATTAATGGAAATAACGTGAGGCTTTGTTGGTGGCAAACCTACATGGAAACTCTGCATGCCACCTATTTGGCAATCTTGTATCAAATTTTTATTGGAAAAGTCTAATAAATCCAGTTCACGTTTGAGGGCGATCAAGTAACAAAAAGAATGTCTCAAAAAAAGTAGAAATGCGTTTAACATAAATAAGAAAAGAACTGCAAGTACTTTCTTCTGCGTGAAAGAGCATTAAAAAAAAAACAGCTCACGATCAGAAACAGACTTGTGCCATCACTTCTAAGGTGAAAACGTCAAACTTTTGCCATCACTTGTGTTGCGGGGACGGACGTTTTGGTCGGAGCCTCGTGCAACAGCATAGCCTACATTAAGCTAATAGAGAAAGAGGACTGCATTTCTCCCGAGGTATTGTCCGCTTTGGGCGTTCCGGTCCGTGCGTCCAGCGCAGACGGGGAGACTAGTGCCCTCACAGTTTTGTCCCACAAAAGGGCCCTCAAGAGGAAAGAATTTCCACCCTCCATTTAAGGTACAGAACCTTTCCGCTACTAGGCGATGTGGGACTAAATTCAAGGCCCCCTCTCCCCCGCAACATAGCCTCCCCAGCAGGAAGGTTCTGTGTCGGATTTTACCCGCGACAGCCCCCCAGGCAACCTGAGAGGTAGTCAACGATGGGAGGAGGCGCCCTTACCTGGCGCGCCATCTGTTGCGGGGACGGACGCTTTGGCCGGAGCCTCGCGCAACAGCATAGCCCACATTAAGCTA
>JAOXJJ010001100.1:16089501-16110925 GCA_025769935.1 Phoenix roebelenii
CCCCCCCCCCCCCCCCCCCCACACACACACACACACACAATGCAAGCTTGCTAAAGCGTAATGGATCCCCATGTCATTAGGATTCATGTGGCGGTTAAGCAATCAGGCTTTGTTCCATAAGGTGGGGGTTGTTTCTCCTATCGTACGTAGCAACCCCTTGTGCTACCGAATTATAGCTAGGACCCGCAGCAATTCTCAATCAAGTTATCCTTGGCATCCATTTCATACCACACATAAAGAAACGTGACTCAAACCGAAAATAAATGCCCATAGAAAAATTGTGGCCCCTGTCTCTTGAGTAGAAGGGAGGTTAGACCACCCGGCTTTTATTTAGATGGAAAAAAGAAGAGCCATAGAAGATAGCTCAGAGAGACTGCAACCCCACAGGGCAGCCCCCTGAAGAGTCTTAAGGCAAGAGGAGAAGAGTCCGGCAACGGTAGTTATATCTATTGAGGCTGATTTGATACTTGAGATAAAAACAACAGAAGCAGCAAGACCCACTTTCTTCGACAGCAAACCATCTGAACTTGTGAAACATCAACAGTTTCCACTATTCATTTTTCGGCCTGTCCTAAAAAATACAAACAAACCCCTTTTTCATACACCCAGGCTACCAACATCACCATCACGGATGACATGCTTTCTTCAGTCTCTCCAACACCTTGCTAGCCTCAGAACCACCCCTAGGATCCGCAACCTGCACCATTAACACTTCCAACTTAAAAGAAGAAAGTAGGTGTTCCATAAGTAACCCTTTCTAGCAACTAGCGATTGCAAGTATGTATATATATATATATATATATATATATTATAAGTCACCATGGAGTGTATGGAGTGGAAAGCCTTGTCGCCAACCACCAAGAAGTTGGCATTCAGGATCTTCCCCCCTTCCTCCTCCATGACTCGAACCGCCTCGTAGAACATGCGCCGATCCCCTGGGCTATTTGTTATAACAACTCTTAACCCAGAACCCAGGTCTTGGACCTCTATCTGAGGCAACCTCATCCCACCTCTCTCCACACTTCCCGTACCTCGGCTGGTCCCCTCGGACTCCATCAGCTTCCTCTTCCTCTCCTTCATCCTCTCCAACCTCCCCTGCAGACTTTTTATGTAATTCGCCGCTTCTTCTAGTCGGTCTGGTAGCGGCAGCGTCGCTCCCTCCTGCCAAAACAAGTGAAAGGGTTACGAGGAAAGAAGAAGCAGAAACATTTTGTTCGCTTTCTCCGTTCTTTTTGACGATGACTAGTGTTCATTCCCTGTATAGAATTAACGCACCCTTGAGGTGGGTGGGTTGGGGAGCAGGGAGTCGAGCTGGGAGCAGAGAGCCTTCATTTGGATCCTTCTATTCCTCTCGATGGTCTTCCGATCCGGCCTCGTGAAGCCATGGGACCTCTCCATTTGCAGTGATAGCTTCCAGGCAGCTCTACAAATCGCTGCTGTTGCTTTGGGGCTCCATCTCTTTATAGAACTGAAAGGGCGAGGGATTAAGTAGAGCCAAGGGAGACAAGGAGGTCATCTTGTTACGTCATGAAAAGACCGGCCTTTCGTATTTACCGGGGGCAAGAAACGTTTACGTGCTTTTGGAACCAGCCGGCATGGGATGTCTTTTAATAAAATGGACCAGGTCCAGCGGACCAGTCCAATAGTCACTCGCCACATCAACATCTTGTATTTGAACAATCCAAGGTTAAATGAAGGGCGCCTGTTCTCCACCACATGGTTCGGCATTTGGATTGGTTCACTGAACCGGATCTATCGCACCGGGGGGGGAGAATTTGAAGCCGCGCATTTGGATTGGTTCACTGAACCGCCTTAGATTTGACTTTTGTTTGGGCCGCGGGGGAGAATTTGAAGCCGCGCATGCTGACTCGCTAGCTTCGATGCTGCCGGGTTGGTCTGCTGTCTGGATCGAACAACGGACTTGACGTCCATGATATTCATGACCGTCTGATCTCGTGATCTCCTATGCATGGATGGATGTGATTATTGTAATTGTTTGTTCGCTGTTGTGAGCACAATAGCAATTCGTCTCGAATCACCGACCAGCACGTCTCTTGTCGCTTAGTTATTGAATTAAAAAAAGAGAAATAGGTGATGGGTGCTGGTTTTCAGCGACGGAGCGGGTGCTGATAGGTTATTAGTTGGACTTGGTCTAGCCGCGTAAAACGATCGATAAATCTGCTCCAACTAAAATGTTGCACCTTAGGCTGAGAGCGAGAGATGCATCTTTCATAAGGAAAAAAAAAAATTATCTTTGTCTATGAATAAAACAGTTTGGAGTGCTTGGAGATTTGTGTGAAGTGTAACCTAATTACCAATATCGGCAAAAAAAAAAGATCAATTATTCATATAACCCAAATCCTAGGCTGGGCCAGGTTTCACGCAGACCAAACATGAATTTGCTGAACTTTGATCTAAACCTTGACTATCCATGAACAAGGCTTAGCTCAATTTGGTTGCCTACGGAAGCGAAACAGTAATGGTTCGGACCACAGTGGTTTAGGTTGCACTAACTCAGCCATGTATTTACAAAAAAGCAGTGTAATTGTGCTGCATCACAAAAAACAAAACAAAACAAAGCAAATTACGAATAGTCCATGGTGCTTTTATAAATTTAATTACGTTGGAATGCATTCCCCAAAAACAAATTCGAATCAGATTTACACCCATGCGTGTGTCTAAATGATGATTAAAGCAAACATGCAATGCCAGGGTTGTTTATGGAAGTTCAGGGGACAAGAGCAGGGATCAATGGCATGCCTTTCAGTACCGATAATTCATCCACTTGGTGCTAATTTATCCTCTCAACGAAGTATTCTTCTCTTCTCTCCAATTACAAACTGGATGTGGTGTAATTTGAGGGTTTTGCAATTGTGAACCCATATTTGTAGACTCCTCTGCACGAATCCCGAACATTATAAGACTTCAAATTTATGTAGTTTATAATTCCTGCATGACCAACCAAGGTTATGGCCTTTATTATTATGACCATTTGTCCCTATGCCTGCCCCTATTTGCATCATTTGGTGATTGGCCAGACAACCCAAGCTTTATAAACTAAATATACTATTGCTAGACCACATGAGGTCCGACAGCAACCTTACCAATATATTGGCCATTGTAATATACTAAGTTTATCACCTTTTCTCATAGGTATTTCACTAGGAAAACAATTCTGGAATCCTTTCAAAACCTCAGCTATCAATATATGCACACCGCAAAAGTGCTAAATAATCTTGTGCTTTGTCACGATCTATCGTTATGATATTTATGCCCAAGACAAATGAAGATTTACCAATATCCTTCATCTCAAAATTTCCATAATTTTTTTTTTAGTTTTATGTCGGAACCTTAAATCACCACGAGCAAGTAATATATGATTGACAAAAGATATCAGAATTATATAGATTTTGTTCCTCTCGAGAGAGTATATCTTTTTTCTCAATTCCAGATTAATATTTAGAAAACCAAATCAAAAATTTAAAACTTTGATCATGATTTACGTTACGAGAATATCTGGGAACCAAAAAATATATATTTTATCAGTACGTATGCAAAAAAAAAAAAAAAGATTTAACTTTACCTATGTCATATGTATTGTGTGCACTTGGTTTGCATATCCAGGTCTTCATGTTAGCATATATTTTGAGGTTGCCATTGTCAATCTTAATGCTAGACATATGTCATTTTCCCTTAATAAGCTAACTCTTCTTGACCATCTAACATGCGTTGATCTAAGAGTTAATATAGTCAAGGGAGCACTTTTTTTTTTTTTGGGTACAAATCGAGGGAGTGGTTGAAAATACATGATATAGTTGTTTGTATCTACTACCTACTATTACGCATTGCATCATGTGTTTGTGTTGAAATCCAAATATTTTTCATCATCTTCATTTCATGACAGTATTATCAGATGGTGTTATATTTCTACCCCATAAACAAAGAGATGGGTTGCATCCAATGCTCGGCGGATCATATGATTATTTAATGTAAATATTTGTGAAACATTCACATTTATATTCCATGAGATGGTTGGACGTACCTTGATCCCTCGTACATAAGGCTACTAGAACCAAATTAAAAATTATAACAATGATCATAATCTCAATAATAATAATAAAAAACTTCAGGGATCTACTTCTCCTGGCACCCAACCATCATGACTAAAAATGGATCTTTGAAAAACTGGGCTTTTCTAGTCCCAAGATCGGCCCATTTCCAGCCCACTTGGGCTAGTGATGGAGCGCGGTGGAAGAAAAAAAGGCCGCTTGCAAATGCCACGTTGCCTCCCTTTGGGCCAACTTGGCCGAGGAAAGGAAAGCGCAAAGCCGGGTTCAAGCCGGAACCCGGAATCCGGAGTCCGGAAAGCGCGGTCTCCAGTTCTCCGCCCCGGTGGAGTGGAAGCAGGACGGGACCTTTTCCATCGGAAGCCCGAATCCTACCTCTCTCGTACTAAATATATTACGAATAAAATGTAATAAAATCTATACATCAATCTCATCTGTATCTGTATCTGTATCTGTATCTGTATCTGCGTTTCCAGATAAAGCCCGGCTCGATCGGAACGAAGAAGGGCGCGGAAGATCTCGCTGCCGCTGTCTTCGTCTCCGCCTCTCCTTCCCTGTTCTTGGATTGAAGAAAGGGCCGGTTCCTCCGATTCTTCTTCCACCGAGGTATGGATCCCTGGTATTTCTCTCTTTCCTTCGATCGCGGCTTCTTGTACTTTTCCTCGAGTTCTTTGGTTCGCGATCGTTGTGGATTCGGATTTCTTTGACATGGATGGGGAGCATCGTTACTTGGGTTCCTTGTAGGGCCTGGACCGCCTGGTTGACGGTGATCGAGGGCCTCCGCGTGTATTGATCTATTCTGTAGATCGAGGTTTCTTCTTTTTAAAGATGTGTGTGTCTTCGCTTTGGATATTGGAACATCTTTTTATTGTTATTATTTGTTAAGGAGGGATTCTTTGCTGGTATGATCGTTTCTTGCGGATGGTTTTGATTTCTATTTTCGATTTCTTTTTAAAGATTTCATGGAATTTTATATGTTAATTTAGTCTTCAACTCGGAAGAGAAAAATCAAGGGTTTTGGGAGGATGGTGATGATAAAGAGAAGGGGGAAAGGGTTACCTATAGAAATGGTGCAAAAACTGGTTCTTTCTTTGTGCATGCATTACATTGGTGTGGGTTCTTTTTATGGTTTATCTGATACTTGGAAGAGCAGGCTTATCATTTGGAATGCTTATAAAGAACGTTCTTGAGACTTGAACGTGTTTTAATAGATAATCTAAGTGACTTGATGTTTTGGATTCCAGGAAACATGTATATTTGGAATATTGTAAAACGCGGGTGGGAGAAAACGAGTATTTCAATCAATATGACGAGAGTTCATTTGGGAGCAATTTCCATACAGGAGATATAGCTGTTAGACAGGACTGACATGCAAAGTAGTTTTTTTTTTATTAAAAAAAAAGAATCTCCTAATGGATGTGATGACTGATCGCCACTGTATTTTTTCCCAATAAATCTAGTTTTGACACGATGAATTATTCTCTGAATCATGAGAATAAATGAGTTTATTGGCCGGTGGATGTGGGCCTTTTGGTTTGTAAAGGACCAACTATACAGATGTTGCACAAGAACACATATAAATATTATCTGTACACATTTCCTTGCTCTGTGTATTCTTTCTATGAGTGGGATTCATATTCTTTGAAACTAAGGTGCAGCCAGCGAACACTTTGTGCACCTAGATTCTGTGGCATGGATATATAAGGAAACTACAGGCAACTAAATGGCCATCTGATTTGGATGTTATGTGCTTTTAACACGCTCACCACCACCTCCGCCGAAGAAGAAATTATATTAATTTTTGTATGTTTTAGGAAGTGATGTAAGAAAATAAATAAAAGGAGTTTTATGTTTGCATATTACTTGACTATGAAATTTGCAGCGGTATACTTTTTTACTTGGATCAAGAAAAGAATTTGAATTTCTTTTTCCCCAAAAAATTTAATGTTACTTTCTTTCTATTTATCCAAATCGCTGGTTTACTCAATCTGTATCCAGGCTCATAAATCAAAATTTGCTGTTTGAGGAACGCATTCATTTGAGGTAGGATTAGAAAAGATAGATGTATTATGGGAAGTTTGAAAAAAAAATACATGGTTCTGTTTTATATAAGATTCACAGTCATATACCTTTTTTATATATGACTGGTATCGAATCCATGGAATAACTTACAACTGCCAGCGACGTTTTATATTTCATGGAATGCCATTATCCTCTTTCTGTGATCTTACACTCTCGGGTGTGGTTGTACTTTCCAACCTTTCTGAACGCATTCCAGATCCTGATTAGCATTTCATGCCTCAAAGGCTCTAATGTTATCTTCTCCACCGACATGCCCAAACTTCTCTTTTCTTAATTTTCTCCACTGATTTATGGGTATTTTCAAACAGTTTTGGATGTATATTTGGCCTGTCGCAGTGAAGACAGCCACGAAAGTTCTTCCATTTGGTTCGGTGAGTCTCTTGACAGGTATTGCCGCATGCTATTTTTACATTTTTAGAATAATCGTATCTCAAAATGATGCATTTTAAACTGATTCACAGCTGAATCAATAACTCTGCTCTCTCTCCTACAATGCTTGTCCTGGAAAGGAAGAAAAGGAGTGAAGGAAAATTTCTATGCTGTTAGTTGGTCTTTTCGTACCATATGGTCCTTGCATTGGCTGACCCTTGCTTAAAGGCTATATACTCACCGATTGTTCTTTTTGCTTGGGACAAGCTTTTCACCTATTTGCTGTTGAAGATACATGCAACACCCACCTTGATTGTCTATTACTTCTAATTTAAGTTGTGGTTTTGCAACTTGTGAACAAGTACAAAATAGAAAATATTGGTTATTATAATATTATTCATCTAAGAGACATCCTCAGTAAATAGATGAAGTATAGATTTCTTGAATTGCTAAGTTACTGACTTCTGCTCCCTTATTCAGCAGACACAATGTCAAAATATACTCAGAAATTTAACTTTTTGTAAACCTCCTTGTTGTTTGGTCGCATGCAAATGATCTTTTCTTGTAAATTAAATTACCATTTTACTATAAACGTAGAAATAGACAGGAAAGAAAACATAGCATTATGGGTTTGATTTCTGCTCTCCCTAAAATAAGCTAGATGTGTCTACTGAGGCCAATTGGTTGGAGACCTTTGCCGATGAAAGGGTCACTAAGCTTAACTTTGTGCACCATCTGTATCAATCATGCTTGGTGTTTCTGTTGAACATGGCTCAATGATTATTTTTGGTGGAAGCTAATGTGGAGATGTTTGAAAAAAAAAAGGCCCTCCCAGTCCATGGGTCTTTCCCTGTGGTTAGTCTCCATTAGTGTAGTATTACAAAACTGTACAAATGGTATAAGTGAGAAGACATAGGAAGCTTAAGTGAAGATTAGACTAGTGTAAGATATTGGTTGCGAGTGTAGGATTTTAGAGTCACATCAATGGTTTTGTGGCTCTAGGAATAAGAATAGCGCAAAGATGTTGGACTGGTCTAAAAAGTGGTATATGGAGCCACATATGCAGATGGGGTCTCTTTGACTGCAACCCATTCTCCATATGTGGTTATCATATGCGACTAGGCTGCATATGGGTGAATAGATAGCCCACATGGACTAGCTGCAGCCCTACTTAGCATTAGGTAGCTATATATGCAGCTTGCTTAGCATTATTCAGTTGTATGCATGACCTGCTCTTATTCAAGCTCGTGGAAGGGATTCATTCAATTTGTAGCTAGATGCAAGTTATGGCCATGCCAAATGCATGTATTGTTGATAATGTTAATTTATTCAAATGTTATGATGATCACTATTAGATTTTAATTACTAAGTAGTTAGTAGTAACTAGTAAGTGTTATTTATTACTCTTATAAATGTTGCTATTATTAGTATTGTAATTATTGTATTTTTATGTATATTATGTACTAGCTGTGTATGTCCTTTCATGTGAGGGCATACCACATATGCACTATGTGGTCCCCTGACTGCTCGCATATGGTAGCCTCCTTTTAAAACAGTATATACCAACATCGAAGTTGAGATGACAGTATAGTCCTTACATGCAAGGCTTTACATATTGGCATCGAATCTAGGACTGTTTATCCATTGAAACAGTATGGTAGTAGATACTAAAACTGATAGCATTGAAAAGAATGAAAACTATTAGTATCAACTGGTATGGATGGTATGGTGCCATCGATATGCACCGGTATGAATCTATATGCATCAGGATGGCTGGTTTGTATTAATATGGATGGTTTTGGCATCCTAACATTTGTACCAGTGTGGGCTTTGCATTGGAATGGTGTGATACTGCTGGTCTTTATATCCTTTCTAACAGGTTTCTGGCTTTCTCGAGAGTGAGTTTGGAGAAGAAACCATTAAGTTCGAGGGGAAGCAAGCAAATGGTAAGGTTGGTGTAAAATAAATGAATATAGGGTCGGTGTAATTTAGTATTAGTAGGTCATGTGCGTAAGCCACGAGAGTTAGGCTTAGCGATCTATTTTATTATCTGATTGCAAAGATTGGAGATTAAATCACACGTGTATTGACTTTGTAAAGCTAATGACTAGACATGAATTTTCAGTATAACCTAGGACCAAGTGCACCTCCTTTTTTTCTTTTGGTGTATTTAATAGCCCTTCCCTCCATTAACTGGATGGTAACTTTTAGTCCCTACTGACTAGGACTTTAACACCTGCCCCAAGTAACCCGGTCCCTAGTGGCTGTATACACTTATATCCTAAAATGCACAGTTACAAATAACTTTGTGCACACAGATATAAGTGTGTGCAGGAATAGTATAATTGTGTGCAGGGACGATATAACTATGTACAAGAACTAGTATAAGCGTGTGCAAATCTTGTGTAAGTGTGTGCAGGACTAAACATTAAATGCTAGTGGTTAAAGGACTGCCTGTTGAAGTCTGGTCAAAGAAATGACTGGATGTTAAGTTCCCCTTTTTCTTTTTTGTTTACGAGAGGGGACACAGGGTTCCCCAGTGGAGGGGGTACGGTCTTGGTGGGTTGGAGAGTTAGGCTACTTCTACAAGTGCATTACTCTGGCCTGTTTATACACAACATTGTTGCTCAAGCTATGACTAAGCCTGACTGCTGCCATCTGATTGGCGCCATCTCAATATGTATGGTTGAGAAGAGAATATTCGATAAATTGTATGAGATCGATGAGTCAGTATCATGATTTTGCAAATATGTTTCTATTCTAATTTCCCTGAAAGTTTAATTGCTGTGTTATGAAAGGAAAGGTCCTTTGACTTGGTTTTCTAGGACAGGAAGATGATTTGATTTATAACCACATGTTGTGCTTCTGCTTAATATATCTTATCCAGCTTGGCTTGGCTAAATGGGATTACATGTTTGTGGTCATTTGAAAGTGATGAAATAAGATAATTCCATTTTCTTTACAGGTGGAGATAGATTATCAAGCATTAAAGATGCCTTTTTTGACGGTGACCTTTATTGGACCATGCACTTAGTTGGAAGATAACAAGGGCATAGCGACGTGGAAATAACAAGGTGGAATCTACTCAACAATGATTTAGACATGGAAAATGGTGAGGATGGAATCATAAGCTTGGAAACTTGTAAAAGTTGCAGTTTTTGACTCTTGTAGTTTTGTTTCATATACCTTAGGTCGAAAGATAAGCCGTTTTAGGTTCTAGTGCGATTGCTCTCTCCTCCTAAGAGATTTCCAAGGACTGTTGAGTTCTGTGTTTTTGCCTTGATACAGTATCTCAAACAGTTTGTTTAAGCTTACTTATTGGAAATTTCCATTTATGCATATATTTTTTAATAAGGTAATGCTGGGGAGTCTTTTGCATGACATGTTGTTTAAAGAAGAGATAAGTAATATAATACTCAAGAATTTTGATTTTTTTTCCTTTCCAAGGCCTTAGTCTTGCGTTGCATAATTTCTAGTATTACCATTTGTGGTGATCTAGTTTTGAACATGTCTGTTCTTACACTTGCTGGAATTCTACTTCTGAGAGTTTATTTCTCTCATCTCTGTATGTTATATATACCTGTGTTTCTGCTTGTGCATATTTGTAAATGTATATGCACCTGTGCATTTGTCTTACGTGCGTGATCTGGTGTGCTTGTGTGCATTGGCATGTGAATGCATGACTACTTGGTTCCTGGCGGTCCATCTTTCTCAGAAATTTACATGAAAATTTATTCACTATTATGTTAATTTACAGAAAAGCTTGGGTTTAAATTTTTGTTTCATCCTATGTAATTGCTCTCTACCAATATTCATGAGGATCTGAGCCTATTGTATGTTGGTCTTTTGTAAATCTTTAATAGAAATTATGGGCATGGAGGCTGACGGAGCTAATATAACTCCAAGCCAGGTCAAGGAAGGAATTAAAGGAGACAATATATTTCTTGCTGAAATGGATAGCAAGACAAAAACTAATCAGGGACAGAGACTCGATGGACCGAACAAATTTGAATCAGTGAATGGTTCACATGGAGTGAATGGAGACAGCAACGAGGGAGGTCATCTTGCCAATGTCAATTTCCCAAAGGATGCTGTAGATGAGTGGCCAGCACCAAAGAAAATTCATACCTTCTACTTTGTCAAGTACCGTTCTTATGAAGACCCAAAACTGAAGGCAATGATTGAACAAGCTGACAAGGAGATTCAAAAGAAGAATCAAGCTCGATTCCAGATAACTGAAGCGTTAAAGGCCAAAAGGGTATGCTACTCCAAATTTGATTGTCCTTGTTGTTTTCTTTTAGTTTTGTTGGGTGAATTAGCTTCATAAGTACTTTATTCATTACAATATACTGCTAACATGTCATGACTGGAAAAATTCAAACAGGCAGTAAAGTGGCCCCTTTGATATTAAACCTTATTTTGCCATTTCGTTTCTTCCCCTTCTCTTGATGCAGTCTGAGAGAGCACAAGTCATTTCGCAATTAAAGCCTTTGACCGCGGAGGACAAACAATACCGTATGATTATGGATGAGAAGAGAAAAGAAATGAAACCTTTTCAAGAAGCTTTGGGCAAGCTGCGTACTGCAAATAATGATGTGAGGGAGAAAGGCATGGGTTTATGCTCTTCAGAGGGAGAGCTTAATGAACTTGTGAGTCAAGCTGTTCTATTTCTTTAGTTTTCCCATGCCCTGATCTATCTGCACCTGACTCTTTCTTCCACGCTAATGTAACAGATACAAAGCCTGCATTATCGGATGCAACATGAGAGCCTCACTTTAGTTGAGGAGAAGCAGTTGATAAAGGAGATCAAACTGCTCGAAGGAACAAGAGAAAAGGTTATTGCTAATGCTGCTATGAAAGCAAAAATTCAGGACACTTTAGGTCAGAGGGAAGCTATTCAAGACCAGGTCAAAGTAAGTTCACATTCTTTCTGCATGATATCTAATTTAATCCTCTAATCTTATTCTGTACTTTAAAATCTTGTGATGTCGCTGATTTTGATTATATTCTTGCAGTTACTAGGTGGTAACATTGATGGAGTGAGAAAGGAAAAACAAGCAGTTAGGACGAAAATCAGACAACTTGAAGAAGATCTGAAGTTCATTGATGATGAAATAAATTCCTTTCAGGAGGAGTTGATTGCTGTGAATGAGAAGAGGAACAAAGCATTTGAAACTCTCAATGAATTGAGGAAAGCACGTGATGAAGCAGTACGATTCTTTTCATCTAATTCCAGCTCTTAAAAGAAATTCCAACTTTAAGCGTACAATTTTAGTTTGTTTCATGGACTTACACCTGTTATTTTAATGCTGACATGATTTACTTTTTGTTATCATGTTTAGTATCATAAACTTTTATCAATAACTTTTTAAAATATATTTGCAGGTTCCATATGGATGTAACTTTAAACCTTCTTTCAATTTCTAATTTTAATGGGCTAGTATCTGTATTTTTATTCAGTTTGGGAAAACAAATAGGCATATTTTGGAACTTGTAGTTGCTGTAGACAAATAGCAAACAGCGGTCATGCCAAATTTGCCAAAACTCAAATATCTAGGGTGCCACACTTGATACAGAATCTCATTCTTACACATGGTTCTTGATGCCTTCAACTTGATCTCCTACATAGAATAGTCCATTGCAAGTGTTCTGTCAAGATAAGCTATGTTTCCATTTTCGAGTAGTGTTGTTTTTTTCTCTCCATTTTAGATCCATGAATCATGTCTTATGAAATCAATAAAATCCAAGGTCTATAATCTCGGTATGGGTATCATTTCAATACCTTACCGGTATGGTATAATATACCTCTGTGCCAAAATAGTTCTCTAACAATTTTTCTCAATTTTTATTTTGGTACGCCTCGGTATGGAATAGTACGCACCTCGGTCCGTCTCGGTATAGGTCGATACACCTCGGTATGGGGTGGTACGGGATGGTACGACAGACCATGATAAAATCAATTCATGTAAGTGGGTCTACATAACTCGATATCACTCTACATCCCTATGCTTTCTAGTTATTCATGTCCCAACATGATTCTAGAGCTGTGCTTTCTACTCTCCCCAAATCTGCTATGATGCTTGGTTTTGGTTTAGGTTATTAATTCAGCAAGTATGTCAGTTCTCTATCAAGGACTCAAAACCATGAGTAATTTTTAGCAGTCAAGAAATCAAGATCTAATGAAATATCAATTTTGTGACATTTAAATCTTCTGCATTCTTGTAGCAGTTTTGTTCTCTGCCTTCGCCATGTTTTATGTTTAGTCTATGAAAATAGAACCATTTGTGCAATGGGTTCTTGCCTGCTCCATCCCTAGAAGACTAAGATCAAAATTTGTGCCCATTTTTTGAAAATGACTGTTATAGGCATTGTTTGGAGGCTTCAAACTCCATTATCCGCATCTGTTCACATATTTACGTGCATCTAGACAGCTCTTGGATATCCAATAGTGGAAATGCGAGTGATTCTAACTCTAGCCAAAGGCTCAGGCATTCTAAAGTGTGAGAAAATCTTACTACTTACAGTAAATATATGGAGAATTATATAAAATATCCAGATGTATAATGGATTGCATAGGTTGTCTATAATCTGAATCTAAGATTTATGATAAGCTAGATAATGATAACCAAAAATAGTTCTAGACTTTCTTAATCCAATACCACATTAACCACAAGTCCAAATGGAGGAAGTATAGTTCTGAGCTAATAAGTAGGTACCTAACTTGGCGTCATCAGTTTTATATGTAACCTTGTCTGGCTATCCTAACTTACGTTCTTTTTTTCTTCATGGTATCCAGCCAACAATTTCTTGTCAATGCAATGGAGGTATTTAATGGGATTGTATCATTTAAGAGCGAGATATCTTTATTAGAAATACTTTGTAGGCTTTTGCATCTGTAATGAATTTGGGCTAGCTTGCTGGGTGGATATTGGGGTTGTCTAATTGTTATTGCACAAATAGATTCTGAATTTTTAATCATCATTACTAAAATTTAAGTGGCAGTGCACTTTTACATGTTTGTTCTCTAGATTCCTTTCTGAATTACTTTTGGGTGCATTTATGTGCAAAGATGGTGCATTATATCATCTTACCATATTTAAGCTTTAGCGAGGCTGCAAAGATGGGTGGTCAACATGGTATAGCTGCATAGTTTCTATGCTGCATATGCCTGATGCTGGTTTTGATACTTCGGTTTCAGAACGCATGTTGCTTCCAAAACCGTTCTCTCTTAAACACTGCCAGGGCTCTTGCTGCAAAGAAGGATATAGCAGCACTGGAACAGCTTGCTCATGCTGAGGTTTGTCATGAATATATATTTTCTTTTTTCCTATCAATTCTGGTTTTTGTATTAATCTATTTTTTTCGCACATTAGGTAGAGAAATTTATGTCACAGTGGAGCAGTAATAAAGCCTTCAGAGATGATTATGAGAAGAGGATATTGCCATTCCTTGACATTCGACAGCTTAGCAGGGACGGACGGATGAGGAACCTTGACGAAAAGCCAACTGTTTCCGAGGGACCACCATCCACAATACCAGAGACTTTGCCAGCTAAAATGAATGTGAAGCGAGTGAAGGAGGATTTGAGCCCGGCTCCACTACATGATACTCTCACTAGTCACAAGGTACATGATGATGGCAATGCTAAATCAATTGAGATCGCATCAGAAGGAAAGATGAGTGGTCCTATGGACGGTGAGCACACTTCAGCAACTGAGAAATCCCAAAAGGAGTCTTCAAAAGTTGAAGAGATTGATAGTGTAAAGTTGAAGGAGATGATAAGAGATGAGGAGATTGCAAAAGCTAAGTTGGCTTTGGAGAGGAAGAAGAAGCTAGCTGAGAAAGCAGCAGCCAAAGCAGCAGTCAGAGCTCAAAAGCAAGCTGAAAAGAAACTCAAGGCAAGTGTTGGTTATTCTTCTTATTTAGTTTTTCTGCTGATGAACTACTTAAATGTCATGTGTTGTCTTCACATTTGAAATCCTTTTATAATTCATACAGGAGAAGGAGAAGAGAGCTAATAAGAAGGCTGGGACAAGTGCCCCTGCTTCCCCTGCTGAGCAGACTGAAATGGACATGAAGGTCGTGGAGCCACAAGAAACCAATGTGAATGTAGATGCCCCAGTTTTTGAAATAAGTAAAGAAAAAGAAAAAGGTAGGTATAGAAATCGCCCAAAAGGTCAGGCTCCGCTCCCAAGGGTCGTCATTAAGAAGAAGAAGCCACCGCATTCATATTGGTTATGGGCTGCTCCAGTGATATTGATGGCTCTGGTGCTTGTGTTGTTGGGATGCTACTACACTTTTGGGAGAAACTGAGCTTAGACTAGTCTATATTCAAGGTGTATGCGAGTTTTGCAGGAAGGGGAAACTTTGTTAGACGATCAACTTATACTACTGTCCATATAGAGAGTGAATACCGTGTGTAGAAACTCTATAAGGTAGGCTCATGCATCACTGGGTTTTCGTTGAACAGCATGCGATCCACTTTGTTGTTAAAGATTATGTAACTTTAAAATATGTTGTTTGGAATAAAACAATTGCATGTTGTTGTGAGATCATCATATATGGATTTTATTTGTTCTTTTATGTTAAATTATCTTACAGAATTCTTCCAACAATAACTCTCATGGGGTGGATCATCTTCATTGCTAAACAGAGCAGGGTGCTGAATGAACAAATGCCGTCATGTTTAAGGCGAGGTGGTTGTTCTGTCATGTTTAAGGTGAGGTCGCTGTTGATTTCTCTTATGCGTACACTCTTTCGACCTGCAATGCATTTATTTTTTCTGGTGCATGCAACCGGTTACAACCAAGTGATGAAGGGGATCGGTTGCCCTGTCTTTTACTATAGCTGTTCTTCAATCTGCAATTTTGTAGCTTGAATGAGATGAATTGAGATATCTACTTCATTCAGTCTTTTTATTTTATACGGTGCCTTAAGTCGCCTATTTGTTTTACCTTATTTTTCATGCATGTGAAGTAGCATGCATGGACTGACCATAAGATATCTTTTATTCGGCAGAAAAATATATTCAGATAAATTACCATTTGTTTGCTTGCTTCTATCGTGGACATGGTGGTCCTCGAGGTGGGTTACTGCAGCAGTGGCAACCTTGGTCAGCAGAGCTACAAGGAACTGGAAGCTTCAGAGTACTTATGGGAGAACTTTAATGGGGTTGATGCATATTTTATAGGTCATGTTCTTCAATTGTTGTTGCAGAGCATCGAACTTTGTTGAATTGAGACGGGGGATCCTGGCGATGCCTGACATGCATTGGATCCCAATGAAACAGTTTAATGCGTCCAAGGACTTCCCGTGCGGTTGGAAGCATACAAGCTCAAGCCTAAACGCACGCCCATGCGCAAAATATCAACCCCAATAACTACAAACAGCGGCATATCATCGATGTGATAACTGGCCTCTTTAATCCACCCACCTTTCTCGCCATTTCCAATGGGAGATGAGTTGTTTTTTTTAAGGGAAAAGGAGATCAGTTGTTAAATGCTTGGAAGTTGGAAATGCACTACGAGAGTGTTTGATTCACTAAATAGAAAGGACTAAAAGAATGGTTCAGGCGAGGGGCATAGTCATTCTTTGGCTTGTGGTCTTGCTCTTTCCAACCCCCAAATCCGCGAAGGGTGTTCATTGAGTAGAAGAGAAGGCAAAGAGGTTCGTCAGGCACCGACCACCTCCTCCTCCTCTCTTTATCAAGCCACCATTTCACCTTCCACCAGTGTCGTTGGGCTCCTCGATGCTTCACTGCGTCCTGGTCCGTTCTCTTTCTCATGCCTCCACTTTGATGTCTGTGATTATAGCTATGGGATTTGAATAGATTCCACTGGCCTGACACACGGCGCTGCCGGCAGTCCATCGATGGGTTAGCTTGCATTCTTATGATGCTGATTTTGAGGTAATCCCGTCAAGAGTGTGGAGCGTGTCAATCGCGCAAGTCAAGATTTCGAACCTAATCTATTTTTTCTCGAAAGCAACAAAAAAAAAAAAAAAAAATCTTGGAGCTAACTAATTAACTGAATAAAAAATAATTTGATTACTCAAAATTGTAACTCTAAAAAGATAATTGAATATTTAGCTGGTTTAATATGTGTCTATAATATTCAGCTGACATGACTGGTCCACAAGGCCAATGTCATCAAATTTCTTTGCCCCTTTCTCCAGAACATAACCAAATTGAGGTTTTTTTTTTTATCTTTTTTTGTTGTTCGACTTACAACTTTATTGATGCAACATGTTACTACAAGTTTGAGTAGGAAAAGCTTTCTGGATGGAATTTATTACAACTAGAACTTGATTATTACCAATTTCAATCCATTACCTTCCTATTAGGGTTGAAGTGGAACTCATGAATCAAGCGTCCAGGACTGCTGGTATTGGTTGTTTCAACCCATAAAACCAGTAGGAGAAGCTAATCAATTAAATTAACTGCACCAATGCACACAACTTCACATTAAAAAGAGTTTTCTACCATCTATTATATACACCATGAAGGCCTGTTTGGTTGGGATATGTCGAATTATAGAATAATAAAATAATTTCTAGAAATTACTTATCTAAAAAATAATTACGAAGAATAACAAATTTTAGCATGTTTAGTTAGTAAAAAAATTACTCTACAAAATGGTATCAAGAAAAAATTACTATGTTTAGTTGGAGATAATCTTATATAGAAATATTACCAAATTTTCAATAATATTCTTAAATAAATAATCTAGATAATAATTTTTTTTGGTCTATTTATTGGCCATTTATGGTCCACTTATACAAATATTATCAATATGTGATATTTCGAATATTGAAATATATTTACATAAGTTAATAAACATTTTGAAATTAATTATACACATATTAAAAAATATATTTCTTATTATAAATAAATTTTAGTATATTTTGGCATATAAATAAATATATTAATTATTAATAAATCCTATGTTAGATTTATTGATAATCAATAAATATTTATAAATTATTAACTAATAATTAACTGATATTTATTTATAAATATTTTAATATATTATTATTTATAAATTGTTAATCAATATATTAATATAATTATATTAATATAACATAAGTGAGGGTAAGTTTGTTAAAAAAATGATATTTGCATATTACCTCCGGTCGATAATCTAATCTGGTATTTATTTTATTTTTATAAAAAAAATAGATATAAGATATGTCATTTATTAAATCTAACAGAGTCATCTAAGATGAGACTTAATTTTTTATACTATATTACTTCCAACCAAATGGACCTGAAATATATTACTTCAATTTTAAAAAGTTTTTATCGTCCATTTTATACACCTTAAACACATTACTTAAATTTTGTGGGTTGAAGTAAAAAAGGTAAAACCAAAATCCACCGATCTGAGGGCTCGTTTGGTTCGCGAGAAGCATTTTTCCTTTTAGGACTATGATTCCTGAAAAGCATATTTTTGAAAAGAGAATGTCTGAAAAAGTACTTTTGGAATATTTGGTTGACAATAGAAAAGTGACAGATTTCCAGAGTGCCTATGTTTGGTTGACCATCCATTTTTTTGAAAAAGTTATGTATAATTTTTATTATACTTTTAATAAAAATTAGGACTTTAATACCTTATTAATATTGAAGGGCTATTTTAGAAAAAATAAAAATAGAGTGTTTTTCGATTTCCTTATATTTTTTATAAATTTTTTTTTCATAAAACATAAAAATCATATTTTTATAAAAATATATATTTTTTTAAAAAAATTAATCAAATAAGAAGCAGCTCGTTATTTTTCGTTGACGGTATTTTTTTCTCTACTTCCCTTTCCGCGAACCAAACCCTCCCCGGAAGGAGAGGAGGGAGAGGATCCACGAGCAGCACGACCGGTTCTCGATGGCGACACTTGCATTCTATTATTCTTAGCATAGAATATTTCTTTGACTTTCCCTATCCCACTCCTCTAGGGTGGGTCCCATACACCGCCACCCACAAGCGCTTTAAGCCGCAGAACGGGCAATAATAATAATAATAGATATTATTAATATAATAATAACGGCTTCAAGTCCCATTTGTTTCCGTATTAGGTACGTCCTTGAATAATTCCAAAACGAGATCACGAGGGAAGCTGAGAAGGAAAGAGAGACGACGGCGAGAGGGAGGGAGAGGGACGGATTCCGCACCAAACCCCTCCTTCTCCTACCCTGCGCGACGAAGAGAGAAGCAGTCTGTCTTCGAGGAGGAGGAGGGGTTTCTTGTTGTCAGCGGGAGGGGCTCCTGTGCGTCTCTCCGGATGCCTGGCTCCTTTTATGTACGATTCCCGTAATCTCTTCCTGTTGTATTGAATTATCCGTTTTCTTCTGATTGTTTGAAGTCCAAGATCACTGTTTTCGGTGGTGGGATGTCAGAAAGTGTTTTTCCCCCCCCCGAAATCTTAGATGTTTATTTAAATATTGCAAAAAAGGAGGGACTTTGATGTGATTTCTTCGTCGCTGGGGAAAATAATGGTGGCGGTTTTGCGTCTTTGCGTCCGATGGGACCCTGGTCTCGTTGCCTTTTCCTGATAAATTTTGGTTCTTGGATTGTTCTCCGTCCCCCCCTTCCCCTCCCATTTTCCAAATTATCGGATTTGTGAAAGGGCTAGCAGAGGTGGGAATTTCTTCTTACCCTCCGAGTGGTGCTCTATTTTTTGTCTGATTATGGATTGATCTGGTGGAGACGGTCGTAGGAGTTCTCCCCTTTTGAGGGGTTTGGTCGGAATGGGCGCCCAATCTGGGCTTGGATTGTCTCGTTGTTGTGGATCCGAAGGCCGTCCTTAGATGTGCTTAAAGGTGTTCTTGGATCCGTGTTCCGCTCTCCCCGGGTTTGTCTCAATCAGGGGTTTCTGCCGCGGCTCTGCGTCCGGAATTTGATTGGCTTCGGCTCGGATTTCCGGGGTACAATGGAGGAGAGCAGCTCTTGGGTGAGGGGGGCCAAGTTCTCGCATGCCGTCTGCCACTGGTTGGATTCTTCTCGGCTGCCGGCAATCCCGCTCTCCAACCAGGCTGATCGTGATGTGCAGTTGAAGATGAATAGCTCGACTTTGGATCTTTGTAAATTGGCATCAGTTTCTTCAGCGACCGATCGACCGAATCAGAAGGACTCGATCTGGCATTCTTCTAGCACGCCGTCGTTTCCTTTGCCGTCGCGGCCCGACAGCAATCGTGGATCCAAGCCAGGGAGGTCAAGTTTAGAGAATTCTAGCTGTTCTTTTCATCGTGATCAAGATTCTAAATGGAAACCGAAGAGTTGGAGTTTACAGTCTTCCAGTTCCTCCTCCGATCAAGATCCTAAATTGAAGCTGAAAAGTTCCAACTCTTGCGAGGTCTTGGACTCTTCTTCGATAAGGTTCCAATTAAGTTCTGTTTCTCATAAATCAGAGTCACTATCAGATGATGCATGGAAATCCAAACCCAAGCAGAGGTCTTTGTCTCCACTTACAGCTACCATCCTTTCTGATGCCTTCAAAGAAGGTAGGGCTAGTGGGAGGAGATTCTCAACCCCACCACCTAGCAGGAAGGGATCAGATAATAGCGTCTTTAGCAAATTGTTCTCCAGAGAAGCCCGTGATCATAATGCTCTCAAATCAAAATCACCTCCCTTCAGTCCCCCTCTCGAGCACTTGTCTTCTATGAAAGCCTTGGATAAGCTCACGAGTAAGGAGAGTCCCTGGGCGAGATATATGGACCATGGTGGAGGGAGGGTTAATGCTGTGGAGACCACCGATGAGTGGATGGTTGATCTTTCCCAGCTGTACCTTGGGCTTAGATTTGCTTCAGGAGCTCATAGTCGATTGTATCATGGTATTTATAAGGATCAGCCTGTTGCTGTGAAAATTATTAGGCAACCTGATGATGATGAAAATGGAGTCATGGCTGCCCGACTGGAGAAACAGTTCACTAGAGAAGTCACCCTTCTGTCTCATCTCCATCACCGAAATGTAATTAAGGTACCTACCATATATCTATCTTTTGGGTAATCGTTGTTGACTCTGCTCGTTGTTTCCATTATATATTTCTTCCGTCAGATTGATCTATTATGCTTTCAGTGCTTTGCTCTTCTGATTACAACTGAAGAATACCCACCCAATTAACTTGTCCGCACATTGTGTGTTCACAGAAGTATAATGATCTCTAATTACTGATTAATTATATATATACATACATATATATATATTTATATAATTATGTCTTCTTAAAGTGGCCTCCTATATATCAACATAATCAACTGAAGAGTTCCCAGTGAGTGCATCTGTTGTGCTCTAATGTTTCTTTGGTCAAAAATGTAAGCAATAAGTATGATATTTGTGTTCTTGACATTTTACCCATATATATGGAGCTTTATTTGCTATCTCTGTTCAGGATGATTTCGTGGGTGGTTCTCTTTTTTTGGTACGTGTGGGTGGTTCTTTATGCATGGGTGTTTTTAGCTCTTCACAACTTTCTAATGGATTAACGTAGACAAGCCGAAGTTGGTTGCAATTTTTTACCATCTTCTTCAAAATCTTTATCCCGAAAATGGAATTACTTTATACGCCATTGGCAAGATGGGTGAGTGCAGATATTGTGTACTTGAAAATTCTTATGTTAAAACTATGAATAGAACTCTGGAGTTGGAGTGGTAAGAATAGGGATAGTTTGTCTTTCAATCTTTTAATTTTGGAGGAGTAGTGGGGAAGTAATAAAATGAAAATGAAAGCTATTTAATATAAAGTTGTGCAGAAAAGATTAGCAACCTTTTATTGTTCAAGGCATCCACCTTAATGTGGCAAATTTTCAGGAAGAGGAAAGTGAGGCCATTAGGTGATAGCATATAGAGATGGGCATTGGGCCGGGCCGCCCATGACCCGGCCCGGCCCGGCACGAAGCGGGCCGTGCCTGGCACGGCCCG